>SKCR01026378.1:0-519094 GCA_019454045.1 Zanthoxylum bungeanum | reverse complement strand
ACAGCATCAGCAAGCAATTTCTACATTTGTAGTAATTATATAATAACCGAACATAAATCTTCTTAGACTAAAAAAGAGACTAGATCTTGCCTTTAGAATACAAGAATATGAATGAAAGTCAAAAGTGCAGGATAAAATATGACCAGAATAAAAGTAACAGCACAAGTATTCTTTCTCATAGAAAAATGGCTTCTTTAGTCTTCACATATTTCACAAGATCAGAATATATGCAGAAGCACAGTGAGACTTCATGGTCCATTTCAATGGGGAAAAACAATTAAGAAGAAACAACAAAGAATAAAGGAATAAAATACATTGTTCTCCAGTGTAAGATCAAACTTAAAAGGACAAATTTATGAGATTCCAAACCTGCAAAACTCACATAATACAAAAACCACTCATGGAAAAGTTGGCTGTCCTTCCATGTAAATTCAAAAAAATAATAATGTTGATGGTGTTTTCAGGCGCTACAGCATTTAAGACAGCACGACAAGGACAAAAGGGTAAATTCGCTGTCTGGTTGAGATCATGAGGCCGACCCGACCAGTTCATGTGAAGACCGACCACTTTGGTTCATATGACCGAGCACTATAGATGTCGGCAGGAACGCTCTCAGCACAAAAGATTGTCATGGCCGACCTCATTAAAACCGACCAGACAACCGACCGTGTTCAAAACAACAGCACCGCATTCTTATGGATAAGATAAGGAAGATATCCTACTCTCGCAAGGAGAAGGAGTCAGAATCCAAAAGGGAATACTGAAGAAGAAGGCAGTACCGGATCAGGAAACCCTACAAGAAGAGAAGATTGGTTTCAAATAGGATTTCTTATACGAATAGGAATCTGATCTCTGTATTATTATAAATAGAAGGGTAGAGCATGTGTAAAGGGAGATCTGAAAATCATCACAAGAGTGAGAGATTAGAATCATAGAGCTCTAATTTGTAAAAGCAAAGAAGAGACCCGAGGAGTGTATTTGAGTAATAAAAAGCACCATCCTATTCTTGCCAGTGGACGTAGGTCGGATCCCAAAATCCACCGAACCACGTTAAAACACCTTGTCTGATTGGCGTATTTTCTTGTTTTCCGCTAAATTTGCCTTTGGTCCCCCATAACCAAACAAATTCACAGTTGGAGGAGGATTTCCTCGGGAGTGATATTCCAATATTACCCTGAGACCAAAATCCACCGTCAACAGTTGGCGCCGTCTGTGGGGAACTTCACAAAAAGCAGTTCACGTGATAAGACAAATGGCGGAGGACGGAAATCACCAACCAGGAGGTCCGGCAATAGACTGGATGAAAAGAATGGAAGATGGCATGAGGTCTATGATGGATCGACTGGAAAGAATGGAAGGAGCAAACAACGAGGAAACTGAAACCGAGACCGGACAGAAGAGGAAAGAGAGGGAGAGAGGGAAAAGAGTAGTAGATATGAGCGAAAACGAGGGACCCAGAAAGAGAGGACCCTATGGGATAAGATCTAAAGTGGTAGGAAGAGAGCCACGATCAGAAGACACATGGGGAGAAGAAGAGGAGGAACAATCACCCGACTCCTCCTCCGACAGACTTTACAGCTCCGAGAGAGAAAATAGAAAGTACAACGAAGACGTACAGGAGACCCCCGGGCTTAAAGAACGCCACGCCCGGAACAACAGGCGAGCAGAAGGACACAGAAGGCGACACAGGGGCACAACTCGTGAAATAAAGTCTTGGCTAAGAAAGGAGATGACCAGATGGGAAGAAAGCCTCAAGATCGGCACGGGAGACACCCGAGGCGAGGAAGAAGGGTCTCCCCTTACGGAAGAAATAAAGGCAGCACAGTTCCCGAAGCGATTTAACATGCCGACCATGGCACCATACAAAGGCCACTCCGACCCGAAATCCCACATCGAAAACTTTGTCCTCCTGATGGAGGTACAGGGAGTAACGGGCGACGCCATATGCAAAGTATTTCCCTTAACTTTAGGAGGGCCCGCCATCCTGTGGTATAGAAGTCTGGCCCCGAGGAGCATTCAGAGCTTCTCCCAACTTAAGAAGTCGTTTATCCGGCATTTCAAAGGAGCCTGCACCCCTAAAAAAACAATAGGAGAACTAAGGCTCATGAAACAAGGAGACGACGAAACACTGAAGAGCTTCATTGAAAGGTATCACAACACTGTACTCGAGGTCGGAGGGTACGAATCCCAAGAAGCCCTGGAAAGTCTGAAAGGGGCCCTAAGAGTCGGGAAACTATGGACCCACCTGAGGATCCATGAGACACCAGACTACGCTACCGCACTGGAGATAGCCAGGAAGTACGTCCTACTAGAGAGCGAGGAAAAAGTATCCCGGAGGGGGACAACCGCCAGAGAAAGGGTGACTAGGAGGGAAGACCACCGGCGACCGGAAAGAGAATTCCGGAAGTTCACTCCAAGACCCAAAGAGTTCAAGCCGATGACACAAAAGGATCAAAGAAAGGGGCCCACAACTCAAGTAAACCACGTGGTCCGAGAGGAAGCGTATATTCCCCTAAGCAAGCCGCCAGGAGAAATCATCATGGAGATACGGGAGAAAGGCCTCTTAATAGAACCCGACCTCAGGAGGTTTCCCCCAGACAGAAAGAACAAAAGATCCTACTGCCTGCACCACAACCTAAAAGGGCACACAACCGATGAATGCAAGGACCTGCGGGAACAAATGGAGGACCTGGCCCGGAACGGGTACCTGAACAATTACATCGACCACAAAATCATGGCCGCCAGACAAAGGGCAAGGAATCGAGAGGTGAACGTCATCGCAGGAGGGGCAACGTTGGCCGGGGACTCTAACCGGTCGAGGAAGAATTACAGCCGGGCACGGGGGACAGAGGTGCTGAAAACAGAAAAAATCCCAAACCCACGAGGAAGTCGGTCGACACCCATTATGTTCACCGATGAAGACGCTCAGGGGGTAAGTTTCCCCCATGACGACGCACTAATAATCAAAGCAACAATCGGTGGCACAGAAGTGGACAGAATCTTGGTGGACCCCGGGAGCGCAGTAGACATAATTTCCAAAGAAACTTTGGAGAGCCTGGGGGTAGAATGCACAGCTCTAACCAAAGACATCACCCCGCTGGGAAGGATTCAACTAGCAGTGACTATCGGAACCGCCCCCAAAACCCGAACAATCATGATAAACTTCACTGTAGTAGACTGCATGAACAGTTATCAAGTCATTGTCGGCCGCCCCTTCATGATGAGAACCAAGGCCGCAATGTCCTGTTATTACTTGAAATTGAAGTTCCCCACACAGGAAGGGATCGGGATCATATGCGGAAGCCAGAAGATAGCCCGCAGCTGTTTTGCCACTTACTCGCGAGAGACCCTTTGCGTGGAAAGAGGCACCAAGAAGAGACAGAGAGACGAGGACGACGAGAACACAAGGAAAGACCCTGCTCCTCGGCCCGATAAAGCTGCACGGCTCGGAGCAGCCGAAGAATTAGAAGAAATAAAGCTATTCGGGCCAAAGAAAAACATAAAAATAGGGGGAAGTCTAGACGAGGCCCTAAGAAAAGACTTGTTGGAATGTCTACAAGGGTACCCCGACGTTTTTGCATGGGAACACGATGACATGCCCGGAATCGACCCAAAATTCATAAGCCATCGCTTAGCCGTGAACCCGTTACACAAACCAGTAAAGCAGAAAAGGAGAATATTCAACCAGGAGCGGTGCGGAGCAGTAGCAACCGAGGTGGAAAAATTGCTGAAGGCCGGTTTCATCCGGGAAGTAAAATACCCAGAATGGGTGTCCAACGTAGTATTGGTGAAAAAATCCAACGGAAAGTGGAGAATGTGCGTAGATTTCACCGACCTCAACAAAGCATGTCCAAAAGACAGCTTTCCCCTCCCAAATATAGACCAACTGGTAGACACAACAGCCTGCCAAGGGCTGCTAAGCTTCATGGACGCTTTCTCGGGATACAATCAAGTTAAGATGCACCCTGCGGACGAGGAGAAGACCACCTTTATCACTGACCAAGGGCTGTACTGTTATAAAGTGATGCCTTTCGGATTAAAGAATGCAGGGGCGACTTTCCAGAGACTGGTGAACAAAATCTTCAAACCGCTCATCGGCACAACCATGCTGGTATATGTCGACGACATGATAACAATGTCCGGAGAACCAAGAGACCATGTGGCCGACCTGAAGAAAACTTTCGAACTCTTGAGGAAACACAGTTTAAAACTCAATCCAGAGAAGTGTGCATTCGGGGTAGCCTCAGGAAAATTTCTGGGCTACATGGTGAGTTCACGGGGTATTGAAGCAAACCCGCAAAAGATACAAGCCGTGCTAGACCTGAAATCACCCCGGACAGTTAAGGAAGTACAGAGCCTCACAGGAAGAATCGCCGCACTCAACCGATTCATCTCACGAGCAACCGACAAGTGCCATCCTTTCTTCAAAGTCATCAAAAAAGCTCAAAAAGGGGTCGACTGGACACCTGAGTGTGAAGAGGCCTTCCAGCACCTGAAACAATACCTGGCACAACCCCCTCTCTTAGCCAAACCCCTCCCAGGGGAGACACTATATCTATACCTGGCCGTCTCAAAACACGCAGTAAGCTCGGCACTGGTACAAGAGACCGACCATGTCCAGAAACCGGTTTACTACTGTAGACGCTGATTTTCACCCGAGGTCCACAATTGAGATTTCATAGAAGGGGGCACTGGCGATCCTGCGAAACAAAGATGTAGAGTGAGCGGGAGCACTGCCCACCGGTGTGGTGGGTGCCGGGGGCACTCCGACGCCCAAGTCAGTGAATGAATAAAGGTAGTAGTAGTATGAAGGTCAAAGTAAGATACTACCTTGAGCTTCGTAGGGTGCCGTGAGGGCGGTAGATAGGAGGAGCTGAGAGCTATGGAGAGAGTAATATTAGGTTCCGGGTATCAGAGCTCGCCCTCATCTTCTGGAGCCTCTTCTCTTATATACACGCCTTTGCGTGCATTTATTGCTCTTTGATTGCTTGTCCGTTGGGCATCGATAACTGTTGACTTCATGAGGGGGGTTTTATTGTGTTTGCCCGTTGTTGGCTGGCAACTGTTGAGTTTGTGGGTGTAGTTAATGAATTGAGGCGTTACGTGGGCCGGCCTCTGGATGGTCCTTCGGTTACGGGTGTTGGTGTTCATCGGTCCTGGGCTGACATTATGTCTTTGGGGTTTGATTAGGAGGCTTCAGGGACGCGTCCAGTATTGGGTTTGAAGTAAAATGACGAAACTACCCCTGGACCAAATTTGGCCCAAACAGTTTGTCCCCTACTCTCTAAGTCAAAAGTCATTGGCTTGGAGAGTACTTGACGCGTGTGTCGCTTGGGACGGGGCCATATTATGTAGCTGTACTCGAGCGTTGATGCTGCCTACTAATTGAACCAAACGAATGTCAAGTTATCAACTTGAGTCTACAAGAGCCATTGGGGAAGTACCCAATCGTTTGGACCCGATGAGGGTCAGTATATCAGTCATACGACATGTGCCCTCCATGTCTACAAGTTGACTCGAAATGAGTCTATGAAGGATGTCCCCAGTCGACTGGACTTGATGAGGCCAGGAAGATAATAGTCATACGACATGTGTAATCCACGTCTACAACTTGACTCGACATGAGTCTATGGGGGATGTCCCCAGTCATCTGGACTTGCTGAGGCCAGGAATATATGTCATACGACATGAATAGTTCATGTCTGTAATTTGACTCGACATGAGTCTATGAGGGATGTCCCCAGTCGTCTGGACTTGATGAAGCCAGGAAGTTATACGACATGTGTAATTCATGTCTACAACTTGACTCGACATGAGTCCGTGGGGGATGTCCCCGGTCGACTGGACTTGATGAGACCAGGAAGATAATAGTCATACGACATGTGTAATCCACGTCTACAACTTGACTCGACATGAGTCTATGGGGGATGTCCCCAGTCATCTGGACTTGCTGAGGCCAGGAATATATGTCATACGACATGAATAGTTCATGTCTGTAATTTGACTCGACATGAGTCTATGAGGGATGTCCCCAGTCGTCTGGACTTGATGAAGCCAGGAAGTTATACGACATGTGTAATTCATGTCTACAACTTGACTCGACATGAGTCCGTGGGGGATGTCCCCGGTCGACTGGACTTGATGAGACCAGGAAGATATAAGTCATACGACATGTGTAGTACATGTCTACAACTTGACTCGAGATGAGTCTATGGGGGATGTCCCCAGTCATCTGGACTTGCTGAGGCCAGGAAGATATAAGTCATACGACATGTGTAATCCACGTCTACAACTTGACTCGACATGAGTCTATGGGGGATGTCCCCAGTCATCTGGACTTGCTGAGGCCAGGAATATATGTCATACGACATGAATAGTTCATGTCTGTAATTTGACTCGACATGAGTCTATGAGGGATGTCCCCAGTCGTCTGGACTTGATGAAGCCAGGAAGTTATACGACATGTGTAATTCATGTCTACAACTTGACTCGACATGAGTCCGTGGGGGATGTCCCCGGTCGACTGATCTATATGAAGATTCTATGGTCGAATGAATCTGGTGAAGGTCCATGTGAATCTTCATACTACTTGACCTGATGAAGGTCAGAAGACTATGGTCGAATGAACCTGGTGAAGGTCCATGTGAATCTTCATACTACCTGACTTGATGAAGGTCAGAAGACTACGGTCGAATGAACCTGGTGAAGGTCCATGTGAATCTTTGGTAGAGTGAACTTTGATGAAAAGATAATGTGAATTTTCATTCTACCTATCTATGATACTATTGAATGGAACTAATAAAGGTCCATGACACACGGTCGAATGAACCTAAGATACTACTCCTACCCATAAGAAGGTCGATAAAACTCAAAGTGCCAGCAGCCCAAGAAAGACAAACCACAAAGCTTCCTTAAAAACAACAGCCCAAGTTTCCATAGCCCAAAGCAAAGTACGACCAAAGAAATCCCACGCGATTTAGGAGCCCATAAGCAGTAGCAAAGCACAAAAGCACAAAAGTCCCGTGTCGCCTGAATCAACGAGGCTCTTCTTCTTCAAGCAAATAAAACCCAGTCCCATGTCGAACAACTAACCACCTACTGGAGAGTACGAATAATCTGGACAATGGGACTCCCCAAAAAAACAACTAGCACACACATAACTCTCATTGCAGCAGGCAAATGGGTTACAATTAATCCAGCCCCCACGTGAATTCTGCTTCTGGTTATCAAAGTATAAATTTTGACATTTAGATCTGGAATGGGTTGTGGCTCTAATGGATATGATTTACAAACAAATGGTCGTAGATGATTGTCTATTGATGGGAAGTATAAATCCAGGGGACCAAATTGAATGTAATGGGCATGTGAAACTTAGCCTGCGACCTTCACGCACAGAACCAATTAAAGCCTGCCAATTGCTCGATAGAATGCCACACAAGTTCATTCGACACAAATTGTCGTCCACTCTTCCAACCTAATCTCTCCCACACATAACTAACCTTTGAGCCCTAAATGTCATCTGTTACAAACTCATGATATCCAAGATTACTTCTCGGTTTAGCTTCACACCTCACTCCAGTTTACGCGTGTGTAACTAGACTCAGCAAATTACGTGTGTGTAATATGAAAGTTTTCGTATGGCTCATGTCGTATGGATTTGCCTCAAATCCGGTGTCTGATGCTTCTGGATGTCGAACTGTGATAGATAGTAGGGAAATGATTGTGCGCCATCCCACGTGGGATCTAATGTGAGTTGAATTTTCTTTTACTAGGTGCATTATTTCCTGTGTAATGGGCTCACAATACGCATCAGCCACTCTGGCATCAAGTTTCGATATTAACTGTAGTGACTTGAGTAGCTCTTTTGTCAGGTTCTCCTTATAGGGAAGCAGTCGATGGCATATCCTGAGGAGCCCAAACACAGCCTTTTCTACAAGCATGGATGGCATTACAGTTGACTGAACAATATTAGCTATGTGCTCATAAACAGCATGCCAGATAAGCATAATCATATTTCAGTTATTCAGTGTAATTGCAACCAGCAATTCCAGGCAAAACACTCTTGTGTCTTCATCTTCGCCATAGCTATTACCCTTACAGAGTCTGCCTGATGTCAAAATAAGGGCGAGTGCGCTGATGAGCAACAAGCTCTTCCTCACTAGGCTGCAACCTTGGCTCCTTCACATCAAATGATAAGAGTTGACTGAACCGACCAATCAGGCTAGAAGACTTCCTAGGAGTGGCGACAGTTGTTACGTGTGATGATGAGACAGAACTTGTTGCAGGTTTCTCCCACTCTAGGTCAGATGAGGGCTCCATATCATCAGTTGCATCACATAACTGACAAAAATGGCAGTTGGTGGCTGAATTGGCAAAGTATATGGCTAAGAATCCTGGACTATAACTTGGAAACAGAGTATGGTTCTAAACAGGTAGTATGGCATCTAGATTGCAGCATACACATAAATGTTTCTGGATCCCTTGGAACAGGGAAGAATCCAATTACCAAGAAGCAACAGATGGAACGAGTAGCCGCGAATGGCATCCAGACGTTGGAGACAACAATAAATCTGAATTAACAAAATACTCAAGCACACGACAGTAATTTTGCACCATATCACGCAGCCGTGTACTGTGAGTCTACTGTCTTCACCAGTAATGGGTTTGGTGATGGGCATTATTATGGAATGGGTTTTTGGGGCGGTTTGTATGTTGAAACGACATGGTTCTTCATGATGGGCTGTCTTCGAATGATCTGTGCATGATCATGGGCAACACGTGGTGGGAAGCTCCCTTCGAGTGGAGTATCCTTTTTAGGATGAGTCTATTGCCTCACAGTTTCAAGTGGGACATTCACCCCATAACAAATCTTCACAAGTGTCGAGTGGGATACCAACTTGTTGTATCTTTATCTAGAACATCCTTCTTAAGCCGAGACTACATCTTTATAGTATCGTGTGGTGCTTCTGCCTCTAGCTAGTAGTTCTTCCATCTCATGTCAATTAAGATCTTGAACAAGTGACAAGCCTCATATGAGGAGTGTCGAGTGGAATCTCTAGCAAGTGACAAGCTATATATGTAGTAATGTCAATGGGGACATCCTCAACAACATACTGATGTCGAGTGGAAGATTCCTAACAAGTCCTATATCAAACATTGCACATGTCGACTGTGTCATCCATAACAATTACCCAGTTTTAAATTATAGTGTCGACTGGGATACACATGACAAGTCTCATACTATAAATTATAATACCTACTTGGACATCTATTATAAGTCTCAAGCCATGTATTGATGTCGACTAAGACATTCTTAAAAAGTGCAAGACATACCTGGTAACGTCAATTGGGATATCCACGCCAACTTCATTTGGGTATTGTCGACCGTGACTCCATCTTCATGCCAAGTACTTGTTCCCAATCACGTATTATGGAGCTAAAGGCAATCCATGCATGCCATACGGAGGAGATGGAGATTCTTTCAGTCGCTTTAGAGTTGACATCGATTTTTCAACGTCGTATGGAGAATATGGCCATCATTCCACGTCATTGGTACTTATGGTCATCCTTCCAGGTAGTTGGTAATCTGACCCTAGGTAGACTGGAGGGAATTGCTTATTTGAACTTCTGCATTTTCCTTCGCACGAAAGAGATGACTTGTAATTGGTCAGTTAGTGAAGTATGGTAGCTCTTTTGGTGATTAACTGGGTGGTCAATTGTCTGTGGATTTTCGCTTGCCACATTGGTGAATGTTTTTTTTTTTTGGGGTCGGATCAAACGATAGGACTATTGGCGTGACCCGTAGCCCTAGGCCTTTGGGGAGGTTAAAGAGATGTGTTCCGATATTTGTGATTATATTTGGAGGATACTCGTTGCGTGATTCCACATGGGTATGGATGAAAGGTTCGTAGATGAAGAGCTCTTTGCATGCTATGAATCGCTAGGGCCCCACGGTGGGCGCCAAATTGTAGACGCTGATTTTCACCCGAGGTCCACAATTGAGATTTCATAGAAGGGGGCACTGGCGATCCTGCGAAACAAAGATGTAGAGTGAGCGGGAGCACTGCCCACCGGTGTGGTGGGTGCCGGGGGCACTCCGACGCCCAAGTCAGTGAATGAATAAAGGTAGTAGTAGTATGAAGGTCAAAGTAAGATACTACCTTGAGCTTCGTAGGGTGCCGTGAGGGCGGTAGATAGGAGGAGCTGAGAGCTATGGAGAGAGTAATATTAGGTTCCGGGTATCAGAGCTCGCCCTCATCTTCTGGAGCCTCTTCTCTTATATACACGCCTTTGCGTGCATTTATTGCTCTTTGATTGCTTGTCCGTTGGGCATCGATAACTGTTGACTTCATGAGGGGGGTTTTAATTGTGTTTGCCCGTTGTTGGCTGGCAACTGTTGAGTTTGTGGGTGTAGTTAATGAATTGAGGCGTTACGTGGGCCGGCCTCTGGATGGTCCTTCGGTTACGGGTGTTGGTGTTCATCGGTCCTGGGCTGACATTATGTCTTTGGGTTTGATTAGGAGGCTTCAGGGACGCGTCCAGTATTGGGTTTGAAGTAAAATGACGAAACTACCCCTGGACCAAATTTGGCCCAAACAACTACGTCAGTAAAGCCCTACTGGACGCAGAAACTCGATACCCCACGCACGAACTCATTGCCCTATCCCTGGTCACTGCGGCACGGAAGTTACGACCCTACTTTCAGGCCCATCCTATCAAGGTATACACGGATTATCCCCTGAGACAAATCTTGCAAAAACCAGAGGCCTCAGGGAGACTAATGAAGTGGTCGGTAGAAATAAGCGAGCATGACATCTCCTACCTCCCGAGAACAGCAATAAAAGGACAGGCCTTAGCAGACTTCATAGCAGAGCTCACGGAACCACAGGTCCTGGCCGTGGAAGAAGACAGGTGGGAAATGTCTGTGGACGGATCCGCAAGTCCGCACGGCTACGGAGCAGGGGTAGCACTAAAAAGTGAAAAAGGAGAAGAGATACTGCTCGCCCTCAAGTTCGCCTTCAAAACTACAAACAATGAAGCAGAGTACGAGGCAATACTGGCCGGACTAAGGCTATGTATGGTAGTAGGGGTCCACAACGTAGTGATCAGGAGCGATTCTCAGCTAGCAGTACAACAGCTGAAAGGAGACTTTCAAGCCAGGGAACCGGCCATGGTAGCTTACCTAGCCGAAGTGAAGAAATGGGTGGACAAAGTAGGAAACGTACTCTTCGAACAGGTCGGACGAGAAGACAACTGCGAGGCAGATTCCCTAGCCCGACTCGCCTCTTCAATGAGGACAGAAAACCCCAGAGTAATCCCTCTCATATACCTCCGAGAAAGAAGCATAGGAGAGGCAGAGGTGGATGTACTAGAAGAAGGCAAAGATTCATGGATGCAGCCGATCATGAGATATCTGGAAACGGGAGAAACCCCTAAAGATAAAAAGGAGGCCAGGAAGCTGAAGTTCAAGAGCACCAAGTTTTCCCTGATTGAAGGAGTACTCTACCGGAGAGGATACACCGTACCCCTCCTAAGATGCTTAGCACCAGAAGAAGCAGACTACGTGCTCAGGGAGATTCACGCAGGCATCTGCGGAAGCCACGCCGGGGGAAGATCAATCGCCTTCAAAGCCTTAAGGCAAGGGTTTTACTGGCCAACCATGCACCAGGATGGCGTGAGGATAGCACGGAAATGCGAAGGTTGCCAGAAGAATGCCAACCTCTACCATCAGCCAGCAGAGCAATTGACCACCATATCCAGCCCCTGGCCGTTCGCACAGTGGGGGCTAGACATCATAGGGCCGATGCCGAAAGGACGAGGTCAGGCAAAATATGCAATCGTGGCCATAGACTACTTTACCAAATGGGTAGAGGCAGAGCCCTTGTCCACCATCTCAGAAAAGAAGGCCACAGATTTCCTGAAAAGAAATATAATCTGTCGGTTCGGAATCCCCCAAGCAATCATCACCGACAACGGAAAGCAATTCGACAGCAGGGGATTCAGGAAACTTTGTGAAGACCTCCAGATAACATTGAAATTCGCCTCGCCGGCCCATCCCAAGTCAAACGGGCAGGTTGAAGCCACCAATAAAACCATCAAGTCAAACCTGAAAGCTCGACTCGGATCAAGCAAAAGCCTGTGGGTCGAGGAGCTACCGGAAGTACTGTGGGCACACCGGACGACCTTCAAAGATTCAACCGGAGAGACACCCTTCTCCCTATCATACGGATGCGAAGCCGTCATCCCAGCAGAGATCGGAATATCAACCCACAGAGTCCGCCACTTTGAGAACGAGCGAAACGAAGAACTTATCAGAAACCACCTCGACCTGATCGAAGAAAGAAGAGAACAGTCAGCGGTGAGAGCAGCAATCTACCAAAGGAGAATGGCCCGCTTCTACAATAGGAGAGTTCGGACCCGCTCCTTTCTAACAGGCGATCTAGTGCTAAGAAAAGTGACTCTGAACACCCGACGACCAGAAGAAGGGTCGTTAGGTGCCAAGTGGGAAGGACCCTACAAAATCACCAAGGCAGTAAGACCAGGGGCCTACATCCTAGAACACCTGGACGGCACGAAGCTGAAGAAACCATGGAACGCTGAAATGTTAAGAAAATACTTCCCGTAAAAATCAACCTTCCTTTCTTCTATTTTCTTTTTTTGCAGAAACCGGGCAAAACAACGAACCGGAACAACTGTTGTAAAGAGGGCAGCACGCCCCCAAGCATGAATAAAAATTCATTTTCTGGCAAAACCCCGTGAAAATAGCGAAAACAACCACCACCGAATCTGTCTTTGGACTGGGGACGTAACATTCCCCCAGGACCAAGCGATTCTCACAGCTCGGGGTCGGGCGATGTCCCACCGAGTCTGCCCTTTGGGCTGGGGACGTAAAATTCCCCCAGGACCAAGTGATTCTTACAGATCGGGGTCGGGCGATGTCCCACCGAGTCTGCCCTTTGGGCTGGGGACGTAACATTCCCCCAGGACCAAGTGATTCTTACAGATCGGGGTCGGGCGATGTCCCACCGAGTCTGCCCTTTGGACTGGGGACGTAACATTCCCCCAGGACCAAGTGATTCTTACAGATCGGGGTCGGGCGATGTCCCACCGAGTCTGCCCTTTGGACTGGGGACGTAACATTCCCCCAGGACCAAGTGATTCTTACAGATCGGGGTCGGGCGATGTCCCACCGAGTCTGCCCTTTGGACTGGGGACGTAGCATTCCCCCGGGACCAAGTGATTCTTACAGATCGGGGTCGGGCGATGTCCCACCGAGTCTGCCCTTTGGACTGGGGACGTAACATTCCCCCGGGACCAAGTGATTCTTACAGATCGGGGTCGGGCGATGTCCCACCGAGTCTGCCCTTTGGACTGGGGACGTAACATTCCCCCAGGACCAAGTGATTCTACAGATCGGGGTCGGGCGATGTCCCACCGAGTCTGCTCTTTGGACTGGGGACGTAACATTCCCCCAGGACCAAGTGATTCTTACCGATCGGGGTCGGGCGATGTCCCCGAGTCTGCTCTTTGGACTGGGGACGTAACATTCCCCCAGGACAAAGTGATTCTTACAGATCGGGGTCGGGCGATGTCCCACCGAGTCTGCCCTTTGGACTGGGGACGTAACATTCCCCCAGGACCAAGTGATTCTTACAGATCGGGGTCGGGCGATGTCCCACCGAGTCTGCCCTTTGGACTGGGGACGTAACATTCCCCAGGACCAAGTGATTCTTACAGATCGGGGTCGGGCGATGTCCCACCGAGTCTGCCCTTTGGACTGGGGACGTAACATTCCCCCAGGACCAAGTGATTCTTACAGATCGGGGTCGGGCGATGTCCCACCGAGTCTACTCTTGGACTGGGGACGTAACATTCCCCCAGGGCCAAGTGATTCTTACAGCTCGGGGTCGGGTTACGTCCCACCGAGTCAGCTTTCCTTTGGTTTGGGGAGGTAACATTCCCCAGGACAAAGTCTTTCACTTAGCTCGGGGTCGGGTTACGTCCCACCGAGTCAGCTTCTTTGGTTTGGGGAGGTAACATTCCCCCAGAACCCAAGTCTTTCACTTAGCTCGGGGTCGGGTTACGTCCCACCGAGTCAAACTCCTTCGATTTGGGGAGAAAACATCCCCCCAGAATCGAAGACCGTTACCCAGCTCGGGATCAGGTTATACCCCTCCGGTTCATGATGACCTCTGAAGAGTCTCATATTGTTCGGACAACAAAAAAAAAAAAAAAAAAAGAGGAGAAACAAATAGACATAAATATACTTGTGTATATAAGATTGTAATGTTATTACAAAAAGTTAAAGTGTACATAGGGCCCCGGTAGGGTTACCCTTTTCATTCAGCCCGCGCAGGGGCAGGAATTTCTTCCTCAGAAGGTTCAGGTGGCGGGAGAAGCGGCTCGGCATCGGGAGGAGGGACTGTGGCTTCAACCTCGACAGCAGGAACACCTCCACTACAGGAACGGGAGGAGGGATCTCGAGGCAGTCCTCGCCGGAGGATGGAATCAGATCGTCCTTCTAGGGAAACTCCAGAAGCCGGGACGACCGAGATCGGCCAGGATTCATAACCTCCCCGGCATGGGGAGGAAGCCATTTCTGGAATTCCTCCTCGGAAATATCCCTCTTGCAATAACTGATGGCCGCACGGATGGGGTCCATATTCAGACTCGGCAGCACCATCGGAATCAGCTCAGCACAGTCGCAACCCCTCCAGGCGGATAGCCTCCCTTCTCGGCCTCAAGCTCACTCTCCCTCTTCTCAAGCTCGATCTCTCTCTCCTCGAGATCAAACTCCCTCTCCTCAAGCTCGGTCTTCTTTTCTCAAGACTATCTCGGGCCGTGCAAACTCCTCGTCTTTGTTCTTCAACTTGGCCTCAGCACTTGCTACCCTCCCTTCAGGACGCCAATCTCAGACTGGGCGGTCTTCAAATCCCCCGGCAGTATCAGCAAGTTTTCGCTCCAAGGAGGCAGCAGCCTTAAGAGCCTTATTCGTTTTGAAGTTCTCAACAGCAGCCAACTGAAGGTTCTCTATCGTCCCCTCCCGGTCAGCCAGCTTTGCCTCCACTTCGGAGAGACGATTTTGAAGCCTCTGGGCCTGACCACCCTCGGACAGCAAAGTCAGAAGAAGACCCTTATTCTTGGCCATGAGGTAGTTGGCCTGCACACAAAAAGGGAGAAAGGAGTCAACACATAAAATAAAAAGAAACCTAGACCCAAAAACCGAGAAGGAAAGAGAAAATACCTTCGCCATCTGAGAACTTATCTCAGTCACAACACCTTCGGGAGATACATCCTCATACCTTGAAACCTCCCCCGGGGGAATCACCTCGGCCAACTCATTGAAAGCCGGCACTAAGTGTGAGGTAGCCTCCCGGATGTTCTCTCCCAAGTCATCCACCCCGAGGACCACAGGGCCCTTCCGTTTTTTGGAGGAGCCTTCAGAGGACTTCCTCCCCCTACGGACGTCCTTCCTCGTAACCGGAGCAGCTTCCCCCTCTTCTTCCTCTTGGACCACCTCGGCCTCCTCGGCCCCAAATTGACGCCTCCTCTTCCTAAGAGGCTTTGGCGGACTGGTAAGACGAGCGGACCCCGATGACTGTACACCAGGAGAGGAGAGACTCCGAGCAGCAGGCTGGACATCTCCTTGAGACGCCCGCTCAGCCCCAGCAGTGTCAGGCTGTGCCCGGGAAGTTCCAACATCAGCACGGCCGGCTTTCTTCATGGTACCGGCCAATTTCTCAAGAAACTTAGGCCTCTTCGACATGCCTACACAAAAAAAAAAAAAAAAAAGGAGAAGAGAAGAAATCAGGGACCGGCATATATCAAAGATATCAAACATGATGAAACAAACAAGGAAGACAGAACAAACAGCAGACATCTACCTATCCGACCGAGACATCCGTGGGGGGAAGCCCGAATAAGGCCAGACTCAACAAAAGCCGCATTCATTACCAGCTCCCTCCAGTGGGCGGCATATTGACGAGCCCAAGACACCCGCCTCCGAACCTGACGAGAAACCTTGGGAGCATCTCGCCAACAAGCTGGGAGGAACCAGAAAAGTTAGAAACCTAAAAGACTAAGAACAGGAACAGAGAAAGAAAAAGGGACATTAGACTCCTAACCTCCAGCCCTGAAATATCCGGCACCAAGGTCTCCCCTTCGTCTGAAAACAAGGACCGTCCCCAATCCCCGGTAGCCCAAAACCAGAGATCCTTGAAGTTCTTATTGGAATCCGGAAGCTTCTGGACGATGTTCGCAGAGCTGTTATAAGCAGAGAGATAATACCAACCATGATGAGCTTTTGGGTTGGCCTTCAGACGATACACCCTCTTCACCTCTTCAAAAGAGGGCTCCCCGAGCCCTGCCCGATGCCAAGCTGCGTACAGCCCGGCCAAAATTCTCCAACTATTCAGACTCAGCTGACAAGGGGCGATTTCCATCTCAGCCAACATCCAAGCAAAATAAGGCTGGACCGGCAAACGTAGCCCGCACTCAAAGAAAATAGGAAGGAGTGCTACCGAGCCTTCGTCAGGCTGACTGGCACGATCCATCGGGCCTGGAACTTCAAGGGCGATGTCTATCGGAATGTTATACCGCTGGCGGAGAAGGGCAAGATCATCCTCGGTTATCTTGGAGGGACGGTTCATATCCAGAGCCGACGACCCAAGTTCACCAGGCTCTGGGTCCTTCCGAGGAACTCTCTGGTGGTAGGAATCATTTTCAATCTCGGAAGCAGTAGGGGTAGTGTCAAGGTCTTCTACACTAGGTGCCCCTGAGCCCGAGGAGAGCTCTTCAGCAGGGGGAGTTGAAATCTTAGCAAGCCTTTCGGAGGGAGAACTATTGTCGGACATCCCTGACACCCAGAAAAACAGAGAAGGGAGGAGAATCAGTCTATGAGGAGCTACCCAAGGTATCCGTACTAAACTAGATAGGGAGTCTCTAAAAAGTGCCCTAAAGCAAGACCCAGCAAAAACCACAAGTCTCTCCCTAAGCAAGATAAACAAACAGAATCACAGCATAAGAAAAAAGGAGGGGGTGCTCAGAAGACTTACTTGTTCTTCTCGAAAGCAGAAGGTTGTACAGCACGGTAATGCTCGTTCCTTATGCTCAGCAACGAAAAAGAAGAAAGACCACGGTTGAGCTCAAGAACACGGAGTTGAATGAATCACAGAAGAATCCTCAGAAAAGAAGAAGAAATTGCCGAAAAAGAATGAACAGTGAAGGCCTCGTCCTCTTATAGTCATGACAAAGGCACTCGTGACCATTAGATCTGAAGAAAGAGCCCGGATGAGCGCCAAGTGTCGGCTACACAAGGGGCCTCCCAAGTTCAAACAGACGGCTGAGATCAGCCCACTGTGAAAACGCCTCTGTGCGGTCGATTCGTCCCCTCCTTTGGCGGGAACCCCGCGGATGTTTGACAAGTGTCGAGCATTAGAAGAAACCCTAAAGTTGATTTGATAGGCATTTAAGAAGACATGACGGTTGTACGTCGAGGGAAAGATGATTGGAACGCAAGAAAAAATTCTTTTTTGCATCTGGGACGACTACCAGCAAAGACAACCGGCACACCCTCTTCATATAGTTCCCGGCACCAACTCACATACTCGTTGGAACCGAGAACTAGGGGACAGATGTTGATGGTGTTTTCAGGCGCTACAGCATTTAAGACAGCACGACAAGGACAAAAGGGTAAATTCGCTGTCTGGTTGAGATCATGAGGCCGACCCGACCAGTTCATGTGAAGACCGACCACTTTGGTTCATGACCGAGCACTATAGATGTCGGCAGGAACGCTCTCAGCACAAAAGATTGTCATGGCCGACCTCATTAAAACCGACCAGACAACCGACCGTGTTCAAAACAACAGCACCGCATTCTTATGGATAAGATAAGGAAGATATCCTACTCTCGCAAGGAAAAGGAGTCAGAATCCAAAAGGGAATACTGAAGAAGAAGGCAGTACCGGATCAGGAAACCCTACAAGAAGAGAAGATTGGGTTCAAATAGATATCTTATACGAATAGGAATCTGATCTCTGTATTATTATAAATAGAAGGGTAGAGCATGTGTAAAGGGACATCTGAAAATCATCAGAAGAGTGAGAGATTAGAATCATAGAGCTCTAATTTGTAAAAGCAAAGAAGAGACCCGAGGAGTGTATTTGAGTAATAAAAGCACCATCCTATTCTTGCCCGTGGACGTAGGTCGGATCCCAAAATCCACCGAACCACGTTAAAACAACACCTTGTCTGATTGGCGTATTTTCTTGTTTTCCGCTAAATTTGCCTTTGGTCCCCATAACCAAACAAATTCACAGTTGGAGGAGGATTTCCTCGGGAGTGATATTCCAATATTACCCTGAGACCAAAATCCACCGTCAACAATAATAATAATAATAATAATAAGTGAAGTAATTAGTAAAATTAAAATTTAACCATAATGATCTTTATTATGTTGATATTTCTACAATAATATTTTTTTAATTTAATTAAAACTAATTATAATTTATATTTAATTTTTTAATTTTTCTTTTTTATTAATGCGCCTGCATTCTTCCAACTTGCAACTAAAATTACCAATCTCAAATCTTGATTGCAAAATTAAATTTAAAGTTACATTACTACATATACAATAATTTTTTATTCCATGTTATTGCATTTAATTCTTTTCTTTTTAATTTAAGCTAAATAATCTGGATGAATATTTGAAAATTTAAAAATACAGATTCACATGTATCTGAATTCGTGCGGATCCTCTAAGAATATATTAGGATTCATATTTTTTATTAATCGGGATATATAGATCTTTTGAATTCAAATAATGTAGATATTTACGGATCTAGGCCGGATCCAAATTTTTTTTCCCATCCCTAATTACTATATCACAAGGACAACCATAGAAAGAATATAATAATGTAATTAACTCATGGAAGAATATGATAGTGAATGTAATGTAAACTCATGGCATGACTAGACACTTAGTACCAACCTTGGTAGTTCTCTAAATCTTAAATTACCTCTCAAATCTTAAATTAAGTAGAGAAGCTTGAGTTAAAATGCAGAAGAAAAAAATAAGCACTCAAAAATATTAAAATATAAATATCAAGATTTGCTAGAATAAGAGTCCATAAAGGTAGTAAAATAAAGAAAGTTGAATAAGCATAGTACTATTTGGAAATCAAGAGTATGGCGTGAGAAAGGTGTTAATGTGGTGGCATTAAAGTCAAAATGATTCGTATACAAAGCGTTTGTTTTCAATTGGTCACGAGAATCTATCACAAAACAGGTAATGCTCTTCCTCTTTTTGTTCTGTTGTGAGCAAATTCGAATTAAAAAGATAAATTATAAAATTAAAAAAAAAAAGAAAAACAAAAGAGTTAGATAGAAGAAAATTGAGGAGCAATAACAAGTAAGAGGATAATGTAATGGACATTTGTTGACCGTTGTTTATTTTTACAAGGGTAATATAAGAATCGATATTTCGAATAATTTTTCCTCAAATAGTGTATTTATTTGGTAGTAAGGAACCAAAAGTAAATTTAACAAGCAGACAATAAAACGCAGAGTTACGTGGTTCGGTAGAGAATGACTCTAACCTACATCCACGGGAAAAAGAGATATATTTTATTACTGTTTGGGGTCAAGACCGACCCAAGCTATGAGTGGTGGTAGAATAGAAGAATACGAAAATAAGCACATCGGGTCTTACAAACAAGCCCAATACAAATCGCATGCTCTTTTCTCATTTCCTCATCTCTTTCTGGAACCAATCTCTCAAATGGGTCTCGGTTTCCTTGTCATACTCGCTCCTTTAAGTGTGATATCTATTTCCACTCTGAGCTCTCTCCGTCCCCGTTCCGGATCGCCCGAGCTCGCTCTCCCAAAAAACACACGGTTATTATTGGACGATTCTGGGGTTCTCTTATCGTCATCTTCCTCCCAGGTCTCCCCACAGGTGCAACGCTGGCCACAAACCACTAACCTTATTATGTGAGTATTCTTTCTTCCGACCTCACGATCCCCTTCCATTCCGACTGCTCTCTTCCCACTGACAATCTATTCCCTCCAATGCTAGGCTTGCATGTGTGTTGTGTTCTCCTGATTTCTTCTCCAACTTCTCAATTTTCTCCACCAAGGTTTTCATCAAGACTTGGTTACCTCATTTTCCTTTCGCATGTTCTCCCTTTTCCAACCGCAAGTTCTCTTCCATCTTCTTCATCCACTCTACCGTTGAGACCTCTGAAACTCTATGATTTTCCTCATCTGCCCATCGTCTTAGTGTTTTTTCTATTTTTCGTACTGTCTTACAATAGACGGCGCCAACTATTGACTGATGTTTCTCGTTCCTAGGGTAATAGGGGAATCGATGTAGGAAACAATTTTCTTTTGCGCGGCGGAAGTTGCTAGTGGTGGCACCAGGTCCGGTATGGATCTTCAAAATTTTCTTTGTCTTCTCCCTTTGTTGTAGTAGCCAAGATCAATCTTTGGTGTCCAACACTTGGATCAACCACTCGATCTTCCGAACTATGACTCGAACAAACAAACCGAAGTGTGGGCTTCACTCACAAATATTAAACCTATAAACTATTTAATGATTTAGGATGTCACAATGGTGTTTGGTTCTTTGGAATTTCAAATACTCTCAATACACTTGTGAATATTTGAAGTTATTCTCTCTTTTCTCTCAAATCTTTCTCATAACAATTGTGTGAATGAATGCAAAGTGTTAACCTTAGGAAGTGAGAGAAATGGTAGAGATTATATTCCCTTACACAAGCCAACTAACCTTGTCATTAAGCATCTAATGCTTTCTTGCAATGGGCAACACAAAAATGTGAATGCCATACCAAAGCATAAGAAATGTTAAGCTAAAGACAATGGCTTTGTCATTAAGCATTCAATGCTTTCTTTCAATGGAAAACACATAAATGTAGAGGTCATACCAAAGCAGAAAATGCATTAGCTAATGATAAAAATATAGGTGTATCCAAGCCACCTAATAGACATAATCGCTTGGATGACATGGTAAGCCATATGGCTTTGTCTCCAATGGTAAACAAAAATCAATATATTAATAATGATTTATTTACCTTCAATTATGTTGTAGTAATTATCTCATAATTATTACTAACTTGATTATCTTATAATCAAGACTTGATTATCTCATAATCAAATAATTCTAGAAAATATTAAGTTAAACAAATTTAACATAGTTTTCATTTGTGATAATAAATTATTAATCTTATTAATAATATATAAATAATAGTGAGCATATAATTAGACAATCTAATTATATTAGGTTTGCTACAGTTAATCGAGCTAGCACGGGGATAAAATGGACCTACGGTTCCGAGCTCCAATAATTCCGAAATATTAATTAAACTCTTTAATCAAATATTACGAATTATTAACTCCGCGTTATTCCACTAAAAACTCGAAGTTGAACTCTCATTACCATAGATGGATTAAATAAACCGAACATCTTCGGTGTCCATCGATATAGTCATTACATATGGATATAGTCTTTCACGAATATCTCATAAATAGAGTCGGGTCATAAGTCTGTTAAACCCTCTAAATATTTTGTCTCTTAAGCACCATTGATTCTATAATGAACAATTAATTCATAAGAATTATGAATATAAAACTTTCTATTCGTAATAGAAAAGTTGAGTGCTCAAATTGTTCAAGTCCCGAATCAACTCTTAAAAAGATATTCTTCTACTTCTCGTAAGAAGGAGTGAATTCCATATCTATGTAAAACGTTCCCAGCTACACACCAAACCATATCCCCAAAATACGTAGTTATTGGCCGGGAATGCAACACCAACCTCACATAGTAAATCAAAGGACATAGCCTGTCATACAAGAGTTCGTAGTACACTAAGGATTAAGATCGAATCCATATATGACCATCTATTAGATAAAATGAATTTCTTCGGTTAACAAATATTAAAACAAATTCGTATTTATCTGAGTCCGGTCCTATATGATCTCATCATACAAGGTGCCTCCATTCCCATGTCACTAAATGAACGATCCCGGATCAAGGTCGTCATACAAGTATAGAATGGACCGCAGCAATAGATACCACAAACAAAGTACCCTTTTTGTTTGCTCTCTATGGACTATTTAGATTACTAACTTCAGACTTAAATCCTCTTGTGCATCAAACATACACTAAGTCTGAAGGTACAATAGTAATCAAGGTAAACAAGATAATTGGACAATATGCGATATAAATCAAACAACTTTGATAAAATGAATAATGCATTTATTATTATTACAATAATCAATTCCGTTTACAGTATATGAAGCTTTAGGACATAAATCCTAACAATCTCCCACTTGGACTAGAGTAAATGGGACATGCCATGTAATCCTAAACCCTTTAGGTGACCTTCAAAACACTTTAGCCGATAAGGTCTTTGTAAACGGATCAGCCAAGTTATCTGTGGATGAAATCTGTGTGACAGCGACATCTCCTCTTTGCACTATCTCTCTGATGAGGTGATATTTCCTCTCAATATGCTTACCCCTATTGTGGCTTCTTGGTTCTTTGGAGTTCGCCACTGCACCACTATTATCGCAATAAAGTGTGAGTGGTTTATCCATATCTGGAACAACTTCCAAATCTGCCAAGAACTTATGGAGCCAGACTGCTTCCTTAGCTGCTTCACAAGCTGCTATATATTTAGCCTCCATGGTGGAGTCAGCAATACAAGATTGATTAATGCTCCTCCATACTATAGCCCCACCACCTAGGGTGAACACTGATCCAGATATTGATTTTCTAGAATCGACATCCATCTGAAAATCAGAGTCTGTATATCCTCTCAGAATCATATCCTGACTTGTATATACAAGCATATAATTTCTCATTCTCCAAAGATACTTGAGAATATGTTTCACCACTACCCAATGATCTAATCATGGGTTGGATTGAAACCTACTGACTACTCCCACTGTAAAATAGATGTCCGGTCTCGTGCATAACATAGCATACATAAGACTTCCAACTGCTGAAGCATATGGTATATGTCTCATCTCCTCAACTCTTTGAGGTGTCTTAGGAGACTGTTCCTTAGACAAATGAATTCCATGCCTGAAAGGTAAATTACCTTTCTTGGAATTCTGCATACCAAATCGTACAAAACTTGTCGATATAGGTTGCTTGGTGACCGATGCGTAATCACACGCGTATAACGCAAACGCACGTATCGTTCAAGTAGTATAAAAAGTATAGATCCCGCGAGGACTTAATACTTAATCTATTAATTTTATGAGGTCAAATGATTACTAGTATCTAACAGGTTGATTGATTTATTTGAAATTCTGATGATTCTAAATTAAAAACAAGTAAATAAAATTATACGAAATTAGGTTTAAGAAAATTCAATATTAAGAAACTATCTAGGGTTGTGAATCTTTCTAATACATTTTAAAAAGATGAAGTGGTTATTTCATGTTTGTGTAATATCGGTTTACTAACCTGGAACATGAAATTATGCGAAGCCTCTGTCGATGGTCAGATGCAAATACCCAGTTTAACCCAATTGAATCATATGTCTATGTCAACCAAATTACTTGGATTCATTAAGTTTAAGTTCCAATTATGGCTACCCCCGCCCGACAGGTATATGTCTATCCTGTAAGGAAATCTATTAAAAGGGTTATATATCCTCAAGGAAGATCGTGGGCTATTAAGTCTAAGGCTAAAACCTAAAATTCCTTTGTCAAGTTTATTTTAGATTTACCAGATCAACCTTATTAGTGGCCAATTAACAAGACGCATTAAGCTTAAGACTTAATAAGTAAACCTTTAAATTACCCAAACTAAAAAATAACCCCTTATAAACCGGTGATATTAGACTTCATCACAACCCTAGATAACTAACTTAGTTACGACACATAAATAGGGCTAGTAAAAACTTAAAAGTAAAAGACATAAAGAAAAATACTGAAAAGTCAAATGCTGGAAAGTAATAAAGAAATTACAATAAAAGAAAATGCTACAGTAAAAGGATCAACTTTTACTAATTACTAATTAGATATCTCCCTTAATATAATATATTAACTTGGGATGATTTTACCAACCAGCCATATAGGCGGTAACCTGATTAAGTCAAATTAAGTCCAACCAGCCATAAAGGCGTAACCAAAATAAACCTGCCATATAGGGGTAAGAAAATTTAATTACCAACCGACCAATCTGGCGGTATCCTTGCTTAGTCAGGTTTAAATCAGTTTAAAATGAATTACCAACCGACCAATATAGCATTATCATTTTTTAGTCAAATTTTAAATAGTGAATATATTATAATTATAGTCGTTTGCGACTTATAGTCGTTTTATCAGTTTAGGAAACTTGCTACAGTGATCCCAGTCACTTCAAGTTCTCCTTCTCCACAGATTAAGACAGCATCCTTAGTTCTCTAAGAAACTAACGGATGTTCTTAATATCAATCCAGTGATTATCACTCGGATTGGCCTGTCTGTGAATCCATATGCTCAAAGCGTATGAGACACCAGGTTGCGTACATTTTTCAATGTACGAGTTCTCGGAGAGTTTTTCATGAAAGCCAAGCTTTCATCGATAGTTATTATGGGAATATCATTTCCAAGAAATGACATATTATTATTACTTTTATAGGACATTTATTGTCAGTGCGCTCCCACTAACCTCCTTATATACACAAGAATCATTTCGTTTTGAATTAAATCATATACTATTATGATTACATCAAAACGACAATTCCAAGAACCTAATGCTTGCTTCAATCCAAACATGGATCGAATAACCCGCAAACCTTGTTTGCTAGTTTTGGTACGACAAAACCGACAGGATGTTGTAAACATCCTCCTAAAAGTTTCCTTTTCAGGAAAGCGATTTTGCCATTCAGCTGACATATTTCATAAATGAAACATGCAGCATTAGCAAGCATTATCCAAATAGATTTACCGTGGCAACAGGTAAAAGGTTGAATCGTAATTAACACAATGTTGATAACGATACCTTTCCGCTACAAGCCTAGCTTAGTACGTTGGTATGTTGCCTTCCATGTATGTCTTCCTCGAAGACTTATAAAGTACCAATAGGCACAATGCCTTGTGATACATCAACTAGTGTCCAAACATAGTTGATATACATGGAATCCATTTCGAATTCATGACACTTTGCCATGATTAGGGAGTCGATACCTGGTATCACTTCCTCATACGTAGTCAGTTGGTATACCTCAAAAGATTGACATCTTTTATGAGGTGAGATCAGAAACCCATACCCCATGTTGTTTTATGACTCTCTCCGACTCACGCGGTTCTTGTGTATTCAAAGATTACTGGTACAGTTTCATCCTTGATGAACTATTTGTGTTCCATTAAAGATCGGTGCCATGAATAGTATTACTCTGATTTTCATCGAGTTTTACTATCCTCCCACTTACCACTGCATGTCGGTATTCCTCTTAGGAAAACCGCATGGTGAGCAACAATCTAATTGTTCTCTTGTGAGATGTATAAGCACTATGCTTATTGTTTCCCTAGGATAACCTACATTTGGCACTTATCCAATTTGGGTTTTAGTTTGGTATCATCCAAACATATGCCTAGCATCCCAAATTTACAGGAATGAGAAACCCAGTTTCTTTCCCGCTCATATCTAATATGAAATCTGTCGAACAGATTTTTATGGAACCTTATTCAAAATAAGTTCTGCACTGTTTAAATGCTTATCCATAGAAGGAAATGGTAGCTCAGAGCGACTCATGATTAACCTTAATCATGTCTAACATAATTTTGTTACTCAGTTCGGACACACCGTCAACTTGACGTGTTCCGGGAGGAGTCCTCCTTGAAAGAATACTATACTCTTTCAAGTATATAAGAAACTTATTGCTTAAGTATTTTCCATTACGGTCTTACCGTGACGGTATAATACTTTAGCCGATCTGTATGTCTATTTCGTGTTGAAACTTGAAAAGTTTCCGATTTGTGTTCTTCAAAAGAAACACATAACCATAACGCGATGCCACATCCGTAAAGGTCACGAAATATTCATATCCACATCTAGCCTAGCTATACATGAGCCCACTTGCTTCACTATGAACTAGGGCTAATAGATCGGTGGCATTTTCACTTTTACCAAGTAAAGGTGTTTTAGGCACTTTGCCCAATAAACTAGATTCGTAAACTTTATTTTACTGGAATCAAATCAGTCCTAGTACCCACTCTTCGAAAGTGTGGATATACGAGTCTTGTTTGATTGTGTCACAGACAACAATGCCACAATTAGTCTCTTCTGATCAAATTAGTTTGAGCTATTTGTTTGTCATGTTATATATTTGAGATTTATTTATATTCAAAATATAAATTCTATTATTCACATCTAATCTGTTTATCTCAATATCATCTTTATATAATAAAACACTTTAGTGTTCTAGAATATAAAGGTTCACCCGAAACGGGTTGAACACTGATATAGAGATAATGTTTCTAGTCAAACTAGTTACATTATAACAGTTTCCAAATTTAGGTACACACCCGAAGGTAGTTCCTAAACTTAGGTATCTACGGTTAAAACAACGACTTTCGTCCCATTTTCAATTCGCAGATTAATCTCAACTGAAGTCAGTATCCTGTTCAAAACAGATTCTGAACATCAATACATATATTTTATGTATTACACTAAGTATTTAAAATCCAATTTTAATACTAGTAGTGAACATAATGTTGACAAACATATTTGAAGTCAGAGCCTTGCTCGTCTTCAATTCCTTCATGTCTGCTTTGTCCAAACGGCAGTCACGCTTTCGCGATCCCATTTGCTACATTTAGGCAGACATTTTGGGATATGTCATTTATCTTCCCAGAAGATTATAATGATTTTTCCTTTGCCCCTTTTTAACACTCCAGAAGCCTTTAGCCAAGCCTTGGCCTTCTAGAATATCGAAGTAAGGTGCGCCTTGCGCTACTTGCCTAATTGCAAATTTTGACTTTGTCTCCTTGAGAATAGTCATTAACTCTCCAAGAGTTATTATTGCAATTTTAGTACTATTAAAATCTAAAAATAGATTTATGAAGATCCTTAAATTTCAGTATCATACTTTAAGGATCTAATCCTTAGTTCTGATTCAAAAAATAAAGGAGTCTACTGCGACAAGCTTAATGGATTAAGCACTAAAGTTATCATTACATAAATCTTCCAAAGATTATGCTCTACTATTTGCTTAACTCCGGGCTTAGGCATAATATGTTATTTTATCTAATAAAGTAACTTATTATTTTTCCAGGACCATCCTGAAATTTATTCCCAATTTTGAAAATTAAACCATTTAAATACATTTTCCCTAGGATCATGTTTTAAATGTCAATCTTTCAATTCTATCTTGATTTTAATAGTCCAACTATTTAATCAACGATTTAGGTACTATTTATTATAATGATTACAATAGTCCAACTATTTAATCAACTATAATTTAATAGGTTAAAATCAATTATATTGATTACTATAATCCAATTATAAAATCAACTATAAATGAATTGTTTGAATATAGTCCAACTATTAATTAAAACAATGTTTAAATATTAGTCCAACTAACATTTAATTTATTTGACTAATGATATTTGTTTCGCGTATGGCAAGTAATTAAACGAATATTGCAAATTCAATTCTTGCCTCCCACTATTTTTCGGCGAGCCTCTAATCCTCTGTCGAGTACTCGGGAAACCGTGTTTCCTAACGGGCTAGGATCCCGTTAAATATCAAACAATCTTGACTTTGGCCAACAAATTGTATGATAATTAACTAGGTAGATCTCTAAGATCGATTGGATCCAATCCAATTCCTAGATCCGGTAGGGGGACATCCAAGTCCGAAACATATATCTTATATATGCCAATACATCCAATGTATTACCTAACCTTTTTCCTCTGAATCAACTAAGCCTTGGCTTTGGCACAACAAACTTAGTGATCCCAGTTAAGCGCGACCCATTGACCATGGAAAGCTTCGTAATCAATGTCGATGGACAAGAAGTGGTCTTGACTTTGGCCAACAAACCACAACTTGGACAAGACACCAATATGGAACAAAGCTCTCGTGATTCAAACACATCCTCAACGGACAAAGGCCTTGACTTTGGCCAACAAGCCAATGCCAGTCTCGGATCTTGAGTGAGAATCACTCAATGGAAAGAAAGATGCTTAATATTTTGCGAGGGTTTTTCGCGTGCAAATTGGCAACCAATTTATTATCTTTTTTAAGGTCTCATCATCATACACCCTTAAAAATGCATTCTAAACACATAATAAAGCACATATGATAAAATAATAATGATATGCGGATGGATATTTTACACATTGATCCTAGATCAAATCTCTCCCATTCCTCTCTCCTGCTAGCACATGTATTTACTTCTACCCGTTACACTACACTTCTAAAGAAACCTCATTTACATTGAGGGGAAAATGTGAGAAGAGAATACAAAGAATAAGGAGGTAATAAGGCTGGACACGCAGGTCCAATTAATAAATCAAATTTATTACAACAATTTCTAAAATTGTCCACCCATCTAATATTTATCCTATATACATTATTCATGCATCGCAACCATGTATTCACACAAGCATGTATCAATCAATCAAATCAAATTAATTAATCTGATAATTAGTGACCATCCAATGTTAAAACAATGATTTGATTTTGCTCGAGTCAAACTCGTTTTGCGAATAAGTACTCAAAGTATGAATTCTCGAATTAAATTAAACTACAACATTAAATCCAATTTAATATGCATTCAATTCTAATTTGCTATTTAATTCCAAATTAAATACTACACTTTAATTACGAACCTTTACGACTTCAATTCCAAATTTAATCGCTACGGGTCTCAAAGCCCGATTAACGTCCAACGTCAATTTAATTAAAGTCCAATGGGCTTTTAATTAATTTTTTAAGGCGTGGACTTTTGGTCAACTCGGGTCAAACCGAATAACCAAAAATCCAATCCGGGAATAACCCCATAAGCCTAGAAATCAATCTTGGCCCATTAGGCCCAATTAAACTTTAAAGGTCCATTAGTCGCATTTGGGCTTTATGGATGTGGTTTTGGGCCCAATTGGATCCAGTCCATTTGGCCTAAACCTAACTTGGTACAACCAAGCCCAATAAGCCCAATTACAACACTTAAGCCCAATTTCACAAAATAGGCTCAATTTAATTAAATTACAAAAATCCAATTTCCCAATTTAATTACACTAAAGTGTATAACACAATTAATCATCCAAATCAATATTTCCAAAACATTAATTTTTCCAATTAATCATGCTCATTTACATTAAATCATGTCCAACACAATTTAATCAAAATCAAACCCAATTACATGCTTCTCATGTCTCGGCCAAATAGGTGATTTCATGTCCAATTTCGAATTCAATCTAATCAAATCCAAATTAACATTAAATCATCATTCCCAATTGTTTCCAACTCATCCAATGAATCAAAAAACAAAAATCCAAGACAATTAGGGCACTATATGGATTCGGCCAAGCCTTCCAATTTGGGGAAAAATGTTCCAAACCAATTTTCTTGAAATTGATCCAATCAATCTTGAATTCAACATGATTTAAGCATATTCAAACATCAAATTTAATCAAATCATGCTCAAAATCAATTTACCCAATTTTAAGCCCTAAATCAAATTTCATACTTTAACCTTGCTCTTGATGCCATTGTTGGTTTTAGCTAAGGTCCCAAGATCATAAACAAGCAAGAAAATAACATTTGAATACAATCAAATGAGGTGCGGAATACTCACAATGATCGGTTTGGATGCGACGAAGAACAAAAATGTTCTCCCACTTGGTGAAACTCGGCAGTGGCAGTGGCTCAGCACTGGACTGCAAGGTAGTGGGCTGTGATGCTCCTCCAAGAATCGGCCATGGATGTCTTCAAAGCTCCAAGCTCCAAGTGGTGATTCCATGCTCATGTAGTGAGTTCCCTATCACCTTAGGATGGCTCCTATGTGTTCTAGCACCCAAGAAATTTGCCACTAATTTCTTTAGTTTCTCCTTCATCACTCGGTCAAACCAGAAAACAGAGGAGAAAATCGTGAGAGAGAGGAAGGGTTTTGGCTCCAAAAACGTGAACCATGGAGAGAGAAATGAAAAAGTGTAATAGGTTTATAATTTCCAAAATCAATTAACCATTTACCACTTTTCAATTTCAAAAAGGTCAAGTATTAAATGCTTGCCATCAACTCACATCAATTAATCAATCAATTGTCACATCACTCAAAGTGACATGTGATTTGACGCTTGATGTGACTAATGATTTGACGCTTAATTTGACTTGCGTGCCGCACTCGAATTCGAAATGCGAATGCGCTCACAAAAAACCCGGGCTCGGGTTCGCTAATTCAAAATTAATGAATTTTTCTTTGCGACGTAATTAAATGATTATGCCTAGCGAAATCACTATTCACGTTGCTAACGAATTAATTCTAAATTAATTCGTTCGCCCGAATTAAAATCTGATTTTAATTCCTCGTCGAAATCCAATTTCTTATAATATATCAAATATATTATTCAATTGATTAATTCCAAATTAATCGTTGGCTCTCTTTAATTGATATTTTATCCCAGATAAAATATCTCCGTAATTAATACCAGTTTAATTTTCTCTCTCATCTAATTAATCCCAGATTAATAAAAGTGCGAGTCATACGTCATCGGTGAATCTTCGGGAAGTGACCCATGAGATCCTCAGATATGTTGGCAGTAAATTCGATCGTCGGACTATCCGAACACGTAAGTACCTCGTACTACGTTTATACCGATTTACAAGACAAGGTTGGCTTCTAGCAAAGCGCCATGCCTACCCAATTCTCCAGAAACATGCTTACAGGAATAAACAATCTATATCAGGCGTAGTATACGTAGTATTATGTATATCAATCCAGTATCGGATGATCACGTGCTAGGCCTGGGGCTGGAATTGTGTCTGCCCCATACGAAGCACATGTCAGATGTCTGGTGACCAGTCTATAATCGGATATACATGACCTTGTCATAATATCCCGATAGCTGCATCATTTAAGAGAACTAGTCCGTATCCTACGTGACCATGATCTCCACTATGACTGGAGTGATACTTCCATCTTGACATCACACCCAACACACTACGATTCTCAATATACCCAACATAGGCTTACACAGAACCTGTTAAAGCCCTGGACGACCGCAACCAAAGTATATTGATTGTCGCAAGTATTAGCGGTGCAAGTCTCAGGTTAAGACCAAATACACCTACCCTGATTTCGGACTTCCATAGACACATAGTCATACTACCAATGGAATTATGAGGGGGTCTATCCAGAGCGAAGTTGTTTCCCATACCATCGGTAAAACACAACCTCATATTACACTTGCATGAGTATCCTATACCCAAATATATGAGAACTATGTCGTTGTGCCCTCACAACGCGTACAAGTGTAATACTAGTCTTTTACATATTTATCGATGTATATTCTCGATAATACTCTAACCAGAGATATTAATGCTTTATCCTTCGTGGACTGATACTGTCTTATATCATTCTCAATCCAGGAACAAATCATAGGGACCTCCTATCATTTATACATCTAGGTGATCTAATCACAAATGATAAGAGTGAAATCTCCTTTGTCACATAGTTAATTTGTACAACAACACCATGATCTGTACAAATAGTGACGCTATGGGTCATAATTGTCCAACAATACCAACTTTGGAAGTTGACTTGGTATTTTTGATTTTTAGAAATCAAAAATCAAAAAAAAAAAATCTCTCTCATTCTTCCATGAATTGCAGTGAGCTTCCTTTCTCCGTAGGGAAATTTTGCTTCAAAATTTCTTCAAGCTAGCACTTTCAAGGAGTCAAAGAAGGTAATAGGGAAACTCATCCTTGAGTTTGGAACACAAACACAAAGCTTGGATATTCCGAATCAGAAGATTTTTGAAATCTCAAGATTTGGTCATTGTAAGTATTTCCGCAACTTCTTTGATTTATTCATACAGAATTTCATCTTAGAGATCCTTGGCATGTTCTAGGAACACTAACATTAACATGGTTTACTGGTCGTACCAGCAAGTAACTCCTCAAGTAACACTTTACTTCGAGGTTTGAACTCTCTCATATAGTCCTCCTCAAGAAATGTAGCATTTGTCGACACAAATACTTTATTATCTTCTGGACTATAAAAAAATCCACCCCTAGTTTCCTTAGGATAGCCTACAAATAGGAACACCCCCATATGCGGAAATGTCGCAAACTAACTTTACGACCATTCCACAACTCTAAGGGAGTCTTAGGTGTTGAGTTTCTCTAAGGTCCCAAGGATTATTATCAAGCAAGAAACAACATGCGAATACAACAAAGAAGTTGCGGAATACTTACATTGAGCGGTTGAGGCGATGCGATGAAGAACAAAATTTTTTTAAGCCTTTTGAGACTCCTCCAAGGCTCTCGGTACTCGTTGGTTTTGCTCCTACATTTTTGGTCCAAGCTCCAAGCTTTTTGGGTGGTTATTCCAAGCTCACAAGTGTGGTTCCCTATCACCTTCGTATGTACTCTTTTGATTGCTAGCTCTTGGTGATTTTTGCCACAAAAATCAACATCTTCTTCCTTGTGTTCCCGGTTTTTGACAGAAAAAACAGAAGAAGAAAATGGTCCTCTTGGCCGAGAGAGATGAGAGGAGGGAGAGAGTGAAAATATTAAGTGTTTTGTTGTTGGAAATAAAGTGTATCTAATACACAAAAAGAAAAAGTCAAATACCGAATAAAATTTTGATAAATGTCTTTCAAGCCATCAAAAGTTTTCCAACAACTCACATCAATCACTCAATCAAGTGACTAGTTGTCACATCACTCAAAGTGACAAGTGATTTGACGCTTGATGTGACTTGTGTCCACACTCGAATTTTAAATGCGAATGCGCCCTCAAACACTCCCAGGCACGGGTTCGGGTTCGTTAATTCCAAATTAAGGAATTTTCCGTTGCGAAGTAATTAAATAATTATGCCTAGTAAAATCACTATTCACGTCGCTAACGATTTAATTCTAAATTAACTCGTTCGCCCGAATTAAAATCTAATTTCAATTCCGCGTCGAAATCCAATTTCGTATCATATATCGAATATATTATTTTATCGATTAATTCCAAATTAATCATTCTCTCTCTTTAATTAATATTTTATCCCAGATAAAATATCTCTGTAATTAATCCCAGATTAATTTTCTCTCTCATCTAATTAATCCCAGATTAATAAAGTGCGAGTCATACGTCATCTGTGTATCTTCGGGAAGCGACCCATGAGATCCCCGGATAGGTTGGCAGTAAATCCGGTCGTCGAACTATCCGAACACGTAAGTACCTAGTACTACATTTATAATGATTTACAAGACAAGGTTGGCTTCTAGCAAAGCGCCATGCCTACCCAATTCTCCAGAAATATCCTTACAAGAATATGTGATCTATATCAGGCGTAATATACGTAGTATTAAGTATTTCGATCCATCATCGGATGTCACGTGTAAGGCCTGAGGCTGGAAATGTGTCTGCCCCGGACGAAGCACATATAAGATCTCTGGTAACTAGTCTCTATAATCGGATAATCATGACCTAGTCATATTATCCCGATGACTGCAGTACATAAGAGAACCAGTTCCGTATCCTACGTGATCATCATCTCCACTATGACTGGAGTGCAACTTCCATCTCGACATCACACCCATACACTACGATTATCAATATACCCAGAAGAGGCGTACACAGAACCTGTTAAAGCCCTGGACGACCAAAACCAAAGTATATTGATTGTCGCAAGTATTAGCGGTGCAAGTCTCAGGTTAAGACCAAATACACCTACCTTGATTCGGACTTCCATCGACACATAGTTATACTACCAATGGAATTCCGAGGGGTCTATCCAGAGCGAATCTGTTTTCCATACCATCGGTAAAACACAACCTTTTATTACACTTGCATGAGTATCTTATACCCAAATATATGAGAACTATGCCGTTATGCCCTCATAACGCGCACAAGTGTAATACTAGTCTTTTACGCATTATCGATGTCCAATCTCGATAATACTCTGACTAGGGATATTTAATGATTAAACCGTCGTGGATTGATACTGTCTCATATCATCTCAATCCAGGAACTAATCATAAGGACCTCTTATCATTTATACATCTTGATAATCTAATTACAAATGATAAGAGATCAATTTCCTTTGTCACATAGTTAATTTGTACAATAACACCATGATCGGTACAAATAGTGACGCTATGGGTCATAACTGTCCAACATTAGGAACAGACTTAGAAGGAACTACATTCAGGATATACATTGCAGTTTGCAATGCATACCCTCAGAATGAACTAGGTAGAGTGCTATAACTAAACATTGATCTCATCATGTCAGTAGGGTTTGATTTCTCCTTTTCTGCAACACCATTTTATTGTGGTGTTCCCGGTGCTGTGAGCTGTGAAACAATTCCATGCTCAACTAAGAATTCTTCGAAATCTCTATCAAGGAATTCTCCTCCACGATCTGATCGTAGAATTTTGATTCTTTTACCTAATTGGTTCTTAACCTCAGCACGATACTCTTTGAACTTTTCAAATGTATATGACTTGTGCTGCATTAGGTAAACATGCTATATCTGGAATAGTCGTCAATGAAAGTGATGAAGTATTCAAAACCACCTCGGGCTTTTACATTCATCGGTACGCAAACGTCCGAATATATTAGCTCAAGTATTTCTTTGGCTCTTATCCCTTTTTCCAGTAAAAGGTATCTTGGTCATTTTGCCTTCTATACAGGATTCGCAGACAGGTAAAGTACCGAGTTTTAACTGATTTAAAACTTCATTCTTAATTAGTCTATCTATCCAGTCAAGGTTAATGTGACCAAGTCCAAGGTGCCATAAATAGGTATCATCATGAGAAATCTTTTGCCGTTTAGTTTTAGATCTTTCAATCTTAAACATTTCAGTATTAAGCAGTGATTCATGCATTAACGGCCTTAATACATATAGATTGTTTTCGGAGTTTCCCGTGCATATGTTTAATCCATTTCTACTAATAATAACTGACTTATTATTAAACGAAACAGAAAAACCACATTCCATAAGTTTTGTTACAGAAATCAAATTCATGCGTAAACCATGAATATATAGCACACCATTTAAACATAATAACTATTATTAAAGTTTAACTTGGAATCTCCCACTGCTTTTGCTGAAACAACATCCCATATCCCAACTCTCATGGTAAAGCTACCTTCAGCGAGGTCCCTACATGAGTCAAGTAGCTGCAAAGAACAACAAACGTGGTTAGTGGCACCCGAATCAACAATCCATATGGATTTATCATCCTCCACCAAAAGAGACTCAATGACAAGTAAATCATATTTACCTGTATTCTTCTTCTCTTTAAGCTCTGTAAGGTATTTTGGACAATTCCTTTTCCAATTCCCTTTTTGTTCACAATGGAAACATTTTCCTTTGGCATTGGTTCATTTGGAGCTTTTATTGTTCTTATTTTTCATTATTTTTGCCTTTGCCTTCCAATTGCATTTCTTCTTCTTCTTTGCAGATTTAGAAGATTTGGAAACATTTGCCTCGGTATTGGGCCTACGAGGACCGTTCATAATGGACTCATTATTGGTGAGCTCAGTCAGCAGTTCAGTCAATGTGAAAGTCAACTTGTTCATAGAACAGTTGCTCTTAAACTGCAGGAAACTCTTCGGAAGGGTTTCCATGATCATTGTCACCTGGCTTTGCACATTGATACGTGCACCATGGGTTTCAACCATATTAAGATGAGCCATCATCCTTAACACATGGTCTCAGACTGATGTGTCTTCCTTCATTCTAGCGGTCAATACAGAGGCAATTGCCTCATGTTGTTGTCGGGCTGAAGGTTGCCTAAACATGTTCTGTAATGACTACATAATCATTGATGATGTCGCCATAGGCTTATGCTGTGCAACAAAAACCTCAAACATGGATGTTATCAAATAGCTATGGCTTTCTCATCAGCTTTAATTCAATTATTATAGGCATTTCGTACAGCTCTGCCAGCATTTGGTGCTGGCTCAGGAGGACATTCCTCCATGAGGACAAATTTAAGGTCTTCGCAGACCAAAATAGCATTCATGTCACTTTTCTATTTACATAATTATCCCCAGTTAATTTTTCTTGTTGTTTGAGAATGGAGATTATTGCAGATGTCATGGCTGAAAAAATAATAAACGCGCATTCAACATTCATTCATCGCATATTAAAATTGTCAAACATTTAGGCATATAATTAAACATGATGCATGCTCAATGTATAATGAATTAGAAACCAAAAAGAATTACTATGCCACGGTTATCTATCATCCCACAAATAAGTTCCGTCGTAGGGTAGGTCAAGTATTCTCATGATAGACTGAGACATTCTTAATTGATTAATATATCTAAAATAACTCTTATTCCTATATTAATCAACTACCATTATTTTGATCAATGAAGCTTTGATTAACAACTTATCATTCCTTTGTGAGTGTGACCCATCATTTCGGAACCCTTGGACTTAACTGGTGAAGTGCCGTTGTAGGGTAGGTCAAATCACTAGATACATCTAGAGTCTCTATCCTTTCGGAATCCAAACCTGATATTGACCCAAAAAGAACACCATCCGTAGGGGGACGAAAGCAAAGCCGTCTCGAGGCACCTATTGAATCTCACGTTTCTGGATAACAATGGAGATCGTGGGATATATTGTGGTATACCCCTCTCCCACTCACTATTTATAAAAATAAGGTTTCTATCTCACCAGTATCTAATAAATCTTAGATTATGCTCGGCTAAAGTCATAACCTTAATTAATACTAGTTGATAATTTAGTGATCTAACTAATTTTAAACTTAAAATTGTATTCACTAATCCCAATTAGTCTCTACTAACCAATTAACTTAATTAAACTAATTTAATCAAGTTGTTATAGTGATCTAATCAATTTAACTCTTAAATTACTAGTCCACTTATAGGTTTTAAAATTTAGAATTCAACGAATGGACTATATGTCATTAAACCATTTAATAGATTAAAAGTATATTATTTACTCCAAAGGTACGTGGAATTATATCCCGAGTGCAAACCAAATTACCATCCATTCGAAAGTGGCTATGGAATTTATATTCGGGTTTCCATCCGATATACTAAGGAAAATAATGTACTCATAATGTCCATTTGTTCTTAAACTTGAATTCGTAATTTTTAAACCTTTAAACTAATTAATCTATTAATTTGTTTACATGCATCTTATATTCTAATTAACTTTTAAATTTACATAAGATCATATTTTATGACTTGAATATCATGCATGTCTACATGTTATGGCATATGAAAAAGCAAGAGTAGGCACCATAGGCTATATGATATGTTAATAAACAATTTAAAACATATATATATATGCCCTGGTCTGGGCTGAAAATATTTGTGTTGCGTTTGACTGGCGTTCGAACATTTCCAGGAAGTGGCCAAACGTTTGTGGGGCGTTTGACTGGCGGTCGAACGCTATCGGTCTGGTGTTCGAACACTAGAATTTCATTACTCTGTTCCAGAGCATCCGGACTCCGTTTTGGTCCCCGTTTTTTTCTACGGACTCGTAACAGAATGAATTTTTACATACATCCATAAATTGCATTAATCAGGCTCTTATTTTTTCTATACTAATCTAATTAGTACAATAAATCCAAGGCATCCCTTGGTCTTCAACTCTTGCTCCATGGTATATTGTTGAGTTCTTCGCGGAATAGGTTCGTAATGAGTCCTTCGCGGGAATCGTCCTCCAAGTTACAAATTGAGTTAAAAAATAGACTTATTACAAAGGAAATGAACTTACAACACTTGAAAGAATATGACATTATGGTCTTACATTTCCAATAATAAAAATAGTAGCCGGAAAAATTAACGATCAACGCAATACATTCATCTCATGAATCAAAGTAAACATTCATCACATGAACATTAAAAAACCATTCATCACATGAATCTAATTGTGCCTACTCATCAAAACATGCATTCTAATAATCTATATCACATATAAATTCTTAAAACTTGAAACTTTAAAGGAGAAGGGTTAAGAACACTTTTCAACCTTAAGCTCTCGATGCCAATTGTAGGAAACGATTTTCCTTTTGCGCGGCGGAAGTTGCTAGTGGTGGCACCGGGTCCGGTATGGATCTTTAAAATTCTCTTTGCCTTCTCCCTTTATTGTAGTAGCCAAAATCAATCCTTTGGTGTCCAACACTTGGATCAACCACTCGATCTTCCGAACTATGACTCGAAACCAACAAACCGAAGTGTGGGCTTCACTCACAAATATTAAACCTCAAAACTATTTAGAGATTTAGGATGTCACAATGGTGTTTGGCTCTTTGGAATTTCAATACTCTCACAACACTTGTGAATATTTGAAGTTATTCTCTCTTTTCTCTCAAATCTTTCTCACAAAAATTGTGTGAATGAATGCAAAGTTTTAACCTTAGGAAGTGAGAGAAATGGTAGAGATTATATTCTCTTACACAAGCCAACTAACCTTTTCATTAAGCATCTATGCTTTCTTGCAATGGGCAACACAAAAATGTGAATGTCATATCAAAGCATAAGAAATGTTAAGCTAAAGACAATGGCTTTGTCATTAAGCATCAATGGTTTATTTCAATGGCAAAACCATAAATGTGGAGTGATTAGCGGAAAATATATCAATATTTACCGCCCATTTTACTTAATATTTTGTTTAGTTTCTCGGGTTTGATAACGTTTTGATGTGTTTTAGTTTATTTTACAGATAAAATAATATTGGGACACAATGAAATCATTTAGGACGAAATATTGGTCAAATAAGGGCAAAACTTGGACTTGACATATTAATTTTGGAAATTGGAAACTTGAAAGGGCGTTTTAACGAAGTGCAGTTTTGGAAATTCCAGTTTTGTGCATCTGTTGTATTTTGGGCATAACATTTTACTCCGATATCGGATTGAGCTGATTCAAGTTCCAGATTAAAGAGGACTCAAAGATCTACAACTTTTAAAGACAAAATAATTTCTAATTCTGAAGATTTCATGTCCGAAAATGATGAACCATCCAGAAGTGTGTTGTGTGTAATTATTAAAGTCATTTTCAATCATTTTCAAAGCAAAAAAATAAATTAATAAATAAAGAACAAAAATTATCAAATCACCACCAAACATGATAAGAATTAGTGGAGAAATTAATAATTGATTTGGTGGAGCAATTAGTGGAGCAATTAGTGGAGCAATTAATAATGGATTTGGTGGATGATTTGATGGAGGCAAAATTTTGCCTATAAATACCAAGTCATTTCATTTGTAAATTCATACTATCTTCTAAGGAATTCCTTAAAAATACTAAGAAGATTGTATCTTATTTGTTTATTTTACAGATTTCAGTAATTAATTTCCACTTTCGCACTTTCTTTCTTTACTTTTTAGTTTTTACTTTCCGTAATTTACTTTTACGCACAATACTTTTCTTTCTTTAATTTTCAACTTTTACTTTTCATAATGAGGAGGTAACTCCCCTTTGTTGGGGTAAAAGGTAAAACTTTTATTACTAATATTTAGATTAATCTCCCTTAATTATAATATATAAACTATTTAAAACGTGACTTAACGAGGATACCGCCATATTGGTCGGTTGGTAATTATTTAAATTGGTTTTAACCTGACTAAACTGGATACCGCCTGATTGGTCGGTTGGTGATTAATTATTAATTTGACTTAATTGGATACCGCCTATATGGCTGGTTGGTAATTATCTTGCAAAGTTAATATATTATATTAATGGAGATATCTAAAATAGAAGTAATAAAAGTGGATCATTTTACCTCAGCATTTTCTTTTATTGTACTTTTACTTTATTTACTTTTCAGGAATTTACATTCAGCATTTATTTTTCAGCAATTTACTTTCAGCATTTACTTTTCTGTAATTTACTTTCAGCATTTACTTTTCAAATTTAATTTTCAGTATTTAATTTCAGCATTTACTTTCCGTCATTTACTTTTCACCAATTTAATTTTCAGTACTTTATTTTATGTCTTTTATTTTATTTAAGTTTTTACTAGCCCTAGTTATGTGTCGTAACTAAGTTAGTTATCTGGGGTTGTGATGAATTCTAATATCACCAGTTTATAAGGGGTTATTTTATAGTTTGGGTAATTTAAAGGTTTACTTATTAAGTCTTAAGCTTAATGCGTCTTGTTAATTGGACGCTAATAAGATTGATCTGGTAAATCTAAAATAATCTTGACAAAGAAATCTTAGGTTTCAGCCTTAGAATTAATAGCCCACGATCTTCCTTGAGGATAGATAACCTTTAATAGATTTCCTTACAGGATAGACATATACATGTCGGGCGGGGGTAGCCATAATTGTAATCCATAAAATTTGGTTGACAAAGACATATGGTTCAATTGGGTTAAACTGGGTATTTACGTCTGACCATCGACAGAGGCTTCCGCATAATTTAGTGTTCCAGGTTAGTAAACCGATTTATTACACAAACATGAAATAACCGCTTTATCTTTTAAAGGATATTAGAAAGATTCATAACCCTAGATAGTTTCCTAATATTGAATTTTCTTAAACCTACTTTCGTGCAATTTTATTTAATTGTTTTTAAATTTAGAATCATCACCATTTCAAATAAATCAAACAACCTGTTAGATACTAGTAATAATTTGACATCATAAAATTAATAGATTAGGTATTAAGTCCTTGTGGGATCGATGCTTTTTATACTACTTGAACGATACGTGTGCTTGCGTTATACGCGTGTGATTACGCACCGGTAAAGTTTTTAGCTCTGTTGCCGGGGACTTATTTATCTTTCATTATTAATTTTGAGGTTAGATACCTTTACTTGTATCTAATTTCTTTTTACTTATTATTTTTGTTTTCTTGTGTTTCAGGTTCTCAGATACTAGATGAAATGAACCAGAAGCTTTGAACTCCGACCGGTTGACCCAGAAATTGAAAGAACCATCAGACAGTTGAGAAGGGAAAGATGAGAAGGCCAAGAAGCAATCATTAACATGGACCCTGAACTTTTGAACGTTGCACCACCAATTCTCATTCGAGACAGAACCATTAAGGTGGTTGACGAACTCATTTCTTGTATTGTACTTCCTCCCTTACCAGAAAATACGGGTGACATCAAAGCATGCATCCATATGATTCAGTAGTCAGTACAGTTTGTGGAAATGCAACTGAAGATCCTAATGCCCACATTACCAACTTTCTGGAAGTTTGTGGTACTTTCAATTACAACCGAGCAGCTGAAGAAGCAATGAGACTGTGGGTTTTTCCATACTCCTTGAAGGACAGAGCTAAAGCTTGGCTACATTCACTACCAGCAGGTTCCATCACAACTTGGAACACTCTAGCCATCGAATTCCTTCCAAAGTACTTTCCACCAACCGGAACTGCAAAGTTGAGAATGACATCACATCCTTCGTGCAACAAGATTCAGAATCCCTTTGCGAAGCTTGGGAAAGATTCAAAGATTTACTCCGGAAATGTCATCATCATGAGATCGAAAAGTAGCTACAAGTCCAAACCTTCTACAATGGACTTTCTGGAATAATGAGAACCACAATTGATGCTGCTGCTGGAGGAGCTTTGATGGTAAAAGGAGAAGATCAGGCCTGGGACTTAATTGAAGACATGGCCAACAATAATTCTTTATGGCCAACAGAAAGGAGCATGATCCAAAGAATTACAGGAATTTATGAAGTTGGAGCCAACACATTACTGAATTCCAAGCTGGATCAGATTTGCAAAAATCTGGAAACTCTTAACATGAAGGTTAATGGTGGATCCACAAGTTCACCATTTGGAGGAGCACCTGAGTCAGAATCTTTCAACCAATATAAAGAAACAGTGAATTATGTCAACAATTTCAACAGACAAGGGAACAATCCATATTCGAACACCTACAAGCCATGGTGGAGGAATCATCCCATTTTTGCATGGAGCAACAATTCAGGGCAAATGAACAACCCACCACCCGGATTCCAACAACAGAACAAAGGCCAGAGCAGACAAATGAATCGGGAATAACAGAATTGTTGATCCACTTGAAAAAGATAGAAGCAAAACACGACTCTCAAGCAGCAAGATATGATGCTATGTTTCAATCCCAAGCAACATTAATTCAAAGTCAACCAGCTTCTATTAAAGCACTGGAGAATCAAATTGGACAACTGGCCAATGCTCAGAGTTACAGACCGCCAGGTAACCTTCCTAGCAACACTGAACCAAATCCGAGGAACATAGGGAAGGAGCAGTGTCATGCCATTATGTTAAAAAGTGGTACTGAAATCAACAAAGATGTTGGAGCCAAAACAACTGCTGAGGAAGTTCCAAAAGAAACAAAGCAACAGATGGAGGAAAAAGAAGCAAAGGAAAAAGAACAGATCACTCCACCTCCACATTTTCCTCAGCATCTTCAGAAGAATAAACTAGACAAGCAGTTTGCTCGATTCTTGGAGGTGTTCAAAAAGCTTCATATCAACATTCCATTTGCAGAAGCATTGGAACAAATGCCCAACTATGCCAAATTCATGAAAGACATTCTTTCACGAAAGCGGAGATTGGGAGATTATGAGACAGTAGCATTATAAGAAGAATGCAGCGCCATCATTCAGAGAAAACTTCCTCCAAAGTTGAAAGATCCTGGCAGTTTCACTGTTCCTTGCACAATAGGAGAACATGACTTCGGTAAGCTCTGTGTGATCTAGGTGCGAGTGTTAACTTGATGCATTTTTCTATTTTCAGGAAATTACAGATTGGAGAAACAATGCCAACTTCAGTCTCTCTACAACTTGCTAATAGAACGCTCGTATTTCCAAGAGGTGTAGTTGAGGATGTGCTTGTCAAGGTTGACAAATTAATTTTCCCAGCAGATTTTATTGTCCTTGAAATGGAGGAAGACGTAGACGTTCCAATCATCCTCGGGAGACCATTCTTGGCTACAGGTCGAACCATTATTGATGTACAAAAAGGAGAATTAGCCATGAGGGTACAGGACCAAGAAGTAACATTTAATGTTTTCAAGGCCATGAATTTCCTAGATGATGAAAAGAAGGAGGAATGTTTTAGACTTGATGTGATACATAGGACAGTTCAAACTCTGATGAAGGCAAAGTTCTACTGACAGACTTAAAACATGTCAATTGCCTGTGGAGCCTGAAGATAAAGCATCTTTTGCACTGAAAAAGCCAATTCTTGCACTACAAGCAACAGAAGAGAAACAGTTCCACCAGCTCAACGAATGGTGGAATTTCACAATCAGCCTTTTGAGTATGCCAAATTGTACAAAGAAAAGGCAAGGAAAAAACATGATGAGAAGTTAGTGCGCATACAACTGGAATCAGGGCAGAAGGTGCTATTAAACAAAACAAGGGTGAAATTCTTCCCATGGTGGTCAGGTCCATTTGTGATCACCAAGGTTTTACGAGACAGAGCCGTTGAGATACATGATCCCGACTCCAACAAAACATTCAAGGTTAAAAACAAGCGTGTTAAGCACTACGGGGGAGAATCATTTGAGCGACAAAAAGAAAGTGTCACACTTTCAGATCCAGCCTAACGTTCGAGAAGACACGTCTAGCTGTCGATGTTAAACTTAGCGCTAGCTGGGAGGAAACCCATGCAATTTGTGTATATATTGTGATCTGGTGTGTTTTATTTTTGTGTGTTTAATTTTTACAGGCAAAGTCATTTCACGATGGAAGAAGCTCTTGCAAATCTTCACAAGAAATTTCCTTCTCTCCCTCAAAAATCTCTGATGAAAGTTTACAAAGCTCGTTTGGAACAGATGAGACTACTGATGATCAAAGGTATTCCAACTGACATTCGTTGGATTATTGAAGCACAAGTCTGATTGGCAGGTGAGTCTTCCGACTCTTTTATTTCACATCTGCCTAGTTTACGAAGGATCACCTATGCTAAAAAGAGAAGAGCCAAAATAATGTGTGTTTGTTATAAATGTGCTCGTATGTTTTGTGATACTCGTTGTCATTCTTTAGGAATGATGTCTGATAACCGCGAAGATAAGATTAATTTCATTAGGGATGGCTTGAGTAATAAGTCTTTGGATGATATATCTAAAACTCTTGAGACGCATCCCAGTGGATATGTGTATCATGAAATTCGTGTGTTATATGCACAATTTCAAAGAGAATGACAACAATTAAGTCTCGGGAAACTGACTCAAAAAGACCCTGTTTGCCAATTTATAAGAAAATTGGATGGGAAGCTTGTCCATGACGCATAGACGTCAATCAAGCCGCTATGTTTCTTGTACATATTATATATCTTTGTCTTTTCCTAATAATTTTGATTTGTTTTGTTGGTTTCTTTTATTTTCTCCCACAGGATCCAGACCTTTTTGACTATCACGATTTATTTTACTGTTAACTAACAATTGTCATTTGGCAGGTACTAGTGCTATTATTTTACTCACCATTTTCAGGTGTTATAAATTCAACTCATCATTGCACTTTTGAAGACATCCAGAGTAAAACATGGAAGCCACTTCAAGAAGACGAGTTGAAAACATCTGTGTGTTTTGCAGTACTAGTGTTGGTGTTAAGCCACAATACGTAGAAGCAGCACATGAATTGGGTCGAGTCTTAGCTGCAAGGAATATGCACTTAGTATATGGCGGTGGCAATCTTGGACTAATGGGGATCGTTTCAAATGCCGTACAGGAAGGAGGCAGTCACGTTTTGGGAATCATCCCAAAACCCTTGGCAGAGGCAAATCTTATTGGACCATCAAATAGAGAGGAACTAATCATGTCAGGTATGTCTGAACGACTGGTAGAAATAATTAACCGCGCTGATGCTTTTATTGCTTTGCTAGGTGGCTTGGGTACATTGGAGGAAATTTTTACAACATTGAAGGATTTTATGATTTTCCTTGTGTGTTTCTTGATGATGCTCGGAGAAATGGGTACGTGTCAAAACCTTTAAAAGAACTCCTCTTCACTGCCAGAACTGCTCCGGATCTAATTGACCAAATCTTAGCCTATGAATCACAAATTGACCCTATCATTTCAAAGATAAATTGGTCCGAGGACGATCATGGTAAGAGGCCTCGGATTAGTATGGATCTTAACCTTTAACTTTTCATGTAGAATTTCAGCTAACCAGGTACTATCTTCTAAACTCTTCTTCTACTGTTTAAGACATTGGGGACAATGTCTCATTTAGGTTTGGGGGAGGGAATTAGTTGATTAGTATCTTATTTTTAGTGGTGTGTTGTTTTTATTTTTAGTCCAAAATGTTTCGAAAAAAAAAATTGAAATTTTTTCAAAAATTACAAAAACTTTTTGCGTTTTTCTGTTTTTATTTTGACTAAAAAGGTGAAATTGGTAAGAGATAGCTGAGTAAGGAGTTTCCATTCCTGAGACGTATCTCAAACCTAATTCGGAACAAGTTAATTTTTGTTTATTTCCTTTTGAATTATTTAATTTGTGAATTCTCCATAATACTGACTAAAATGGATCTTCATATGCTCAATTAACAGGTATTATCAACATGCATAGTAACATACGGACATGAGCTATAATTGAAAAATTTGTAATATTTAGTGCTCTATTTTAATTGGAGGAAGCATCTAAAAAAGTGATGGAGTAGAAAAAAAAACATCTGAAATCCGAGTTATTAAGTCTGTAAGTGTGTTTTAACACCTAGTGCCCTAAATCCAACTGGTTTGGGAGTCACTGGCCCAAAGCTCGCTACATGGATCAAGATGTTGCAAAATATATATATCTGAAGTCTGAGTAATTAAGTCTGTAGGGGTGTCTTAACACCTGGTGCCTTAAAGTCAACTGGTTTGGGAGCCACCGACCAACACTCGCTATATAGATGGAAGATATTGTATATAAATAAAAAAAAATTTCAAAAATCAAAGAAAAAAAATCAGAAAAATCATCCATTGCTGCAAAAAGATGTGAATTCTGATAAAACTTTAGGGCAAAAATATTACTCTCTTATCAACTGCACTTGTGACTGTTGTGGGCAAAAATGAGTTGATTAATATTTTGTCGACTCCGTATATGGAGAATGGTAAAAATAATCAGAGAATTTACTTATTCGGTAATTTAGAATGAAATAAAACAACTATTGACTTGGATTAGATGTTTCATCTGTTTAGTCACCAACTTCTTATTCTCTTTTCTCTTGTCTTTTTGCTTTTGTGTGCATTAGTTTTATTATCTTTTTACTTTTGTAAAACGTTTGTGGGTATCGTTGCTGTAAGCCCTCACGAGACTATAACTCATCCACTAGGGACACCTAGGAGTTTAAAGGCTTGCTGCATATGCTAAATACAACCGTGATCCCTACGAAAGTGGCTTAGTTTAATTTTAATTGTTTCTTGTATTTTATTTTGTTGTTTTTCTCGAGGAATAGCAAAATGTTAGGTTTGAGAGTGTGATGAGCGGAAAATATATCAATATTTGCCGCCCCTTTTACTTAATATTTTGTTTAGTTTCTCGGGTTTGATGAATGTTTTGATGTGTTTTAGTTTATTTTGCAGATAAAATAATATTGGGACACAATGAAATCATTTATGTCGAAATGTGGGTCAAATAAGGGCAAAAATTGGACTTGACATATTAATTTTGGAAATTGGAAACTTGGAAGGGCGTTTTAACGAAGTGCAGTTTTGGAAATTCCAATTTTGCGCATCTGTCGTATTTTGGGCATAACTTCTTACTCCCATATCGGATTGAGCTAATTCAAGTTCCAGATTAAAGAAGCCTCAAAGATCTACAATTTTAAAGACAAAATATTTTTGAATTCCGAAGGTTTCATGCCCGATATCGATGAACCATCCAGAAGTGTGTTGTGTGTAATTATTAAAGTCATTTTCAATCATTTTCAAAGCAAAAAATAAATTAATAAATAAATAATAAAATTATCAAATCACACCAAACATGATAATCAATTAGTGGAGCAATTAATAATGGATTTGGTGGAGCAATTAGTGGAGCAATTAATAATGGATTTGGTGGATGATTTGATGGAGCAAAATTTTGCCTATAAATACCAAGTCATTTCATTTGTAAATTCATACTTTCTTCTAAGGAATTCCTTAAGAATACTAAGAAGATTGTATCTTGTTTGTTTATTTACATATTTCTTTAATTAATTTCCGCTTTCGCACTTTCTTTTCTTTACTTTTCAGTTTTTACTTTTCAGTAATGAGGAGGTAACTCCCCTTTGCTGGGGTAAAAGATAAAACTTTTATTACTAATATTTAGATTAATCTCCCTTAATTATAATATATAAACTAGTTAAAACCTGACTTAATGAGGATACCTCCATATTGGTCGGTTGGTAATTATTTAAATTGGTTTTAACCTGACTAAACTGGATACCGCCTGATTGGTCGGTTGGTAATTAATTATTAATTTGACTTAATCTGGATACCGCCTATATGGCTGGTTGGTAATTATCATGCATAGTTAATATATTATATTAAGGGAGATATCTAAAATAGAAGTAATAAAAGTGGATCATTTTACCTCAGCATTTTCTTATATTGTACTTTACTTTATTTACTTTTCAGGAATTTACATTCAGCATTTACTTTTCAGCAATTTACTTTCAGCATTTACTTTTCAGTAATTTACTTTCAGCATTTGCTTTTCAGCATTTAATTTTCAGTATTTAATTTCAGCATTTACTTTCCGTCATTTACTTTTCAGCAATTTACTTTTGAGTATTTTACTTTATGTCTTTTATTTTATTTAAGTTTTTACTAGACCTAGTTATGTGTCGTAACTAAGTTAGTTATCTGGGGTTGTGATGAATTCTAATATCATCGATTTATAAGGGGTTATATTATAGTTTGGGTAATTTAAAGGTTTACTTATTAAGTCTTAAGCTTAATGCGTCTTGTTAATTGGCCACTTATAAGATTGATCTGGTAAATCTAAAATAAACTTGACAAAGAAATTTTAGGTTTCAGCCTTAGACTTAATAGCCCACGATCTTTCTTGAGGATAGATAACCCTTTAATAGATTTCCTTACAGGATAGACATATACCTGTCGGGCGGGGGTAGCCATAATTGTAACTTAAACTTAATGAATCCAGAAAATTTGGTTGACATAGACATATGGTTCAATTGGGTTAAACTGGGTATTTGCGTCTGACCTTCGACAGAGGCTTTCGCATAATTTAGTGTTCCAAGTTAGTAAACTGATTTATTACACAAACATGAAATAACCACTTCATCTTTTAAAGTAAAGATCATTATTGTGCATTTTGATTATTTTAGTCCTAAATTGCAAAATACAACTTTAGGTGATTTTCAATCAAAACCAAAATGATTTTTATATCTTATATACATCATTAAACAATACATATATGAAAAGCCCCAATTTTGGTTGAGGTAAAAATCTTAATTTTTCAATGAATTAAAATAACCAAAATTAACCAAAATTAATACAATCCAACACTTTAATCTAATCTCTACAACACCAAAAAAGTCTCACCACTTTGAAACAACTCAAGAATACTTCTAGGTCATCAATGAGTGGTCTAACAACTCTAGAATGACAACAAGATCATCTAATGACCAAAAGTGTACTTATACACTATTTACAAACATACTTTGTTAACATACATGCATACATCTTTCATTCATGCTTCCAAACATCTCAACACAAAACTAAAAGAGTATAAAAATATGAAGAAAACATATTTTGTAGCTAATAATAATAGAAACATTTTTCATACTAAAGAAAAGTTGAAATTACGTACTAATCTTCAAAATTTCTTTGAAAAACTTCTTAACACTTCTCTTTTTCTCTCAAGATTTTTGTTTTATGTTTTTTTGGAGACTTAACACTTGGGAAATAAATGAAAAAATAAAGCCTTTATATATTGCTAGGGTTGGCAAAAAATGGCCTAAAAAAGAAAAAATATATTTTGTTAATTTTACAAAACAAAATTAAAGAATTCAAATCCAATTTGATAACCTTTTTCTTTAATGTAAAAGTCAAACATTTAAACTTAGATATTTCCTAACCAAAATATCAACTTAGATATTTTATATTTTTAATTACTTTAATTATTAAATAATTATTTAAATACAAATATCTAAATATATGTATTATATTTATTTTAAATAATCTAAATACATATATTAATGATATATGTCAAATATCATAATTTGATAATTAATTAATGTGTATTTAATAAAATCATATATTAAATACAAATACACATTAATTAGGAAATGACCAAAAGGCCCCATATGCATGTATATTTTGTTTAACCGTTAAAAAATTTATAAATAATCAATATTATTCATAAAAAGTTACTCTAGTGCTCAACGAGTATATTTCATTAGTGAGACTCTTTAAGTTCAGGCATATCCGTCACAAAATTAATTTTTGTGTCCATATTTTACCCACCAGTAAATTATGACGACCACAGATAAACTCACTGAACCATACAGGTCGAGGTCATCGCATACGTATAATCCATCCGTTACAGGTATCCATATTAGTCCAGAGATACAGATATAAACGTTAAATCTCTACAGATTTAATCATGTCGATGTTTTTATTAGCAATCTCTTAATAACACTTAAAACTCACTTCTACAGTGTACCACGGGCTCATGGATTTAACAAATTGTTAATTCCATATTGAATACATATGAGTAATACACAGAGCTGACGAATTGTATCTTGACACACATGATATCATAACGATCAGTCCACACCCAACGAACAAGTGGAGGTCTGACCTAAATAGGTCGGTGGCGTGACTGTCATCAAAATGTGGAGGATATCTCATATATTCACAGTGGTATCTGAAGTCAAAGAATCACTATGCTACTCAACCCGAGAAGATTCTTATTGACGTTAGTGTACCATCCATTAAGAATCTTTGGTGAGTCATTCATTGTTTATCCGATATAAATACCTAGATGTCTATATGAGTCTCCAAGACTCATGGTTCGTTGAGACTCAATCATTGAAATCCAAGATTCCAATATACGACATGTACCGGTCTCAACGGGTTTACTTACTGACCAAATAATGTAAACCATGACCAGGAACTGCTAAAAAAATGATATTGTTATGAAACAACTCATTGTCAGTTGCGACGTTTTTACAACTGTATCATAACTAATCATTTTAAGGTCAATTACGTCTTTACCCTATATAAAGAGATGTTATATTATAGAAACTGTTTATTTTATTCATAATAAAATATTTACAAAAGTATTTACAGGGAAATACATAAGAAATAGCGCTCTGAACACTAATCCTAACAAATTCTCTCACTTGCTCTAGTGCCAATATCGATTGTATCTCATACCCATCGACTCCATATGTTTATCAAACAACTTCAAATGAATGCCCTTGGTAAGCGGGTCTGCTATATTATCTTCACTCGGGACCTTACACACGACAATGTCTCCTCGCGACACAATCTCTAGAATGATGTGGTACTTCCTTTCCACATGCTTAGATTTCTTAGGCGCCCACGGTTCCTTTGCTTGCGTAATTTTTCCATTATTATCACAGTATAACAGAATCAGATTCTCGATACTTGGGACAACTCCCAATTATGTGATAAAGTTCTTAACCCGAGCAGCTTCTTTTACAGCTTCAGAAGCTGCAATATATTCCGCTTCTGTGGTGGAATCAACTGTGGACCCATGTTTGGAACTTTTCCAACAAACTACACCTCCATTAAGGGTAACACAAATCCTGATGTAGAGTTTCTATCATCAGGATCGGAATGGAAATCCGAACCCGTATACCCATTAACTTGCAGTTCATTTCCTCTATATATCAGAAACTTATCCTTAGTACTTTTAAGATACTTTAAGATATGTTTAATGGTCATCCAATGGTCATTACCAGGATTGGACTGATATCTACTAGTCACACTAATTGCGAAGCTGATATCAAGCCTAGTACATAATATGGCATACATGATGCTGCCTAAACACGAATCATAAGGTTGATTAGACATTCTAATCTTCTCATCTTCTGTTTGTGGACACATCTTCTTCGAAACATGTAGGCAATGTCTGAATGGTATATTTGATGTCTTACAGTTACCAAAATTATATTGTTCTAAGATCTTATCTATGTACGTTGATTGAGATAACCCAATAAGTTTTCGTTCTCTATCTCTATAGAATTTTATGCCTAAGACATATGAAGCTTCTCCCATGTCCTTCATAGAGAAATTCTTGTAAAGATAAGCTTTAAAAGCCCTGCATCATCCCGATATCATTCCCAATGATCATGATGTCATCAATATAGAGAACTAAAAATACCACCATACTGCCCCTGGCCTTTTTATACACAAATGATTCTTCTGAATTCTTGAGAAAACCAGACAATTTGATTATCTTGTCGAATCAAAGATTCCAACTTTTTGAAGCTTTTTTAAGTCCATAAATGGACTTCTTAAGCTTACATATCATGCCCGAGTTTTCGCTGGACACAAAACCCTCAGGGTGTTCCATATAGATGTTTTCGTCAAGAAATCCATTGAGAAAAGCCGTTTTGAAATCCGTCTGTCAAATCTCATAATCATGGTAAGTAGCAATAGACAAAAAAATCCTAATAGATTTCAGCATCGCAACTGGCAAAAAAGTTTCATCGTAGTCGATAGTAGGTCGCTGCGTGTAACCTTTAACTACCAGTTTGGCCTTAAATGTTTCAACCTTTCCGTCAGGCCCACACATTATTTTGTAAACCCATTTACAATCAATAGGAACAATTCCTTCAGGAAGCTTAATCAAGTCCCAAACTTGATTCAGATGCATATAGTCTAACTCTGATTTCATGGCCTTTTTCCACTTCAAGGAGTCGATGTCCAACATCGTTTCTCTATAGATATAATGGTTAGTCTCTTCAACTAAGAGAAAATCAAGACTCATTTCTTTTATCAAATATAAGAATTCAGGAAATCTAGATACCCTTTCAGACCTACCGAGTATTGGTAATGAAGGTTCTTCATCTACTTAAACTTTAGGTTTCTCCCTTGGTTCATTGGTCTCAAGTTGTACTTCATCAAGTTTAATCTGTTGAGATATGTGCCCTAGAGCTTCATGTAATGTAAATGGTTTTATATATTATGAAATAAAATGATGCATTATTCATTTATCAAAGTGTTTGTTTAAATTTCGCATATTTTAAATTATCTTGATTAACATATATTACACATGTACCTTCAGATTTAGTGTATGAGTGTCATACACAAGAGCATTTATGTCTGAAGTTGGTAATCTAAAATGGTACATAGAGAGCAAACAAAGCGGGTACTTTATTTATGGTTTATCTATAGCTACGGTCCATTCTATAATTGTATGGCGACCTTGAACCGGGATCGTCCATGTGGAGACATGAGAATGGAGGAACCATGTGTGATGTGATCATATAGGACTGGACCCAGATAGAAATGACTTTCTTATAATATCCGTTAAATAAAGAAATTCATTTCGATCTACTAGATGGTCATATATGGAATGATCTTAATCCTGAGTGTACTACAAACTCCTACATGGCAGGCTATGTCCTTTGATTTATAAAGGTGAAGTTGGTGTAGCAGTCCCGACCAATAGCTACATACTTTGGGGGCATGGTCTGGTGTGTAGCTGGGGACGTTTCACATACACATGGAGTTCAGTCATTCTTGCGAGAAGTAGAGGAGTATATTCCTTAAGGATTGATTCAGTACTTGAACGGTTAGAGTGCTCAGGTCTTTCTATTACGAATAGAAAGATTAAAATTCATAATTGTTATAAATAAATCGTTCATTAGAGAATCAATGGTACTTAAGGTAAAAATAATTAGAGGGGTATAACAGACATTATGACCCAGCTCTAATTATGACTCGTGAAGGGTTAATCTATATTAATGATTATATCGATGGACACCGACGTGGTTCTACTTAATATATTATCTGCAGCAACGAGAGTGCATCGTCAGATTTTTAGTGGAATAAACCAGAGTTAATAATTCAGAATATTTAATTAATAGCTTAATTGATATTTCGAGATTATTGGAGCTCCAAACCGTAGGTCCATTTGGTCTCCGTGCTAACTCAATATACTATAGCGGATTTGGTATAATTGGATAGTCTAATTATATACTCACATATGTATATATATTATTAATATGATTAATAATGTTATTTTGTCACACTTGGAACTTTATATTAAAGTTTAATATATGGTTTTTTATAATAAATGATTACATGATAATTATTTATTATTAATTATTAAATTATATATGATATAATTTAATAGAGGTCAAATTTGAAATTTTCAAATTTTGGGTTTTGGAAATCCTTGGAGTGTTTTTGGAAGTTACACATTTTTAAAAAGTGAAAACTCTTTAATTTTGTAACACCTATTTTAATTATAGTAATTAAGGATTTGTTGTTACAAAATTGACAATAATACTACCCATTGGCAGAAAATTGGAGGTGGGAAGGGGAAATGAATTTGTTTGTTTTTGGAAACAAATAAAACTAAGTATAAAAGAAAATTTGTTTTTCTTTTTGCTATGATCTCTCATTCTCTAATCCTAGCCTCCATCTTCTTCTTCTCCATTCTCTCTCAAGTCTTCAGAAAATCCAAAAGAAAGAATAAGAAGAAATTAAAAATAAAAACCAAGTGTGATTCAATCTATAAAATTTTTAGGGATTATTTTGTGAGTCTAGCCCACACTAGTTTCTGTTGGTAATGAGATACAGCTCGGAAGACTTTGTGGTGATGAACCAAAATTCATTCTCTCCATCCTTTCTTGACTCTCGGCAATGAGCATGATTTTTGCTTATTGCCACCTCTTATTTGGAAAAACGGAACACGGCTTGGTTTCATTTTAATACAGAATTTTTGGGAGACATATAGTGGTGTTTTGGGATTGTGTTGGGGCTATTTTCAAGTGAAAAATTAAAACTGAAACACAGCCACTGTCCATGCATTTCATGGGCTGTTTCGGCAGTGCGCTCGGCGCAAATTGGGTCCAAAATAGTCTAATTATTGTGAGGCTGTTTGGGGCTATTCTGGGACTGTTTCAGGGCTAAAATTTTCTCTAAAACAGAAGCAAAATTTTAGTGGTGGTACTGGTTGCATTCGACCACTCAAAGGGAAGGGCGGAAACATTTTTCAAGTATGTTTAGATGGGTAGGCACAAAATAATGTTCATATGATGAATGGTTATTGATTTTCATATCATGAATGGATTTTGCATTGGTCGTAAATTTTTCGGGCTCTTATTTTTATGTTGGTTTTGATTTTGGGATGTAAGGCTATAAGACCATTGTTTACAATTGTTGTATTTTTATTTTCCAATGTAAAATTTCAATTGTTGTAATTTGGAGCACCGAAGTTGTTGGGGTTGGTGCTCAGAGCGCCAATCTGGACCGTATTTATTTCTGATTCATGAATACGAACAATCTTTTTTTTCCATAATATTACTTTCTTAGTGGTTGCACCTCTTATTTTTATATACATATTCGATCTAATTAATATTAGATTGAAACTAAATCTGATTTAGTGATATGTATATACTAGACAAAGACCTGATATTATATAATGTAGTGCACAGTTACAAAGTAGTTGGTAATTGACATTGGGAAGTGTCACTACTAGAAATATATTATCAAATAAAGTTCGTGGTCAAGATTTACTAACACAGGTCGGTTAGTTAAATCCGTTGAGACCAGTACATGTAGTATATCATGACTTGGTCCAATGGTTTATCCCAATAAACCATGAGTCTTGGGAGAGTCGTATAGACATGTAGGTGTTTATAGTGGATAAACACTGAACGACTCACCGAAGATTCTTAATGGATGGTACACCAACGTCAATAAGAATCTTCTCGGGTTGAGTACCATAGTGGTCCTTCGACTTGAGATACCACTGTGGATGTATGAGATATCCTCCGCACTTAGATGGTAGTCACGTCACCAATCTATTTAGATCAGACCTCCGCCGGCTCGTTGGGTGTGGCCGATCCTCAGGATATCATGTGTGTCAAGATAGGATCCGTCAGTTATTTGTACAGAGCATAGGTAGTCCAAATGTGATTAGCAATCTATTAAATCTATAGCCATAGTATACTTCGGAAGTGAGTTCCGAATGTTATTTAGACATTGCTAATAGAAACGTTGACGGAATTATACCTATAGTGATTTGACGTTTATATCTATATCTCTGGGATAATCCGGATACTTGTGATGGAGAGATTATACGTATGTAATGACCTCAACCTATATGATTCAATGAGTTTATCTGTGGTCGTCATAATTTACGGGTGGGTAAATTATGGACACGAAATTGGATTTCGTGACGGATATGCCTAAATCTAGAGAGTCTCACTAGTGAAATATACTCGTAGAGCACTAAGGCAACTTTTATGAATAATATTGATTATTTATAAGTCATTTAAAGGTTAAACAAAAAATACATGCGAATGGACCTAATAATCACTTCTTAATTATTGTGTATTTGTATTTAATGATAGATTTTATTAAATACACATTAATTAAATGTCAAATTGTGATATTTGACATATATCATAAATATATATGTATTTGGATATTTAATGTAAATATAATACATATATTTAAAATATTTGTATTTAAATAATTATTTAATTATTTAATTGTTAAATAATTAAATTAATTAAAAATATAAGTATCTTAAGTTTTTAATGTTGTAAGAGATGCCTTGAGTTGCTTTTATTGACTTGTTGAATTTTCGTAAAGTTGTAATGATCAAATTGCAAGTTGATTAAAGTAAACTTTAAATGAAACAAAAAAATATATCTAGATATTTATTATACATAAAATTCGGCCAAGGGCTTATTTGTTAAGTATATTGTTTTGTTTCATTTCCACTAGTTAAAAGGGTTCATAAGTTACCAAAATAAACATAAAAGAGTTGAGAGAAAATGGTTTGAAGGCAAATAAGAATGCTTGGAAATCTTTGAGTTTTGCAAGTTTTTATTTACAGTCTTCAACATAGAAAATGTTTCTAACATGCTTAGCTTCAATATATGTTGCTAGGATGTTGTGTCTACACTTATAGTTTGTGTTTTAATTGGTTGTGAACTTGAATGAAAGATGTATGCATGTATGGTTTCCAAGTGAGCTAGAAATGATTTCATAAGGTCTCTTTTGATTATTTGATAATCAAGTTGCCATTCTAGAGTTTCTAAGCCACTCATTGATGACCTAGAATTGTTCTTGAGTTGTTTCATGAAGGTGGGACTTGTTTGGTGTGGTAAAGAATGAACTAAAGTGATGGATTTAAAAGATTTGGTAAGTTTTGTCAATTTGAAGAAATTGTAAAATTAGGGTTCTTTGTTAGTGTCCTAGACATGCTAAGGATCTCTAAGGAATGATTTGTGTGTGAATAATCTAAAGTAAGTTGCGGAAATTACTTACAAAGATTGGTTGAAGTTCAAAACCTTTTCATGGATGATGGAAACTTCAAGCCCTCTTTCTTGTTCCAAACTCATGGGTGAGTTTCCCTATCACCTTATTTAACTCCTTAAGTGCTAGCTTTGAACAAAATGAAAGAAAAAATTCTCCTCCAAGGTTCATTATGTTCGGCAGAGGGAGAGATTTGGGGGAGAGTGAATAGTTCACACTTAATCCAAAATTGTGTTGACTTAAAATGTGTGTGTTGTGTGTTAAAAGATGTAATAAATACATCCAACCACTTCCATCACACTTATGACAAGTTGATGCAAGTTAGTGGGCCCCACCACTTTGAATTCAAATTTCAAGTTGGCTTACAAAACACACTTTGGGCCCGATTCGTTTAATCCGACTAAACAAATTTTCCATCGCTACGTAATTAAATCTAATTTAATTAAATAATAATTCCCAGTAAAATTATTACGAAAAATTACTTGCGAATTAATTCCAAATTAATTCGTTCGTTAGAATTAAAATCCAATTTTAATTCTATATTGAAATCCAATTTCAATTAATATATCCAATATATTATTTTAGCCCAATTAAATAAATTAAAAAAAAATCATATTTAACTAATAAATTTATTTTACCGATTAATTCCAAATTAATCGCGTTCTCTCTTCTAGAAGAATTAATCCCAGATTAATTCTTAACGCAATTAATCCTAGATTAATTTTCTCTCTGTTAATTAATCCCAGATTAATTTTTGCCGCAATTAATCCTAGATTAATTTTCTCTCTCATAATTAATCCTAGATTAATTATGTTCGAGTCAAATGTCATCGGTGAATCTTTGGGAAGCGACCCAAGAGATTCCTGGATATGTTGGTAGTAAATACGGTCATCGGACAATCCGAACATGTGCGTACCCGGTACCACATTCTTACCGATTTACAAGACATGGTTGGCTTCTAGCAAAGCACCATGCCTACCCAATTCTCCAGATATATATTCAATATGGAATATATATAATCTGTATCAGGCGTAATATACATTGTATTGCGTATTACGATCCAGTATCGGATGTCACATGCTAGGCCTGGGGCTGGAGTTGTGTCTGCCCCATACGAAGCATATATCGGATCACTAGCAACTAGTCTCTTTTTGATCAGAAAGTCATGACCTAGTCATACTTTCCTGATGGCTATAGCACTATAGAGTACCAGTTATGTATCCCTGCGTGATCATCATCTCCATATGACTGAAGTGATACTTCCATCTTGACATCACACCCAATACACTACGATTCTCAGTAAACCTAGAAGAGGCGTACAAAGAACCTGTTAAAGCCCCGGATGACCAAAACCAAAGTATACTGATTGTCGCAAGTATTAGCGATGCAAGTCTCAGGTTAAGACCATATAAACCTACCCTGATTCGGATTCCCATAGACACATAGTCATACTACCAATGGGATTCCGAGGGGTCTATCCAGAGCGAAGCTATTTCCGTACCATCGGTAAACAAAACCTCCTATCACACTTGCATGAGTATCAATTACCCAAATATATGAGAACTATGTCGTTAATCTTCTATAACGAGCACAAGTGTAATACTAGCCTATTCCGCATTATCGATGTCAAGTCTCGATAATACTACAACTAGGGATATTTAATGATTAAACCTTACTTGGATTAATATTTTTTCATATCTTATTAATCTGGTACTAATCATATGGACTTTTATCATTTATATATCCAGGTAATCCAATTACAAATGATAAAAGAGCAATTTCATTTATCACATAGTTAATTTTGTACAAGAACACCATGTTCTTTACAAAATAGTGATGCTATGGGTCATAATTATTCAACAATCTCCCACTTGGCCTATAGCCAATCACTTAAGTGTCCAACACCTGAACTATGTATGGGTCGCTCAAACTTCTGCTGAGAAATAACTTTCGTCAGCGGATTTGCAAGGTTATCATCTGATGTGATTTATTTGATCATCATATTGCCACGATGTATGATCTCACGAATTAGATGAATTATTTGAAGTGCATACTTGGATCATTGATGAGACCGTGATTCCTTAGCCTGTGCTGTAGCCCAGCTCAGCTGCTAACAGAACTACTCCTAATCCAATTAGGAATTTATAGATCTAAAATGCTTCTTTTACTGCCTCAGCTGCAACAATATTCCGCTTTTATTGTTTAATCGGCAATAATATCTTGCTTGGAAGATTTACAGCTCACTGTTCTGTTATTCAAACTAAATATATACCCTTATTGTGACTTACAATCATCTTTCTCGGTTTGGAAACTTGCAGCGGTGAACCCAGTCACCTTAAGTTATCCTTTCCACATATTCTCAGAAAGCATCCTTAGTTCATCCAAGATACTCAAGGATGTTCTTTACATCAATCCAGTGACCATCACATGGATTGGCCTGATTGCGTCTACATATGCTCAAAGCATATGAAACATCAGGTCGCGTACATTTTCATAACATACGAGCTCTGGGAGAGTGTTAGCAGCTTTCTAGATCTATCTCAGTAGATCTTTATTCCTAGAATAAAGCCTGCTTCTCCCAGGTTTTTCACAGATAATTTTATGAAAGCCAAGCTTTCACCGATTATAGTATGGGAATGTTATTGCCGAGAAGCAATACATCATCAACATAAGGACAATGAATGTCAGTGCGCTCCCACTAACTCTCTTATATACACAAGAATCATCTTTATTTTGAATTAAATCATATACCATTATAATTACATCAAAATGATGGTTCCAAGAATTCAATGCTTGCCTCAATCCATAAATGGATCGATTTAACTTTCAAGCCTTTTTTGCATGTTTTAGCATGACAAAACCATCAGGATGTTGCATACAAACATCCTCTAAAAGATTTCCGTTAAGGAAAGCAATTTTGGAGTCCAGCTGACATATTTCATAAATGAAATATGTAGCACTTGCAAGCATTATTCGAATGGATTTAATCATGGCAACAGGTAAAAGGTTTCGTAGTAATCGACACCATATTGATGACGATACCATTTCGCTACAAGCCTAGCTTTGTACGTTTGTATGTTGCCATCCATGTCTGTCTTCCTTGAAGACCCATTTAATACCAATAGTCACAATGCCTTCTGGTACATCAACCAATGTCCAAACTTGGTTGGTATACATGGAATCCATTTCGGACTTCATGGCACTTTGCCATAAAAGGAGTCGATACCTTGTATCACTTCCTCATACGTAGTCGGTCCATCTTCCTCAATAAGATTAATATCTACATGAGGTGAGATCAGAAACCCATACCTCCCAGGTTATTTTCTGACTCTCTCCGACATACGTGGTTCTTGTGTATTCGAAGATTGTGGTACAGTTTCATCCCTGATGAAATGTTCATGTTCCATAAGGGATCGGTGCCTCGAATAGTATCACTCAGATTTTCATCGAGTTCTACTTTCCTCCCACTACCACTGCATTTAGGAATTCTTTTCGAGGAAAACGCATGGTAGAGCAACAAATACATTGTTCTCTTGTGAGTTGTATAAGTACTATACTTTGGTTTCCCTAGGAAAACCTACAAATTGGCACTTATCCGATTGGGTTCTAGTTGGTATCATCCAAATGTTTAGAGAGATGCCCACATTCCCAAATCTTCAGGAATGAGAAACCTAGTTTCTTTCATGTCCATATCTAATATAGAGTCTGTCCAACAGACTTTGACGGAACCTTATTCAAAAAAAGTATTGCACTGTTTAATGCATATCCTTAGAAGGAAATTGGTAGCTCAGAGCGACTCATCATTAACCATACTGTGTCCAACAAAGTTCAGTTTCTCTGTTCGGACACACCATCCAACTGACGTGTTTCAGGAGAGAGTCCACTGTGAAAGAATACCATATTATTTCAAGTAATCGAGAAACTTATTGCTCAAGTATTTTCCACCACGGTCCAACCGTAATATCTTAATACTTTGCCAGTCTATTTTTATACTTTGTGTCGAAACTCTTAAATTACTCAAAGGTTTCTGACTTGTGTTTTAAGATACACATAACCGTAACACGATGCCACATCCATAAAGGTTACGAACTATTCATATCCAATTCTAACCTAGCTAGATATGGGCCCATTTACGTCACTATGAACGAGGGCTAACAGATCGGTGGCTCGTGCACCTTTACCATGTAAAAGGTCTTTTAGGCACTTTGCCTAATAACAAGATTCGCATACTTCATTTGAATTAGGATCAAATCCGTGCTAGTATCCACTCTTCGAAAGTGTGGATATACGAGTCTTGTTAATGTGTCCCAGACCGTAATGCCACAAATAAGTCTCATCAGATTTATTCAGTTTGAGCCTTTTGTTTGTCATGATATATGTTTGAGATTCCTTTATATTCAAAATATAAAGACCTGTTATTCACATCTAATGTGTATATCTCAATATCATTTATAAAACAAAACACTCAGTGTTCTGGAACATAAAGGTAAACCCGCAACGGGTTGTACTAGATATAAAGATAATATTTTAGTCAAACTAGGTACATTATAACAGTCTCCTAATTTAAGTACATGCCCCAAGGGCAATTCCAAAACTTAGGTTCCTATGGCCAAAACAGCGACTCCCGTCCCGTTTCCGACTTGTAGGTAGATCTCATCTGAAGCCAGTCTCCTGCTAATCAACAGATTCTGCGCATCAGTACATATATTTATGTACCACATCCAGTATCAAAATCCAATTCTTAAACTAGTAGTGGACATGTTTCTAACAAACATACCTGAAGCCGGAGCCTTGCCACACCATCGTTTCCTTCATGTTTTCCTTGTCCATACAGCAATCACACTTCCAGTGACCCTGTTTGCCACAGTTTCGGCAGACATCTTGGGAAATGTCATTTGTCTTCCTAGAAGACTGTGACGATTTAGCCTTGCCATTTTCTTCACACCCCAGAAGCCTTCGGCCAAGCCTTGACCTTCTGGGATGTCGAAGTAAAATGCGCCTTACACTTCTTACCCTTTAAGAAGCTCTGGCTCTGCCTCCTTTAGCATAGCCATTTAACTCTCCAAGATTTTTTCTCTTTTGGTTCATGATGAACCCCCTAGCATTCGGGCAGAGACTGTAAGATCAAATCTATGCATGTCTCGGCCTCATAGATAATGCTCAGCTAATCTAGTTGTTCGATGTCAGCAATCATCTGCGACACCTTGTGCTCGATAGATGTACCCTCTGACATATGCGAGCGTAAGAGCTTCTTTTGCAATTCATACTTCTAAAATCTAAGGTTAGATCTATGAAGATCCTTTAATTTCAACATCATGGTACAATGATCTAACCCTTAGTTCTGACGATGAAATTAAAGAGTCATCGCAGCTAGCATAACGAATTGAGCACTAAAGTTATGAGTCTTCCAAAGCTCATGCTCCACTATTTGCTCAACTCCGGGCTCAGGCCCGAGAGGTTTTTCTATCAAATAGAGTAACTTCTCAGATCCCAGGACTATCCTGAGATTCTTTTCCAATCTGGAAAATTAAAGCTGTTAAAGATATTTTCACCCAGGATTATGTCCTTTGACGCTAGTCTTTCAGGTCATCTTGATTGCTATAGTCCAACTATCCAATCAACGATTTCAGGTACAATTAAATGTAATGATTACTATAGTCTAACTATATCACCAACTATAAATGATTGGTTAAATTCAAATGTATTGATTACTATAGTCTAACTATATAACCAACTACGAATGAAGAAGTTTGAATACAATCCAACTATTCAATTAAAATAACAATGAATATTAGTCCAACTAATATATGTATAATTAATGACAAAAAATAAGATGAGCGCGTATTGACAAAAGTACAAATGAAATTGCAAATTTAATACTTGCCTCCCACTATTTTTCGGCGAGCCTCTAACCCTCTGTGGAGTACTCGAGAACCTAGTTTCCTAGTGGGCTAAGATCCCGTTAAATAACACACAACCTTGACTTTGGCCAACAAGCTGTATGAAACTTAACTAGGTAGATCTCTAAGATCAATTGAATCTCATCCAACTACTAGATCCAGTAGGTGGACCTCCAAGTCCGAAACATATATCCAATATATGTAAATATATCCAATATATTTCCTAACCTTTTTCCTCTGAATCAACTAAGCATTGGCTTTGGCTCAACAAACTTAATGATTTCAGTTAAGCGTGACCCATTGACAGTGGGAAAGCTTCGTAATCGAAATCGATGAACCAGAAGTGACCTTGACTTTGGCCAACAAGTCACAACCGCCCAAGACATACGATATAGGACAAAGCTTATGCGGTTCAAACACATCCACGATGGACAAAGGTCTTGACTTTGGCCAACAAACAATTGCCAATCTTGGATCTTGAAAGAGAACCACTCAATGGAAGGAAAAACGCTTAATATTAAATTGGTCTTGACTTGGCAACCAATTTATTATCTTTAATTAGGTCTCATCATACACCCTTAAACATGCATTCTAAAAGCATAATAAGGCGCGATAAAATTTAATAATGATTTGCGGATGAATATATAAAAAATTTGTTCCTAGAACAAATCTCTCATTTCCTCTCTCCCGCTAGCATTATTCTTACTTCTACCCAATTGTTGGACAATTATGACCCATAGCGTCACTATTTGTACAGATCATGGTGTTATTGTATAAATTAACTATGTGACAAAAGAGACTGCACTCTTATCATTTGTGATTAGATCACCTAGATATATAAATGATAGAAGGTTCCTATGATTTGTTCCTGGATTGAGAATGATATGAGACAATATCAGTCCACGAAGGATAAATCATTAAATATCCCTAGTCAGAGCATTATCGAGATTGGACATCGATGAATGCGTAAAAGACTAGTATTACACTTGTGCACGTTGTGAGGGCACAACGTTATAGTTCTCATATATTTGGGTATAGGATACTCATGCAAGTGTAATAGGAGGTTATGTTTTACCGATGGTACGGGAAACAGCTTCGCTCTGGATAGACCCCCTCGGAATTCCATTGGTATTATGACTATATGTCTATGGAAGTCCGAAATCAGGGTAGGTGTATTTGGTCTTAACCTGAGACTTACACCGCTAACACTTGCGGCAATCAATATACTTTGGTTGCGGTCGTCCAGGGCTTTAACAGGTTCTGTGTACGCCAATGCTGGGTATATTGAGAATCGTAGTGTGTTGGGTGTGATGTCAAGACGAAAGTGTCACTCCAATCATATGGAGTTGATGATCGCGTAGGGATACAGAACTGGTTCTCTAAAAAGGTTGCAACCGTCGGAATAATATGACTTGGTCATGATTATCCGATAATAAAGAGACTAGTTGCTCGTAATCCGATATATGCTTTGTACGGGGCAGACACTGTACCAGCCCCGGGCATTGCATGTGATCATCCGATACTGGATCGAAATACGCAATACTACGTATACTACGCCTGATATAGATCCTTTATTCATGTAAGGATATTTCTTTAGAATTGGGTAGGCATGGCGCTTTGCTAGAGCCAACCTTGTCTTGTAAATCGGTAAAACGTAGTACTTGGTACTTACGTGTTCGGATAGTCCGACGACCGAATTTACTGCCAACATATCCGGGGATCTCATAGGTCGCTTCCCAAGATTCACCGATGATGTATGACTCACACTTTTATTAATCTGGGATTAATTAGATGAGAGAGAAAATTAATCTGGGATAATTGCGAAGATATTTTATCTGGGATAAAATATTATTTAAGAGAGAAAACGATTAATTGGAATTAATCGATAAATTAATAAATTCGATATATTAAATGAAATTGGATTTCGACGCGGAATTAAAATTAGATTTTAATTCGGGCGAACGAATTAATTTAGAATTAATTCGTTAGCGACGTGAATAGTGAATTCGCTAGGTGTAATCATTTTATTTCGTCGCAACAGAAAATTCGTTAATTTGGAATTAGCGAACCCGAGCCCGGGATTATTTACGAGCGCATTCGTATTTCAAATTCGAGTGCGACACGAAAGTCAAATCAAGCGTCAAATCGCTAGTCGCATCAAGTGTCAAATCACATGTCACTTTGAGTGATGTATTTGATTTGATTGATTGGTGGATTGATTGATTGATGTTGATGGAAAGCATTTGATGGCTTGAAAGATATTTAATATTATTTTATTAATGGTATTTGACTTTCAAATTTGTGTATTTGATACACTTAATTCCATTACACAAAATAATCTCTCTCTCTTCACTTCTTCTCACATCTCACGCCCAAAGGTCTACTGCATTTCTTCTTCTGGTTTGGTAGTGAACTGCCGAGAGTTTGAAGAAATAGGGAAGCAAAATGATTGGTTTTTCTGGCAAAAATCAAGAGAGCTAGCACTCCGAGAGACATGCGAAGGTGATAGGGAAGTCCACCCATGAGCCGGGAATCACCACAACGAAGCTTGGAGCTTGAAAGATGATTCAAAGGCCGAAAATAGTGAGCTCCTTCAATGCCACTGCCGAGCAGTCCTTGTGAGCAGAAATCGTTTTTTTTTTGTTGCCTCCAACGTCACTCAACCGATTGATGTGAGTATTCCGCAACTCCCTCGTTGTATTCACTCATGTCCATGCTTGTTTATTAATCCTTGGTACCTTAGTAAACTCTAACACCAATTACATAACACTAATAAGAAATCTCATTTGCATTGAGGGGAATTGGTGAGAAGATAAATACAAAGAGAATAGAGATAATAGGCTGGACACGCAGGTCCAATTTAATAAATTCTAAATTTATTACAACAATTTCCAAAATGCCCTCACCCTACTAATTTCCATCCGATATACATTATTCATTCAATACATCCAAGTATTCACACAAAGCATGTTATCAATCAATCTAATCCAATTAATTAATCTTTGAACTAATGACCATCCAATGTTCAAACAACGATTTGATTTGCGTGAGTCCAACTCGTTTAAGAATAAATACTCAAAGTACATATTCTTGAATTATATCGAACTATAATTTTAAATCGAATTTAAATTATATCCAATACTAATTCATATTTAATTCCAAATTAAATAATTACACTTTTAAAAGTGCCTTTTAGACTTGGATTCCAAATCCAATCGAATTGGGTCTCAAATGCCAATTAGTATCCAATACTATTCAATTAAAGTCCAATGGGCTTTCAATTAATTCTTTAGGCGTGGGCTTTGGCCATTATGGATAAAACCCAAAAGCCTTGGCCCATTTAGGAATCATCCTATGCCAAAAATCAATTTAGGCCCATTAGGCCCAATTAAATTATTAAAGGCCCAATTGTCATATTTGGACTTTATGGAAATGGTTTTAGGCCCAATTGGATCTAACCCAATTTTCCTAAACCAAACTTGGCCCAACCAAGCCCATTAAGCCCAATTACAACAAATTAAATTAGTATATCATTCCAAATTACATATTAATCTAATCAAAGTGCAATTGGTATAATTAATCAATTAATCTAATATTTCCAAAATACAAATTAATTTAATTAATCACACTTAACATTTCAATTTATGTCCAACACAAATTAAAGCACAATCAATCATTCCAACATGCTAGGCTCACGGCATTGGCAAGGAATTTGTCATGCAATTTGATTTCAATACAATTAAATCAACATATATCATAATATCATGCCAACAACACATCCAATTGTGAAATTTCAAAAACAATTAACCATGAGCTTCCTAGGGTAATTCTCCGCCAAGCATGGATTTTGGGGATTTTTGATCTAATCAATTTATCACAAATCCAATGATATACAAATCCAATTCAACATCATATAAACTCAACCAACTCATCCATTTAGGAAAAATCAAGCTCCAAGTATAAAATCCCAAATTAAAGTTTACAAACCCTAGAATCAAATCAAGCTTAGATCTCGCTCTGATACCATTGTTAGTGTCCTAGACATGCCAATGATCTCTAAGGAATGATTTGTGTGTGAATAATCTAAAGTAAGTTGCGGAAATTACTTACAAAGATTGGTTGAAGTTCAAAACTTTTTCATGGATGATGGAAGCTCCAAGTCCTATTTGTTGTTCCAAACTCATGGGTGAGTTTCCCCAGCACCTTATTTAACTCCTTTAAGTGCTAGCTTTGAACAAAATGAAAGAAAAAATTTCTCCTCCAAGGTTCATTGTGTTCGGCAAAGGGAGAGATTTGGGAGAGAGTGAATAGTTCACACTTAATCCAAAAGTGTGTTGACTTAAAGTGTCTGTGTTGTGTGTTACAAGATGTAATAAATACATCCAACAACTTCCATCACACTTATGACAAGTTGATGCAAGTTAGTGGGTCCCACCACTTTGAATTCAAAATTCAAGTTGGCTTACACAACACACTTTGGGCCCGATTCGTTTAATCCGACTAAACAAATTTTCCGTCGCTACGTAATTAAATCTAATTTAATTAAATAATAATACCCAGTAAAGTTATTACGGAAAATCACATGCGAATTAATTCCAAATTAATTCGTTCACTAGAATTCAAATCCAATTTTAATTCTATATTGAAATCCAATTTCCATTAATATATCCAATATATTATTTTAGCCCAATTAAATAAATTATATAGAAAAAATCCATTTTAACTAATAAATTTATTTTACCGATTAATTCCAAATTAATCGCGTTCTCTCTTCTAGTCGAATTAATCCCGGATTAATTCTTGACGCAATTAATCATAGATTAATTTTCGCTCTGTTAATTAATCCCAGATTAATTCTTGCCGCAATTAATCCCAGATTAATTTTATCTCTCATAATTAATCCCAGATTAATTCTGTTCGAGTCAAATGTCATCGGTTAATCTTTGGGAAGCGACCCAAGAGATTCCTGGATATGTTGGCAGTAAATACGGTCATCGATCTATCCGAACATGTGCGTACTCGGTACCACGTTCTTACCGATTTACAAGACATGGTTGGCTTCTAGCAAAGCACCATGCCTATCCAATTCTCCAGAAATATATTCAATATGGAATATATATAATATGTATCAGGCGTAGTATAAATTGTATTGCGTATTACGATCCAGTATCGGATGTCACACGCTAGGCCTGGGGCTGGAGTTGTGTCTGCCCCGTACGAAGCATATATCGGATCACTAGCAACTAGTCTCTTTATGATCGGAAAGTCATGACCTAGTCATACTTTCCCGATGGCTATAGCACTATAGAGTACCAGTTATGTATCCCTACGTGATCATCATCTCCATATGATTGAAGTGATACTTCCATCTTGACATCACACCCAATACACTACGATTCTCAGTAAACCCAGAAAAGGCGTACACAGAACATGTTAAAGCCCCGGACGACCAAATGTTGGAGATTCTAAGCATCCCAAGATCAATAAACAAGCTTGAACATGTGTGAATACATTCGAGGAAGTCGCGGAATACTTACATCGAGCGGTTGAGCGACTCGGGAGGCAACAAAACTTCACATTCTGCCCTTGCATTGCTCTCGGCAGTGAGCACTGTCACATCTCACTGTTTCGGCCATTGAAAGTCTTTGTCAAGCTCCAAGCTTCGTCGAACGATTTTCGGCTCATGGGTGGACTTCCCTATCACCTTCGTATGTCTCTCGGAGTGCTAGCTCTCTTGATTTTTACCACAAAAATCCACAATTTGCTTCCCATTATTTTCGGTTTTGCAAACCAGAAAATGCACAGCCTTTGGGCGTGAGAAAGATGAAGAGAATGGAGGAGAGAGAGAGAGATAAAATGTGTTAATTAAAATTGGTAATTGATTTCTAAAAACAAATACACAATTTTGGTTCCAAAATTCAAGGCAATCAATGCCCACAAATGCCAACCACACACATCACTCAATCACATCAATCACAAGTTGTCAAGTCACATCACTAAAAGTGACAAGTGATTTGACGCTTGATACAACTAATGATTTGATGCTTGATTTGACTTGCGTGCCACACTCGAATTCGAAATGCGTATGTGCTCACAAATAATCCCGGGCTCGGGTTCGCTAATTCCAAATTAAAGAATTTTCCGTTGCGTCGTAATTAAATGATTACGCCTAGCGAAATCACTATACACGTCGCTAACGAATTAATTCTAACTTAACTCGTTCGCCCGAATTAAAATCTAATTTCAATTCTGCGTCGAAATCCATTTTCGTTTAATATATCGAATATATTAATTTGCCGATTAATTCCAAGTTAATCGTTATCTCTCTTTAAATGATATTTAATCCCAGATAAAATATCTCCGCAATTAATCCCAGATTAATTTTCTCTCTCATCATTAATTAATCCCAGATTAATAAAAGTGCGAGTCATACATCATCGGTGAATCTTTGGGAAGCGACCCATGAGATCCTCAGATATGTTTGCAGTAAATTCGGTCGTCGGACTATCCGAACACGTAAGTACCCCATACTACGTTTAAACCGATTTACAAGACAAGGTTGGCTTCTAGCAAAGCGCCATGCCTACCCGATTCTCCAGAAATATCCTTACAGTAATAAAGGATCTATATCAGGCGTAGTATACGTAGTATTACGTATTTCTGTACAGTATCGGATGATCACATGCAAGGCTTGGGGCTGGTACAGTGTCTACCCCGTACGAAGCATATATCGGATTACGAGCAACTAGTCTCTTTAATATCGGATAATCATGACCAAGTCATATTATCCCGACGGTTGCAACCTTTTTAGAGAACCAGTTCTGTATCCCTGCCCGATCATCATCTCCATATGACTAGAGTGACAATTCCGTATTGACATCACACCCAACACACTACGATTCTCAATATACTCAGTATTGGCGTACACAGAACCTGTTAAAGCCCTGGATGACCGCAACCAAAGTATATTGATTGTCGCAAGTATTAGCGGTGCAAGTCTCAGGTTAAGACCAAATACACCTTCCCTGATTTCGGACTTCCATAGACACATAGTCATACTACCAATGGAATTCCGATGGGGTCTATCCAGAGCGAAGCTGTTTCCTGTACCATCGGTGAAACACAACCTCCTATTACACTTGCATTAGTATCCTATACCCAAATATATGAGAACTATGTCGTTGTTCCCTCACAACGCGCACAAGTGTAATAGTAGTCTTTTACGCATTCATCGATGTCCAATCTCGATAATGCTCTTACTAGGGATGTTTAATGATTTATCCTTCATGGATTGATACTGTCTCATATCATTCTCAATCCCGGAACAAATCACAGGGACATCCTATCATTTATATATCTTGGTGATCTAATCACAAATGATAGGAGTGCAATCTCATTTGTCACATAGTTAATTTGTACAACAACACCGTGATCTATACAAATAGTGACGCTATGGGTCATAATTGTCCAACAATCTCCCACTTGGCCTCTAGCCAGTCACTCGAGTGTCTTACACCCAAACTATGTACAGTTACTGAGAAAATGCTTTCATCAGTGGATTTACATGATTATCGTCTGATGCGATTTATTCGATCATCACATCGCCACGATGTATGATCTGAACGAATCAGATGAATATCGAAGTATGTATCTGGATCGTTGATAAGACCATTAATTCTTTAGCACGTGCTGACGCCTAGCTCAGCTGTTAACAGAACTATATCTAAACTAATTAGTTTTATTATCGACCCAAATGGCTTCTATTGCCGCCTCAGCTGCAGCAATAACCCGCATTTGTTGTTTATTCGGTAACAGTATCTTGTTCGGAAGATTTCCAGCTCACTGTACCGTTATTCAAACTGTATAGTACCGTTTGCGACTTATAGTCGTTTTTATCGGTTAGGAAACTTGCTACAGTGATCCCAGTCACTTCAAGTTCTCCATCTCCATAAATTAAGACAGCTTCCTTAGTTCTCTAACATACTAACGGATGTTCTTAACATCAATCCAGTGATTATCACTTGGATTGGCCTGTTTGTGAATCCATATGCTCAAAGCGTATGAGACACCAGGTCGCGCACATTTTTAATGTACGAGTTCTCGGAGAGTTTTTCATGAAAGCCAAGATTTCACTGATAGTATTATGGGAATGTCATTTCCAAGAAATGAGGTATTATCATTATTTTATAGGACAGTTATAGTCATTGCGCTCCCACTAACCCTCTTATATACACAAGAATCCTTTTCTTTTTGAGTTAAATCATAAACAGTTATGATTACATCAAAACGATAATTCCAAGAACATATGCTTGCTACAATCCAAACATGGATCGAATAACCTGCAAACATCCTCCAAAAGGTTTCCTTTTCAGGAAAGTGATTTTGCCATTCAGCTGACATATTTCATAAATGAAACATGCAGCATTAGCAAGCATTATCCAAATGGATTTACCGTGGCAACAATTAAAAGGTTGAATCGTAATCAACACAATGTTGATAACGATACCTTTCCGCTAAAAGCCTAGCTTTATACGTTGGTATGTTGCCATCCATGTATGTCTTCCTTGAAGACTTATAAAGTACCAGTAGGCACAATGCCTTACGGTACATCAACTAGTATCCAAACTTGTTGATATACATGCAATCCATTCCGGATTCATGACACTTTGTCATAATTAGGGAGTCGATATCTGGTATCATTTCCTCATTTGTAGTCAGTTGGTATACCTCAATAAGATAGACATATTTATGAGGTGAGATCAGAAACCATACCCCATGTTGTTTTCTGACTCTCTCCGACCTACGCGGTTCTTGTGTATTCGATGATTAATGGTAATAGTTTCATCCTTGATGAACTATTTATGTTCCATTAAGGATTCGATGCTTGGAATAGTATTACTCTGATTTTCATCGAGTTTTACTATCCTCCCACTTACCACTGCATATCGGTATTCCTCAAAGGAAAACCGCATGGTGAGCAACAACCTAATTGTTCTCTTGTGAGTTGTATAAGTATTATACTTATATATCCCTAGGATAACCTACAATTTGTCACTTTTCCAATTTGGGTTTTAGTTTGGTATCATCCAAACATATGCCTAGAATTCCCAAATTTTGAGGAATGTGAAACCCGGTTTCTTTCCCGTTCATATCTAATATGAATTCTGTCTAACAGATTTTATGGAACCTTATTCTAAATAAGTTCTGCACTGTTTATGCGTATCCGTTGAAGGAAACGTTAGCTCAGAGCGACTCATGATTAACCTTATCATGTCCAACAAAATTTGGTTACTCGGTTCGAACACACCGTCAAAATGACATGTTCCGGGAGGAGTCCTCATTGAAAGAATATTATACTCTTTCAAGTATATTAGAAACTTATTGCCTAAGTATTTTCCATTACGGTCTTACCGTGACGGTTTAATACTTTAGCAGATCTGTTTGTCTATTTCGTGTCGAAACTATAAAAGTTTCCGATTTGTTTTTCAAAAGAAACACATAACCATAACAAGATGCCACATCTGTAAAGGTCACGAAATATTCATATCCACCTCTAGCCTAGCTAGACATGGGCCCACTTGCTTCACTATGAACTAGGGCTAACAGATCGGTGGCACTTGCACTTTTACCAAGTAAATAGTGTTTTAGGCACTTTGCCCAATAAACTAGATTCGTAGACTTTATTTGAATAGAATCAAATCAGTCCTAGTACCCACTCTTCGAAAGTGTGGATATACGAGTCTTGTTTGATTGTGTCCCAGACAACAATGCCACAATATGTTTCATCTGATCAAATCAGTACGAGCTATTGTTTGTCATGTTATACGTTTGAGATTTAATGTGTTTATCTCAATATCATCTTTATATAATAAAACACTTTAGTGTTCTAGGATATAAAGGTTCACCCGCAGCGGGTTAAACACTGATATAGAGATAATGTTTCTAGTCAAACTAGTTACATTATAACAGTTCCCAAATTTAGGTACACACCCGAAGGGTAGTTCCTAAAATTAGGTATCTACGGTTAAACAATGACTTTCGTCCCGTTTCCAATTAGCAGATTAATCTCAATTGATGTCAGTATCCTGCTCATAGTAGATTCTGAACATCAATACATATATTTTATGTACCACACTAAGTATTTAAAATCTAATTTCAATACTAGTAATGAACATAATTATGACAAACATATTTGAAGTCAGAGCCTTGCTCGTCTTCAATTCCTTCATGTATGCCTTGTCCAAACGGCAGTCACGCTTCCACGACCCGTTTGCCATAATTAGGCAGATATTTTGGGATATGTCCTATATCTTCCCAGAAGATTATAATGATTTTGCCTTTGCCATTTTCACATTCCAGAAGCCTTTGGCCAGGCTTAGCCTTCTAGAATATCGAAGTAAGGTGCGCTTTGAGCTACTTGCCTAATTGTAAACTTTGACTTTATCTCCTTGAGAATAGTCATTAACTCTCCAATAGTTATTTATTGCAATTTAATACTTCTAAAATCTAAGTATAGATTTATGAAGATCCTTCAATTTCATTATCATACTTTAAGGATCTAATCCTTAATTCTGATTAAGAAATTAAGGAGTCTACTGCGACAAGCTTAATGGATTAAGCACTAAGGTTATCATCACATAAATCTTCCAAAGATTATGCTCTACTATTTGCTTAACTCCGGGCTTAGGCCTAATATGTTATTTTATCAAATAAATTAACTTATTAGTTTCCAGGATCATCCTGAAGTTTTATTCCCATTTTGAAAATTAAACCATTTAAATACATTTTCCACAGGATTATGTTTTAAATGTCAATCTTTCATTTTATATCTTGATTTTAATAGTCCAACTATTTTAATCAACGATTTAGGTACTATTTATTATAATGATTACAATAGTCCAACTATTTAATCAACTATAATTAATAGATTAAAATCAATTATATTGATTACTATAATACAATTATAAAATCAACTATAAATGAATAGTTTGAATATAGTCCAACTATTTATTAAAAAACAACATTTAAATATTAGTCCAACTAACATTTAATTTATAACGACGAATGATATTTGATTTGAGCGCGTATGGCAAGTAATTAAACGAATATTGCAAATTCAATTCTTGCCTCCCACTATTTTTCGGCGAGCCTCTAACCCTCTGTCGAGTACTCGGGAAACCGTGTTTCCTAGTAGGCTAGGATCCCGTTAAATATCACACAATCTTGACTTTGGCCAACAAATTGTATGACAATTAACTAGGTAAATCTCTAAGATCGATTGGATCCAATCCAATTCCTAGATCCGATAGGGGGACATCCAAGTCTGAAACATATATCTTATATATGCCAATACATCCAATGTATTGCCTAACCTTTTTCCTCTGAATCAACTAAGCCTTGGCTTTGGCACAACAAACTTAGTGATCCCAGTTAAGCGCGACCCATTGACTATGGAAAGCTTCGTAATCAATGTCGATGGACAAGAAGTGGTCTTGACTTTGGCCAACAAACCACAACTTGGACAAGAAACTGACATGTAACAAAGCTCTCGTGATTCAAACACATCCTCGACGGACAAATGCCTTGACTTTGGCCAACAAGCCAATGCCAGTCTCGGATCTTGAGTGCGAATCACTCAATGGAAGGAAAGACGCTTAATATTTTGCGAGGGTTTTTCGAGTGCAAATTGGCAACCAATTTATTATCTTTGTTAAGGTCTCATCTTCATACACCCTTAAACATGCATTCTAAATACATAATAAAGCGCATATGATAAAATAATAATGATATGCGGATGGATACTTTACACATTGATCCTAGATCAAATCTCTCACTTTCTCTCTCCCGCTAGCACATGTATTTACTTCTACCCGTTACACTACACTTCTAAAGAAACCTCATTTACATTGAGGGGAATATGTGAGAAGAGAATACAAAGAATATGGAGGTAATAAGGCTTGACTCGCAGGTCCAATTGATAAATCAAATTTATTTCAACAATTTCTAAAATTGTCCCACCCATCTAATATCCATCCGATATACATTATTCATGCATCACAACCATGTATTCACACAAGCATGTTATCAATCAATCAAATGAAATTAATTAATCTGATAATTAGTGATCATCCAATGTTCAAACAACGATTTGATTTTGCTCGAGTCAAACTCGTTTTGCTAATAAGTACTCAAAGTACGAATTCTTGAATTAAATTAAAATACATAATTAAATCCAATTTAATATGCATTTAATACTAATCCACTATTTAATTCCAAATTAAATATTACACTTTATTAACAAAGCCCAATAAGCCCATTTACAACACAACAAGCCCAAATCCAATTTAAGGCCCAATTCAATTAAATTCCAAAAATCCAATTTCCCAATTTAATTACACTAAAGTGTATAACATAATTAATTACCCAATTAACATTTCTAAAACATCAATTAGCACTAATTAATCATGCCATTCATCATTAAATCATGTCCAATATAATTTAACAAAAATCAAACCCAATTATATGCTCTTATGCTCTCGGCAATTTGGGGAATTTTGTCCGATTCGATTTCAATCCAATTAAATTCCACAATCGACATTAAATCATATTCCCGAATGATTTCCAACACATCCAATGATCAAAAATCAAAAATTCCAAGACAACATTTAGGGCACCACACACGGCCAAGCCTCAACAATTTGGGGAAAAATGATCCAATCTAATTTTCTTGAAATTGATCCAATCAATTTTCAATTCAACATCAATTAAGCATACAAAATCATCCAATTTCATTTAAACATGCTCAAAATCAATTTACCCAAATTTTAACCCTAAACTTTTTCATGCTTATAACCATGCTCTTGATACCATTGTTGGAGATTCTAAGCATCCCAAGATCAATAAACAAGCATGAACATGTGTGAATACATTCGAGGAAGTCGCAGAATACTTACATCGAGCGGTTTAGCGACGCGGGAGGCAACAAAACTTCACATTATGCCCTTGGGCTGCTCTCGGCAGTGAGCATTGTCACAACTCACTGTTTCGGCCATTGGAGGTCTTCGTCAAGCTCCAAGCTTCGTCGAACAATTCCCGGCTCATGGGTGGACTTCCCTATCACCTTCGCATGTCTCTCGGAGTGCTAACTCACTTGATTTTTGCCACAAAAATCCACACTTTGCTTCCCTTTATTTTCGGTTTTTGCAAACCAGAAACCAGAAAATGCACAGCCCTTTAGGCGAGAGAAAGATGAAGAGAATGGAGGAGAGAGAGAGATAAAATGTGTTAATTAAAATTGGTTATTGATTTCTAAAAACAAATACACAATTTTGGTTCCAAAAGTCAAGGCAATCAATGCCCACAAATTCCAACCACACACATCACTCAATCACATCAATCACAAGTTGTTAAGTCACATCACTCAAAGTGACAAGTGATTTGACGCTTGATGCGACTAATGATTTGACGCTTGATTTGACTTGCGTGCCGCACTCGAAATCGAAATGTGAATGCGCTCGCAAATAATCACAGGCTCGGGTTCACTAATTCCAAATTAATGAATTTTTCGTTGCGTCGTAATTAAATGATTACGCCTAGTGAAATCACTATTCACGTCGCTAACGAATTAATTCTAAATTAACTCGTTCGCCCGAATTAAAATCTAATTTCAATTCTGCGTCAAAATCCAATATCGTTTAATATATCGAATCTATTAATTTGCCGATTAATTCAAAATTAATCGTTATCTCTCTTTAAATGATATTTTATCACAGATAAAATATCTCCGCAATTAATCCCAGATTAATTTTCTCTCTCATCATTAATTAATCCCAGATTAATAAAAGTGCGAGTCATACGTCATCGGTGAATCTTTAGGAAGCGACCCATGAGATCCTCGGATATGTTGGCAGTAAATTCGGTCGTCGGACTATCCGAACACGTAAGTACCTCGTACTACGTTTATACCGAATTACAAGACAATGTTGGCTTCTAGCAAAGCGCCATGCCTACCCAATTCTCCAGAAATATCCTTACAGGAATAAAAGATCTATATCAGGCATAGTATACGTAGTATTGCGTATTTATGTCCAGTATCGGATGATCACATGCAAGGCCTGGGGCTGGTAAAGTGTCTGCCCCGTACGAAGCATATATCGAATTACGAGAAACTAATCTCGTTAATATCGGATAATCATGACCAAGTCATATTATCCCGACGGTTGCAACCTTTTTAGAGAACCAGTTCTGTATCCCTGCGCGATCATCATCTCCATATGACTGGAGTGACACTTCCTTCTTGACATCACACCCAACACACTACGATTCTCAATATACCCAGTATTGGCGTACACAGAACCTGTTAAAGCCCTGGACGACCGAACCAAAGTATATTGATTGTCGCAAGTATTAGCGGTGCAAGTCTCAGGTTAAGACCAAATACACATACCCTCATTTCGGACTTCCATAGACACATAGTCATACTACCAATGGAATTCCGATGGGGTTTATCCAAAGCGAAGCTGTTTCCCGTACCATCGGTGAAACACAACCTCCTATTACACTTGCATGAGTATCCTATACCCAAATATATGAGAACTATGTCGTTGTTCCCTCACAACGCGCACAAGTGTAATACTAGTCTTTTACGCATTCATCGATGTCCAATCTCGATAATGCTCTGACTATGGATGTTTAATGATTTATCCTTCGTGGATTGATACTGTCTCATATCATTTTCAATCCCGAAATAAATCACAGGGACCTCCTATCATTTATATATCTTGGTGATCTAATCACAAATGATAAGAGTGCAATCTCCTTTGTCACATAGTTAATTTGTAAAACAACACCGTGATCTGTACAAATAGTGACGCTATGGGTCATAATTGTCCAACAACAAAACCAAAGTATATTGATTGTCGCAAGTATTAGCGATGCAAGTCTCATGGTAAGACCATATACACCTACTGTTGGATTCTTTAAGGTCCAAGGATAAATTATCAAGTATGAAACAAGTGAATACAACAAATGAGAATGGCGGAATCATACTCACAATGAACAGATTGGATGCTTAGAAGAAAAATCTTTCTCTTCCATTGTGTAGAAGCTCAGGCAGTCCACTGTATTTCTCTTCCATTTTCGGCCTTGGTCCTCCAAGAAATCTTCAAGCTCCAAGCTTACAAAATGGATTCCAAGCTCACGAAATCACTGCCCAATCAAGTATATTAGAAACTTATTGCTTAAGTATTTTCCATTACGATCTTACCGTGACGATTTAATACTTTAGTCGATCTGTTTGTCTATTTCATATCGAAAACTGTAAAAGTTTCCGATTTATGTTTCAAAAGAAACACATAACCATAACGCGATGCCACATCCATAAAGGTCACGAAATATTCATATTCATCTCTAGCCTAGCTAGACATGGGCCCACTTGCTTCACTATGAATTAGGGCTAACAGATCGGTGGCAATTATCCTTACACTAAGTAAAGGTGTTATAGGCACAATGCCCAATAAACTAGATTCGTTGACTTTATTTGATTGGAATCAAATCAGTCCTAGTACCCACTCTTCAAAAGTGCGGATATACGATTCTCGTTTAATCGTGTCCCAGACAACAATGCCACAATTAATTTCTTCTGATCAAATCAGTTTGAGCTGTTTGTTGTCATGTCTTATGTTTGAGATTTATTTATATTCAAAATATAAATGATGTTATTCACATCTAATGTGTTTATCTCAATATCATCATTATATAACAAAACACTTTAGTGTTCTAGAATAAAAAGGTCAATCCGCAACGGATTAAACACCGATATAAAGATAATGTCTCTAGTCAAACTACTTACATTATAACAGTTTCCAAATTTAGGTACAGACCCGAGGGTAGTTCCTAAAATTAGGTATCTACGGTTAAAACAGCGACTTTCGTCCCGTTTCCAATTCGCAGATAAATCTCTATTGAAGTCAGTATCCTATTCAAAACAGATTCTGAACACCGGTATAAATTTATATACCACACTAAGTATTTAAAATCCAATTTAATACTAGTAGTGAACATAATGTTGACAAACATATTTGAAGTCGGATCCAAGCCCGTCTTCAATTCCTTCATGTCTGCCTTGTCCAAACGGCAGTCACGCTTCCGCGATCCCGTTTGCTACAATTTAGGCAGACATTTTGGGATATGTCTTTTTTCTTCCTAGAAGAATATAATGATATTGCCTTTGCCCTTTTTCACATTCCAGTAGCCTTTGGCCAAGCCTCGGGTTTCTAGAATATCGAAGTGAGGTGCGCCTTGTGCTACTTGCCTAATTGCAAACTTTGACTTTGTCTCCTTGAGAATAGTCATTAACTCTCCAAGAGTTTACTATTGCAATTTAATACTTCTAAGATCTAAAATAGATCTATGAAGATCCTTCAATTTCAATATCATACTTTAAGGATCTAATCATTAGTTCTGATTAAGAAATTAAGGAGTCTATTTCATAAGTGTAATGGATTAAGCACCAAAGTTATCATCACATTAATCTTCCAAAGATTATGCTCTACTATTTGCTTAACTCCGGGCTTAGGCCTAATATGTTATTTTATCAAATAAAGTAACTTATTATTTTCCAGGACCATCTTGAAATTATTCCCAATTTGAAATTTAAACCATTTAAATACATTTTCCCTAGGATTATGATTTAAATGTTAATCTTTCAATTTTATCTTGATTCTAATAGTCCAACTATATAATCAACGATTTAGGTACTATTTATTATAATGATTACAATAGTCAAACTATTTAATCAACTATAATTGAATAGATTAAAATCAATTATATTGATTACTATAATCCAATTATAAAATCAACTATAAATGAATAGTTTGAATACAGTCCAACTGTTTATTAAAACAACATTTTAAATGCGAATGTGCTCGCAAACAATCCCGGGCTCGGGTTCGCTAATTCTAAATTAACAAATTTTCCGTTGCGACGTAATTAAATGATTTTGCCTAGCGAAATCACTATTCATGTCGCTAACAAATTAATTCTAAATTAACTCGTTCGCCTGAATTAAACTCTAATTTTAATTCCGCGTCGAAATCCAATTTCGTTTAATATATCGAATATATTAATTTATCGATTAATTCCAAATTAATCATTATCTCTCTTTAATTGATATTTTATCCCATATAAAATATCTCTATAATTAATCCCAGATTAATTTTCTCTCTCATCAAAGTAATCTCAGATTAATAAAGTGCGAATCATACGTCATCGGTGAATCTTCGGGAAGCGACCCATGAGATCCCCGGATATGTTGACTGTAAATACGGTTGTCGGACTATCCGAACAGGTACGTACCAAGTACGACGTTTTACCGATTTACAAGACAAGGTTGGCTTCTAGCAAAGCGCCATGCCTACCCAATTCTCCAGAAATATGCTTACAGGAATAAACGATCTATATCAGGCGTAGTATACGTAGTATTGTGCATGTCGATCCAGTATCAGATGATCACGTGCTAGGCCTGGGGCTGGAATTGTGTCTGCCCCGTACGAATCACATGTCAGATGTCTGCTAACTAGTCTCTATCATCGGATATACATGACCTTATCATAATATGCCGATAGCTGCAGCATTTAAGAGAACCAGTCCCTTATCCTACGTGACCATCATCTCCACTATGACTAGAGTGACACTTCCATCTTGACATCATACCCAACACACTACAATTCTCAATATACACAGCATAGGCGTACACAGAACCTGTTAAAGCCCTGGACGACCACAACCAAAGTATATTGATTGTCGCAAGTATTAGCGGTGCAAGTCTCAGGTTAAGACCAAATACACATACCCTGATTTCGGACTTCCATAGACACATAGTCATACTGCCAATGGAATTCCGAGGGGGTCTATCCAGAGCGAAGCTGTTTCCTATACCATAGGTAAAACACAACCTCTTATTACACTTGCATGAGTATCCTATACTCAAATATATGAGAACTATGCCGTTGTGCCCTCACAACGCGGACAAGTGTAATACTAGTCCTTTACGTATTTATCGATGTCCAATCTCGATAATACTCTGACTATAGATATTTAATGATTTATCCTTCGTGGACTGATACTGTCTCATATCATTCTCAATCCAGGAACAAATCAAAGGGACCTTATATCATTTATACATCTTGGTGATCTAATCACAAATGATAAGAGAGCAATCTCATTTGTCACATAGTTAATTTGTACAACAACACCATGATCTGTACAAATAGTGACGCTATGGGTCATAATTGTCCAACAATCTCCCACTTGGCCTATAGCTAGTCACTCGAGTGTCTTACACCCGAACTATGTACGGTTGGCTCAAACTGCTGAGAAAATACTTTCATCAGCGGATTTGTATGATTATCGTCTGATGCGATTTATTCGATCATCACATCGCCACGATGTATGATCCGAACGAATCAGATAAATATCAAAGTATGTATCTGGATCGTTGATGATCATGCAAAATATCAAAGTATGTACAAATAGTGACCCTTTAAGTCATGATTATCAAGCATGAAACAAGTGAATACAACAAAGGAGAATGGCGGAATCATACTCACAATGAACGGATTGGATGCTTCGAAGAAAAATCTTTCTCTTCCATGGTGTAGAAGCTCACGGCAGTCAACTGTATTTCTCTTCCATTTTCGGCCTTGGTCCTCCAAGAAATCTTCAAGCTCCAAGCTTACAAAATAGATTCCAAGATCACGAAATCACTGCCCTATCACCTTGGTATGTCTCCTAGAGTGTGCTAGCACCTTGATGATTTGCCACAAATCATCCAAAGCTTCTCCTTAGCTCTCGGTTTTGCAGAAAACAGAAGGAAGAAGAAGGTCCAAGACCGTGTGAGAGAGAGGAGCATTTTTGGCTCCAAAACCGTGAACAAGAGACAGAAAATGAAAAATGTGTAATGTATGTTTAATTTCCAAAAATCAATTAACATATACCACTTTTTCAATTTTCAAAAGTCAAGCAATAAATGCCCTCAACCACCAACATCAATAAATCAAGTGACAACTTGTCGCATCACTCAAAGTGACATGTGATTTGACGCTTGATACGACTAATGATTTGACTTATGTGCCGCACTCATATTCGAAATGCTAATGCGCTCGTAAACAATCCCGGGCTCGGGTTCGCTAATTCCAAATTAACGAATTTTCCGTTGCGACGTAATTAAATGATTTTGGCTAGCGAAATCACTATTCACGTCGCTAACGAATTAAGTCTAAATTAACTCGTTCGCCCGAATTAAAATCTAATTTAAATTCCGCGTCGAAATCCAATTTCGTTTAATATATCGAATATATTAATTTATCGATTAATTCCAAATTAATCATTATCTCTCTTTAATTGATATTTTATCCCAGATAAAATATCTCCGCAATTAATCCCAGATTAATTTTCTCTCTCATCAAATTAATCCCAGATTAATAAAGTGCGAGTCATACGTCATCGGTGAATCTTCAGGAAGCGACCCATGAGATCCCCAGATATGTTGGCAGTAAATACGGTTGTCGGACTATCCGAACACGTACGTACCAAGTACAACGTTTTACCGATTTACAAGATAAGGTTGGCTTCTAGCAAAGCGCCATGCCTACCCAGTTCTCCAGAAATATGCTTACAGGAATAAACGATCTATATCAGGTGTAGTATATGTAGTATTGTGTATGTCGATCCAGTATCAGATGATCAAGTGCTAGGCCTGGGGCTGGAATTGTGTCTGCCCCGTACGAAGCACATGTCGGATGTCTGTTAACAAGTCTCTATAATTGGATATACATGACCTTGTCATAATATCCCGATAGATGCAGCATTTAAGAGAATCAGTCTCGTATCCTACGTGACCATCATCTCCACTATGACTAGAGTGACACTTTCATCTTGACATCACACCCAACACACTACAATTCTCAATATACCCAGCATAAGCGTACACAGAACCTGTTAAAGCCCTGGACGACCGCAACCAAAGTATATTGATTGTTGCAAGTATTAGCGGTGCAAGTCTCAGGTTAAGACCAAATACACATACCCTGATTTCGGACTTCCATAGACACATAGTCATACTACCAATGGAATTCCGAGGGGGTCTATCCAGAGCGAAGCTGTTTCCCGTACCATAGGTAAAACACAACCTCCTATTACACTTGCATGAGTATCCTATACCCAAATATATGAGAACTATGTCGTTGTGCCCTCACAACGCGGACAAGTGTAATACTAGTCTTTTACATATTTATCGATGTCCAATCTCGATAATACTCTGACTAGGGATATTTAATGATTTATCCTTCGTGGACTGATACTGTCTCATATCATTCTCAATCCAGGAACTAATCAAAGGGACCTCATATCATTTATACATCTTGGTGATCTAATCACAAATGATAAGAGAGCAATCTCCTTTGTCACATAGTTAATTTGTACAACAACACCATGATCTGTAAAAATAGTGACGCTATGGGTCATAATTGTCCAACAAGCGGATTTGTATGATTATCGTCTGATGTGATTTATTCGATCATCACATCGCCACGATGTATGATCCGAATGAATCAGATAAATATCAAAGTATGTATCTGGATCGTTGATGAGACCATTAATTCTTTAGCCTGTGCTGACGCCTAGCTCAGCTGCTAACAGAACTATATCTAATCTAATTAGATTTGTTGTTGACCTAAATGGCTTCTATTGCTGCCTCAGCTGCAGCAATAACCCGTATTTGTTGTTTATTCGGTAACAGTATCTTGCTTGGAAGATTTCCAGCTCACTGTTCCGTTATTCAAACTTTGTAGTACCGTTTGCGACTTATAGTCATTTTTATCGGTTAGGATACTTGTAGTGGTGATCCCAGTCACTTCAAGTTCTCTTTCTCCAAGGTTTAAGACAGCATCCTTAGTTCTCTAAGATACTAACGGATGTTCTTAACATCAATCCAGTGACCGTCACTTGGATTGGCCTGTTTGTGAATCCATATGCTCAAAGCGTATGAGACACCAGGTCGCGTATATTTTTCAATGTACGGTTTCTCGGAGAGTTTTCTCAAAAGCCAAGCTTTCACCGATTGTTTTATGGGAATATCATTTCCAAAAAATGACATATGTTATCATTATTTATAGGACATCGATTGTCATTGCACTCCCACTAACCTTCTAATTTACACAAGAATCATTTCGTTTTGAATTAAATCATAAGCTATTATGATTACATCAAAACGATAATTCCAAGAACCTTATGCTTGCTTCAATCCAAACATGGATCGAATAACCCGCAAATCTTGTTTGCTAGTTTTGGTACGACAAAACCGACAGGATGTTGTAAATATCCTCCAAAAGGTTTCCTTTTAAGGAAAGCGATTTTCCCGTTCAGCTGTCATATTTCATAAATGAAACATGCAGCATCAGCAAGCATTATCCAAATAGATTTACCGTGGCAATAGGTAAAATGTTTCGTCGTAATCAACACAATGTTGAAAACGATACCTTTTCGCTAAAAGCCTAGCTTTATTCGTTGGTATGTTGCCATCCATGTATGTCTTCCTTGAAGACTTATATAGTACCAGTAGGCACAATGCCTTGCGGTATATCAACTAGTGTCCAAACAAAGTTGGTATACTTGGAATCCATTTCGGATTCATGGCACTTTGCCATAATAGGGAGTCGACACCTTGTATCACTTCCTTATACGTAGTCAGTTGGTATACCTCAATAAGATTGACATCTTTATGAGGTGAGATCAGAAACCCATACCCCAGGTTGTTTCCTGACTCTCTCCGACTTACGCGGTTCCTGTGTATTCGAAGATTAATGGAATAGTTACATCATTGATGAACTATTTGTGTTCCATTAAGATTCGGTGCCTTGAACAGTATTACTCTGATTTTCATCGAGTTTTACTATCCTCCCACTTACCAGTGCATATCGGTATTACTCTTAGGAAAACCGCATGGTGAGCAACAATTAAATTGTTCTCTTGTGAGTTGTATAAGTACTATACTTTGGTATCCCTAGGATAACCTACAATTGGCACTTATCCAATTTGGGTTTTAGTTTTGTATCATCCAAAAATATGCCTAGCATACCCAAATATTCAGGAATGAGAAACCCAGTTTCTTTCCCGTTCATATCTAATATGAAATCTGTCTAACAGATTTTGTGGAACCTTATTCTAAATAAGTTATGCACTGTTTTTGCGTATCCGTTGAAGAAAATGGTAGCTCAGTGCGACTAATGATTAACCTTATCATGTCCAACAAAATTCGGTTTATCCTGTTCGGACACACCGTCAAATTGACGTGTTCTGGGAAGAGTCCTCATTGAAAGAATACTATACTCTTTCAAGTATATTAGAAACTTATTGCTTAAGTATTTTCCATTACGGTCTTACCGTGACGATTTAATACTTTAGTCGATCTGTTTGTCTATTTCATGTCGAAAACTGTAAAAGTTTCCGATTTATGTTTCAAAAGAAACACATAACCATAACGCGATGCCACATCCATAAAGGTCACGAAATATTCATACTCATCTCTAGCCTAGCTAGACATGGGCCCAATTGCTTCACTATGAATTAGGGCTAACAGATCGGTGGCACTAATCCTTTCACTAAGTAAAGGTGTTATAGGCACATTGCCCAATAAACTAGATTCGTTGACTTTATTTGATTGGAATCAAATCAGTCCTAGTACCCACTCTTCAAAAGTGCGGATATACGATTCTCGTTTAATCGTGTCCCAGACAACAATGCCACAATTAATTTCTTCTGATCAAATCAGTTTGAGCTGTTTGTTGTCATGTCTTATGTTTGAGATTTATTTATATTCAAAATATAAATGCTATTATTCACATCTAATGTGTTTATCTCAATATCATCTTTATATAATAAAACACTTTAGTGTTCTAGAATATAAAGGTCAATCCGAAACGGATTAAACACTGATATAACGATAATTTCTCTAGTCAAACTACTTACATTATAACAGTTTCCAAATTTAGTTACACACCCGAGGGTAGTTCCTAAAATTAGGTATCTACGGTTAAAATAGCGACTTTCGTCCCGTTTCCAATTCGCAGATAAATCTCTATTGAAGTCAGTATCCTGTTCAAAACAGATTCTGAACACCGGTATAAATTTATGTACCACACTAAGTATTTAAAATCCAATTTAATACTAGTAGTGAACATAATGTTGACAAACATATTTGAAGTCGGATCCAAGCCCGTCTTCAATTCCTTCATGTCTGCCTTGTCCAAACAGCAGTCACGCTTCTGCGATCCCGTTTGCTACAATTTAGGCAGACATTTTGGGATATGTCCTTTTTATTCCTAGAAGAATATAATGATTTTTCCTTTGCCCTTTTTCACATTCCAGTAGCCTTTGGCCAAGCCTCAGGTTTCTAGAATATCGAAGTAAGGTGCGCCTTGTGCTACTTGCCTAATTGCAAACTTTGACTTTGTCTCATTGAGAATAGTCATTAACTCTCCAAGAGTTTACTATTGCAATTTAATACTTCTAAGATCTAAAATAGATCTATGAAGATCCTTCAATTTCAATATCATACTTTAAGGATCTAATCATTAGTTCTGATTAAGAAATTAAGGAGTCTATTTCACAAGTGTAATGGATTAAGCACCAAAGTTATCATCACATTAATCTTCCAAAGATTATGCTCTACTATTTGCTTAACTCCGGGCTTAGGCCTAATATATTATTTTATCAAATAAAGTAACTTATTATTTTCCAGGACCATCATGAAATTATTCCCAATTTGAAATTTAAACCATTTAAATACATTTTCCCTAGGATTATGATTTAAATGTTAATCTTTCAATTTTATCTTGATTCTAATAGTCCAACTATATAATCAACGATTTAGGTACTATTTATTATAATGATTACAATAGTCCAACTATTTAATCAACTATAATTTAATAGATTAAAATCAATTATATTGATTACTATAATCCAATTATAAAATCAACTATAAATGAATAGTTTGAATACAGTCCAACTGTTTATTAAAACAACATTTTAAATATTAGTCCAACTAACATTTAATTTATATGACGAATGATATTTGTTTGAGCGCGTATGGCAAGTAATTAAACGAATATTACAAATTCAATTCTTGCCTCCCACTATTTTTCGGCGAGCATCTAACCCTCTGTCGAGTACTCGGGAAACCGTGTTTCCTAGTGGGCTAGGATCCCGTTAAATATCACACAATGTTGACTTTGCCAACAAATTGTATGATAATTAACTAGGTAGATCTCTAAGATCAATTGGATCCAATCCAATTCCTAGATCCAGTAGGGGGACATCCAAATCCGAAACATATATCTTATATATGCCAATATATCCAATATATTGCCTAACCTTTTTCCTCTGAATCAACTAAGCATTGGCTTTGGCACAACAAACTTAGTGATCCCAGTTAAGCGCGACCCATTGACCATGGAAAGTTCGTAATCAATGTCGATGGACAAGAAGTGGTCTTGACTTTGGCCAACAAACCACAACTTGGACAAGACACCAATATGGAACAAAGCTCTCGTGATTCAAACACATCTTCGATGGACAAAGGCCTTGACTTTAGCCAACAAGCCAATGCCAGTCTTAGATCTTGAGTAAGAATCACTCAATGGAAGGAAAAACGCTTAATATTTGTGAGGGTTTTTCGAGTGCAAATTGGCAACCAATTTATTATCTTTTTTTAAGGTCTCATCATCATACACCCTTAAACATGCATTCTAAACACATAATGAAGCGCGTATAAATAAATAATAATGATTTGCGGATGGATACTTTACACATTGATCCTAGATCAAATCTCTCAATTTTCTCTCTCCCGCTAGCACATGTATTAGCTTCTACCCGTTACACAACACTTCTAAAGAAACCTCATTTACATTGAGGGGAATAGGTGAGAAGAGAATACAAAGAGTCATAAGAGATAAGGCTGGACTCGCAGGTCCAATTAATAAATTCCAAATTTATTACAACAATTTCTAAAATTGCCCCACCCATCTAATATCCATCTGATATACATTATTCATGCATCGCAACCATGTATTCACACAAGCATGTTATCAATCAATCTAATCCAATTAATTAATCTGATAATTAGTGATCATCCAATGTTCAAATAACGATTTGATTTTGCTCGAGTCAAACTCGTTTTGCGAATAAGTACTCAAAGTATGAATTCTCGAATTAAATTAAACTACAAAATTAAATCCAATTCAATTTGTATTTAATAATAACTCATTATTTAATTCCAAATTAAATACTACACTTTATTAATAAACCTTTACGACTTAAATTCCAAATTTAATCGTTACGGATCTCAAAGCCCGATTAACGTCCAAGATTTATTTAATTAAAGTCCAATGGGCTTTTAATTAATTTCTTAAAGGCGTGGACTTTTGGTCAACTCGGGTCGAACCCAATAACCAAAGTCCAATCCGGGAGTTACCCATAAGCCCAGAAATCAATTTAGGCCCATTAGGCCCAATTAAACTTTAAAGGTCCATTAGTCGCTTTTGGGCTTTATGGATGCGGTTTTGGGCCTAATTGGATCCAACCAATTTTGCCTAAACCCATATTGGTACAACCAAGCCCAATAAGCCCAATAACAACATTACAAGCCCAAATCCAATTTTAAGGCCCAAATAATTAAATTACCAAATTCCAAATTCCCAATTTAATTACACAAAGTGTATAACACAATTAATTACCCAATTAACATTTCCAAAACACCAATTAGCCTAATTAATCATGCTCTTCATCATTAAATCATGTCCAACACAATTTAACAAAAATCAAACCCAATTACATGTTTCTTAACTCTCGGCCAAAGAGGAATTTTATGCCCAAATCAAATTAAATCCAATTAAATTCAATTCAACATTAAATCAACATCCCCAACTTGATTCTAACTCATCCAATGAATCAAAAAAATCAAAATCCAAGACATTAGGGCATAGTTGACATTCGGCCAACACATGAAAAATTGGGGAAAAATGTTCCAAACACCTTTTCATCAAATTGATCCAATCAATCCTCAATTAAACATCAATTAAGCATATTAAATAATCTCATTTCATTATTCATGCTCAAAATCAATTTTACCAAATTTTTTAACCCTAAATCATTTTCATCCTCAATATTGGCTCAAGATACCATTGTTGGATTCTCTAAGGTCCAAGGATCAATTATCAAGCATGAAACAAGTGAATACAACAAAGGAGAATGGCAGAATCATACTCACAATGAACGGATTGGATGATTCGAAGAAAAATATTTCTCTTCCATGGTGTAGAAGCTCACGGCAGTCCACTGTATTTCTCTTCCATTTTCGGCCTTGGTCCTCCAAGAAATCTTCAAGCTCCAAGCTTACAAAATGGAATCCAAGCTCACGAAATCACTGCCCTATCACCTTGGTATGTCTCCTAGAGTGTGCTAGCACCTTGATGATTTGCCACAAATCATCCAAAGCTTCTCATTAGCTCTCGGTTTTGCAAAAAATAGAAGGAAGAAGAAGGTCCAAGACCGTGTGAGAGAGAGGAGCATTTTTGGCTTCAAAATAGTGAACAAGAGAGAGAAAATGAAAAATGTGTAATGTATGTTTAATTTCCAAAAATCAATTAACATATACCACTTTTTCAATTTTCAAAATTCAAGCAATAAATGCCCTCAACCACCAACATCAATCAATCAAGTGACAACTTGTCACATCACTCAAAGTGACATGTGATTTGACGCTTGAAGCGACTAATGATTTGACGCTTGATTTGACTTGCGTGACGCACTCACATACGAAATGCGAATGCGCTCGCAAACAATCCCGGGCTCGGGTTCGCTAATTCCAAAGTAACAAATTTTCCGTTGCGAGGTAATTAAATGATTTTCCTAGAGAAATCACTATTCATGTCGCTAACGAATTAAGTCTAAATTAACTCGTTCGCCCGAATTAAAATCTAATTTAAATTCCGCGTCGAAATCCAATTTCGTTTAATATATCGAATATATTAATTTATCGATTAATTCCAAATTAATCATTATCTCTCTTTAATTGATATTTTATCCCAGATAAAATATCTTCGCAATTAATCCCAGATTTATTTTCTCTCTCATCAAATTAATCCCAGATTAATAAAGTGTGAGTCATACGTCATCGGTGAATCTTCGGGAAGCGACCAATGAGATCCCCGGATATGTTGGCAGTAAATATGGTTGTCGGACTATCCGAACACGTACGTACCAAGTACGACATTTTACCGATTTACAAGACAATGTTGGCTTCTAGCAAAGCGTCATGCCTACCCAATTCTCCAGAAATATGCTTACAAGAATAAGCGATCTATATCAGGCGTAGTATACGTAGTATTGTGTATGTCGATCCAGTATCAGATGATCACGTGCCAGGCCTGGGACTGGAATTATGTAGGCCCCGTACGAAGCACATATCGGATGTCTGGTAACTAGTCTCTATAATCGGATATACATGACCATGTCATAATATCCCGATAGTTGCAGTATTTAAGAGAACCAGTCCCGTATCCTACGTGACCATCATCTCCACTATGACTGGAGTGACACTTCCATCTTGACATCACACCCAACACACTACGATTCTCAATATACCCAGCTTAGGCGTACACAGAACCTGTTAAAGCCCTGGACGACTGCAACCAAAGTATATTGATTGTCGCAAGTATTAGCGGTGCAAGTCTCAAGTTAAGACAAAATACACCTACCCTGATTTCAGACTTCCATAGACACATAGTCATACTACCAATGTAATTCCGAAGGGGTCTATCCAGAGCGAAGCTGTTTCCCGTAGCATCGGTAAAACACAACCTCCTATTACACTTGCATGAGAATCATATACCCAAAAATATGAGAACGATACCGTTGTGCCCTCACAACGCGCACAAGTGTAATACTAGTCTTTTACGTATTTATCAATGTCCAATCTCGATAATACTCTGACTAGGGATATTTAATGATTTATCCTTTGTGGACTGATACTGTCTCATATCATTCTCAATCCAGGAAAAAATCATAGGGACCTCCTATCATTTATACATCTTGGTGATCTAATCACAAATGATAAGAGAGCAATATCATTTGTCACATAGTTAATTTGAACAACAACACCGTGATCTGTACAAATAGTGATGCTATGGGTCATAATTGTCCAACTCATACCCTGATTCGGATTCCCATAGACACATAGTCATACTACCAATGAGATTCTGATGGGTCTATCAAGAGCGATGCTATTTCCGTACCATCGGTAAATAGAACCTCTTATCACACTTGCATGAGTATCCAATACCCAAATATATGAAAACTATGTCGTTAAGCTTCCATAACGTGCACAAGTGTAATACTAGCCTATTCCGCATTATCGATGTCCAGTCTCGATAATACTACGACTATGGATATTTAATGATTAAACCTTACGTGGATTAATAATGTCTTATATCTTATTAATCTGGTACTAATCGTATAGACTTTTATCATTTATATATCAAGGTAATCCAATTACAAATGATAAAAGAGCAATTTCATTTGTCACATAGTTAATTTTGTACAAAAACACCATGTTCTTTACAAAATAGTGATGCTATGGGTCATAATTATCCAACATTCTGAACTCATTCCAAATTTTGGGCTTTTCATATATGTGATGTATGATTGTGTGTATATGATGCATTTAAATTTTTGGGTTGATTGTTGTTGATCTTGGTATGGTTTGAACACAAAAGGACCAAAATGTAATTATCCGAAAATTTGGGGTGGTTTCGGCAATTTGACAAAAGTTGGGGATTTTGTTGCAATCTGATTTTGATGTATTGGATATGTTGAAAATCATTTTAGAAATGATTTAGAATCATCCAAAATTGTATTTGACAATTTTAGGATTAGAATTATCAATTAGCAAAGTTGAAGGGCAATTCGGTAATTACCAAGAAATTTGATTTCTTGTGTAATTTTTTAGAATTTGATAATTGGATAATTAAATAAATAAGTTTATTTAATTGATCGAAGAAAAATTTTGAAATCGGAAAATTTTGATTTTCCGCGATTCAGATGCGTTACCGGATTTTCGCCATAAGAACATCCTACAAAAATGGTATCAGAGCGAGTCTGATTCTGGACACCCTATTATGATTATGCCTTTTAAATTCAATGTTTAATTTAATCTTTACTTGATGCATGCATGTGTTTATTTAATTTGATTAAATAAAGTAAAAGGCATCTTTTGCGGAAAATCCCTAATTAATAAAGTTTTATGTAATTATGTATTTGATGCATATTACATGGTCCGTCTTGTCAATACGGTTTATGAATATTTTTTCTATGACTACATTCGAGATCGTGCCAAAGTTGTGAGGGTGTAGCCGATAGAAATTTATTTATGCCGGATGTATATCAGATACTAAATAAATTCAAGCGAAAGCGGAATCCTGAACGTGCCAAAGCTGTCAGGGTTACACAAGTAGCTTGAGTTTATCATTGATGAGTTTAACCTTGGTACGCCTCCTTGTGAACGTGCCAAAGCTATCACAACGAGAAACGACTAGGACCGGAAACCCATGAGTCACAAAGAGTGTGATTGACAGTGAGTTGTCTACTTTTGAATATATGTAGGCGAGATCGTGCCAAAGCTGTGAGTTGAAAATATTCATGGGGTCCACTTCCCATTATAGAATTCGATTTAATTATTGAATTCTCGGTTCGTTGGGGATTACGATATTACGTAAAATAGTGGGAGGCACTGCTAAGTTTAAAATATTCATAACTTGAGCAGTGTATAATATTATGAAAATTGTCGCTTGTTTATTTTCCTTATTCTATAGTAGATAGAATTAAATTTTTAATACACTGCTTACATATTTTAATATGTTGTTTCTGACTTGACTTATGGTTGCGTTTTCTAGAATAAGTTCTAGATACAATTAGACTATGATATTGTTAGATTAGTCTAAACCATCGGGAACTGTTGTTCCGTTTTTCTTGAAAAATCAAGATGGTTAGTGACTTAGTTACTAAGTCATGATAGATAATCTAGATAGATATCCGTTTTAGGATATTATTCTGTAGAGAGAATAATTTCTTGTGCAGTAAGAATTGACACGAATCAGTTCATGTCTCGAGATTCTTGACTGGCATTAAGAAAACCCCATTAGGTATTTGTTTATCTGATAATGACGTTTCTTAGCTTTAGTTACCTTTTGAGGTAATGTATCTGACATAGTTTGCTAATCAATTATTTGTAATTGTTGTGAATAATTGAAAGCAAATTATAAAGCTAAAGATAGGAGATGCGTGTAGTTTTGTATAAAAAATATTGATTCTCGTAATACAACAACTTTAGGTATTTGATACCAGATCTCCCGTCTAGTTATTTAAAATATTGTTTAATGATTGTTTTGATATTTGATATCAGAACTTGCGACTATTGGATAGTTACTTGTTCTTTATAAACATTTGTTATATATATTTTAATACAACTAGTAGTCTCATTAAACGTAGAGATAAACAATAAGAAAATGTTCGATAATGTAAATAATTTAGAACAATGTTTTATGAGATTTCATCACTTAAGCATTAGATGCTTATTCCGTATGGTAAATGATGGTCTGATATGAGATCACACCACATATCCTTATCTATTTAATGAATATTGTATTCAGGAATGTGATTAAATCTCATTTAACCAATGATTATCATTGAAGTGTAAAATTTATTTAACTGATACATTAGATGTATGTAGTTTAATGAATTACATAATTACTTAAGGAAGTTTTCTTTACTTCGTAACTTAGTTGATGAATTGTCATAACTTAGTTACGTGTTTCTAAAAGAACACATATTGAATGTCTTGAAAGATTCAAGAACTTTCAATCTGCTTTGATGAAACGCAGATAGAACATCTTTTGGCTAGTTCAAAGATATTCGATCTGAAGTTTGAAAACTTGATCCTTAAAATTCATAACAAATGTTTGAATTGTTTAGAGATATTTGATATGATCAAATGTATGAATTTATGGAAATTAGTTCTAAGATTATTCAGTGAATATGATTCTTACTCAATATAATTCTTCCACGATTCCATCTTGATGGAATTGGTCAGTGGGAGTAATCGAATCTTATAAGATTTGATTCGTTTGATATTGAATGTTGCCGAATTAGTTTCAATACTCTTAGGGATATGCTCCAGTAACACTAATTCATCCTTTTTAATTAATGTTCCATTAGTTTCTACAGTTGCGTATATGACATGTATAGGTAGAAAATTCGAATCTTGAAAAGTTTGAGATTTGAATCTTCTTTTTATAATGGTTATATAATTGAAAGTAGTTGCGCCTTAGAGGTACAAGTAAAAGTTTATCATTTATTCTATTTTATAGAATATTGTATTCTATTTGACAAAATATCTTTTCTACAATCTTAAGTAATAAAATTATTTTATTACTTGGTGTGTAACATCAGATATTAACTATTGTAGAAAAGACTTGACTTATTGAAGTCAAATGCGAGAGTGATAAACTATAATTGGAACTACGTAATTAATAAGATGAAACAACCCTTAGACATCTTCCGTATAAGTTCAATAGGATGCTGGAATTATTCACAAGTATTTGATACTTATTGATTCTGTTGTTTTATTATCGAAGAAAATTATCCTATAACTTATAGTGGAAGTGATATTTGATATCGATTTCGGAAATTTCAATTGAACCATAGATCTAAGATTGTTGATAGCTTACTACGATCAGGTTTTGAACTTGATTAAGTTTTCGTTATGAATAGTTCATAAAATGTGCTAATGGTTTCCGCAGAAAAAGCAATGTGAGCTAATTAAAGGTTTGACCTTTATAGTATGACTGTGAGAAAAGTTATACTCAGCAGTCTATTGTAGATTCTAAGAAAAATTGTCTCTAGTCGCACTGATTGAACAATTTAAGATCTGTTAGTTAATGTTGATATTAATTATGTATTTTAGCTAAAGAATACAAAGTGGCATTTTTGAATGGCTTCTTCGGATAAGAGATCAATTGTGATTTCTTAGTTTGAAGAGTACATTCTGGAATGGCCATAGAGTTTGTGTTTCGCTAAGATTGCAGTTTGGTATACTAGCTTATAGAGCCTATTGTAGACTCGGGCGAGCCTTCCGAAAATCTGTGTTCTCTGTATTTGATATCAGTCAGATTGTCTGATTTTATCAAAGTATAGAGAATACATATATGATAAAAGGATTAGTAGGAGCGTACAAATTTCTTTCTAGTGTTATATATCCTAACGACATTATCATTATTATGGTAATAATGAGATTTTGTGAGGTAAAATATTTACCTAAGTCTTCTTTACTCCGTGAAAGCAGTGGAGTAGTCTCTATTATATTGATATAAAGTTTTGTATAAGATATAAAACTAAGAGATTTGTGAGATACTCATATTATTCGTTCATTAGATATGATCTAATAAATGACACAATAAGGCTATCTGTATGACAGTTAGAATAACTGTTTGATAGTTAGTATGCGTCTTATATATAGTATTCATCTTTCATAAAGGATGATTCATTTCTCGAAAGAGATATTGATTAGAATGTCTAATCAATCTGATGTATCATGTGATGATGACATAATGAATACTTTATTTTGTACGATTAAAGATATTGATTTAATCGTAATTTTTACGAGTTATTTTGATACCCTATGGACCATAGGATGGATCTTGAAACACGTTCTTTGTGATCTTTGAGATATTAAGAACGAGTTTCTAATTCATGGAGCATACAGTCTACAACTATTTGGGTCATATTAGTTTTGAGACTAATTATGACGTTAGACAGTCTACGTCATAAAGAGTCAGAAAAGATGCAGTGAGAGTTTCACAGAGGATTCTACTTTGTGAGTGGAATTAGATGCAACTTATGAAGTATTGACTTATGAAGTTGCATAATGACCTTATTAATTAGAAGTTTTCACATTGGTATTTTGCTTGCGGTTGTCTACATAGTATTTAAGATTTGATCCATAAATACTTGGACAACTCGGTAGCTGTAGAACAATATTGATGTCGCATCTCAGTCATATTAATGTATAACTTAGGTTCTACAAAATAGGAATGATGTTGCCTAAGGGAAATAATTGGGTTTGTTGGACAAACTCAATATATCATAGCAGACTTACTTCATGTAACCTACCTCTTGAGTGTTAGGTGAGCTATTGAGGGCTATGTGTTGGACAATTATGACCCATAGCGTCACTATTTGTACAGATCATGGTGTTTTTGTACAAATTAACTATGTGACAAAGAAGATTGCTCTCTTATCATTTGTGATTAGATCACCTAGATGTATAAATGATAGGAGGTCCCTATGAATTGTTCCTGGAAGAAGAATGATATGAGACAGTATCAGTCCACGAAGGATAAATCATTAAATACCCCTAGTCAGAGTATTATCGAGATTGGACATCGATAAATACGTAAAAGACTAGTATTACACTTGTGCTCGTTGTGAGGGCACAACGGCATAGTTCTCATATATTTGGGTATAGGATACTCATGCAAGTGTAATAGGAGGTGTGTTTTACCGATGGTACGGGAAACAGCTTCGTTCTGGATAGACCCCCTCGGAATTCCGTTGGTAGTATGACTATGTGTCTATGGAAATCCGAAATCAGGGTAGGTGTATTTGGTCTTAACTTGAGACTTGCACCGCTAATACTTGCGATAATCAATATACTTTGGTTGAGGTCGTCCAGGGCTTTAACAGATTATGTGTACGCTAATACTCGGTATATTGAGAATCGTAGTGTGTTGGGTGTGATGTCAATATGGAAGTATCACTCCAGTCATATAGAGATGATGGTCACGTAGGATACGTGACTGGTTCTCTTAAATGTTGCAGCTATCGGGATAAAATGACAAGGTCAGGTTTATCCGATTATAGAGACTAGTAACCAGACATCCGATATGTGCTTCGTACGGGGAAGACACAATTCCAGCCCCAGGCCTAGCACGTGATCATCCGATACTGGACAGAAATATGCAATACTACGTATACTACGCCTGATATAGATCTTTCATTCCTGTAAGGATATTTCCGGAGAATTGGGAATGCATGGCGCTTTGCTAGAGGCCAACCTTGTCTTGTTAATCGGTATAAATGTAGTACGAGGTACTTACGTGTTCGGATAGTCCGACGACCGAATTTACTGCCAACATATCTGGGGATCTCATTGATCGCTTCCCAAAGATTCACCGATGACGTATAACTCACACTCTAAATTTAATCAGGGATTAATTAGAGAGAGAGAGAGAAAATTAATCTGGGATTAATTGCGGAGATATTTTATCTGGGATAAAATATCATTTAAAGAGAGATAACGATTAATTTGGAATTTATCGATAAATTAATATATTTGATATATTAAACGAATTGGATTTTGACGCGGAATTATAATTAGATTTTAATTCGGGCGAACGAATTAATTTAGAATTAATTCGTTAGCGACGTGAATAGTGATTTTGCTAGGCATAATCATTTAATTACGACGCATCGGAAAATTCGTTAATTTGGAATTAGCGAACCCGAGCCTGGGATTATTTGCGAGCGCATTCGCATTTCGAATTCGAGTGCGGCACACAAGTCAAATCAAGCGTCAAATCGCTAGTCCCATCTAGCGTCAAATCATGTCACTTTGAGTGATGTAACCATTGATTGATTGATTGATGTTACTTGATGTGAGTTGATGTTTGAGTGTTTTACACTCAAGTGTAATGGTTGATGTGAGTTGTTGAATTAATTAAAATCTATTTACCTTATTTGATTTTGGTAATTGATTTTAATATTGGTTGGTGTATTAGATACACAACAACAATTACAACACACACATCTCTCTCTCCTCTCTTTCTTCTTCCTCTCCATATGCCCAAGGGGCTCAAAAACCTTCTGGTTTTACTGTTGCTGCCGAGGAAAAGGGAAGCACTAGAGTGGGTTTTGTGGCAAAATCCAAGTGCTAGCACACTTACGAGACATGCAAAGGTGATAGGGAAGTCCACCCATGAGCCGGGAACCATTCAACGATGCTTGGAGCTTGACGAAGGACCAAAACGAAGGCCAAACCAGTGAGCACAAATAGCCCACTGCCGAACCAGTGAGGAGCAGATTTTTGAAGTTTCGTTGCCACCGCGTCGCTCAACCGATCGTTGTGAGTATTCTGCAACTTCTTCGATTGTTATTCACACATGATTCATGCTTATATTTGATCTTGGGACCTTAATAGTAACCAACAATGGCATCTAGAGCAAGGTTTGAGCATGAAAAAGTTTAGGGCTTAAAATTTGGGCAAAAATGTGTTTGAGCATGATTAATGAAATTGGATGATTTAGCATGCTTAAAGTATGTTTAATTGATATTTGATTATATCAATTTGTTGAAATTGTGTTTGGAACAAATTTCCCCAATTTATCATGGCTTGGTCGAATTGATGACTAGCCCTAAATGTCTTGGTTTTTTTGATTTTGATTCATTGGATGAGTTGGAAATCAATTGGGGATATTTATTTAATGTTGAATTGAATTTAATTGGATTGAATTTGATTTGGGCATGAATTTTCCCTTTGACCGAGAGTTATAGCATGTGTATTGGGTTTGATTTTAATCAAAATGTGTTGGACATATGATGATGAAGATGAGCATGATTAATTAGCCTAATTTGTGTTTTGGAAATAATGATTTGGGTGATTAATTATGTTAATGCACTTTGGTTAATTAAATGTGAAATTGGAATTTTTTGTGTTTAATTAATTGGCCTTAAAATTGGATTTGGGCCTTTAAAGTTGTTAATGGGCTTATTGGACTTTGTTGTACAAAGTTGGGTTAAGGAAAATTGGATTGGATCCAATTGGGCCCAAAACCGCTTCCATAAATCCCAAATGCGACTTAATGGACCTTTAAAGTTTAATTGGGCCTAATGGGCCAAGATTGATTTCTAGGCTTATGGAGTAACTCCCGGATTGGATTTTGGTTATTCGGTTTGACCCGAGTTGACCAAAATCCACGCCTCAAGAAATTAATAAAAAGCCCATTGGACTTTAATTAAATTGACGTTGGATGTTAATCGGGCTTTTAGACCCGTAGCGATTAAATTTGGAATTTAAGTCGAAAAAGTTCATTAATAAGTGTGTTGTTTAATTTGGAATTAAATAGCGAATTAGAATTGAATGCATATTAAATTGGATTTAATGATGTAGTTTAATTTAATTCGAGAATTCGTACTTTGAGTACTTATTCGAAAAATGAGTTTGACTCGAGCAAAATCAAATCGTTGTTTGAACATTGGATGATCACTAATTATCATATTAATTAATTTGATTAGATTGATTGATAACATGCTTGTGTGAATACATGGTTGCGATGCATGAATAATGTATATCGGATGGATATTAGATGGGTGGGACAATTTTAGAAATTGTTGTAATAAATTTGATTTATTAATTGGACCTGCGTGTCCAGCCTTATTACCTCTATATTCTTTGTATTCTCTTCTCACCTATTCCCCTCAATGTAAATCAGGTTTCTTTAGAAGTGTAGTGTAACGGGTAGAAGTAATACATGTGCTAGCGGGAGAGAGAAATGGAGAGATTTGATCTAGGATCAATGTGTAAAGTATCCATCCGCATATCATTATTATTTTTCATATGCGCTTTATTATGTGTTTAGAATGCATGTTTAAGGGTGTATGATGATGAGACCTTAACAAAGATAATAAATTGGTTGCCAATTTGTACTCGAAAAACCCTCACAAAATATTAAGCATTTTTCCTTCCATTGAGTGATTCTCACTCAAGATCCGAGACTGGCATTGGCTTGTTGGCCAAAGTCAAGGCCTTTGTCCATCGAGGATGTGTTTGAATCACGAGAGCTTTGTTCCATATTGGTGTCTTGTCCAAGTTGTGGTTAGTTGGCCAAAGTCAAGACCACTTCTTGTCCATCGACATTGATTACGAAGCTTTCCATGGTCAATGGGTCACGCTTGACTGGGATCACTAAGTTTGTTGTGCCAAAGCCAAGGCTTAGTTGATTCAGAGGAAAAAGATTAGGTAATACATTGGATGTATTGGCATATATAAGATATATGTTTCGGACTTGGATGTCCACTTACCGGATCTAGGAATTGGATTGGATCCAATCGATCTTAGAGATCTACCTAGTTAATTATCATACAATTTGTTGGCCAAAGTCAAGATTGTGTGATATTTAATGGGATCATAGCCCACTAGGAAACACGGTTTCCCGAGTACTCGACAGAAGGTTAGAGGCTCGCCGAAAAATTGTGGGAGGCAAGAATTGAATTTGCAATACTCGTTCAATTACTCGCCATACGCGCTCATTCAAAATATCATTCGTCAAATCAAATAAATGTTAGTTGGACTAATATTTAAACGTTGTTTTAATAAATAGTTCGACTATATTCAAACAATTCATTTATAGTTGATTTTATAATTGGATTATAATAATCAATATAATTGATTTTAATCTATTAAATTATAGTTGATTAAATAGTTGGACTATTGTAATCATTATAATAAATAGTACCAAAATCGTTGATTAAATAATTGGACTATTAAAATCAAGATATAATTGAAAGATTGACATTTAAAACATAATCATAGGGAAAATGTATTTAAATGGTTTAATTTTCAAATTGGGAATATATTTCAGCATGGTCCTGGAAAACTAATAAGTTATTTTATTTGATAAAATAATATATTAAGCCTAAGCTCGGAGTTAAGCAAACAGTAGAGCATAATCTTTGGAAGAGTAAAGTATTCTTTCAAATGAGGACTCCTCCAGGAACACGTCAGTTTGACAGTGTTTCCAAACTGAGTAACCGAATTTTGTTGGACATGATAAGGTTAATCATGAGTCGCTCTGAGCTAACCATTTCCTTCAACGGATAAGCTTTAAACAGTGCAAGAACTTATTTTGAATAAGGTTCCATAAAAATTTGCCTGACAGATTTCATGCCAATTGTAGGTTATCCTAGGGATAGCATAAGTATAGTACTTATAAACTCACTAGAGAACAATTAATTGTTGCTCACCATGCGGATTTCCTAAGAGGAATACCGATATGCAGTGGTAAGTGGGAGGATAGTAAAACTCGATGAAAATCAGAGTAATACTATTCCAGGCATCGAATCCTATTGGAACATAAAATAGTTCATCAGGGATGAAACTATTACCATTAATCTTCGTATACACAAGAACCACGTATGTCGGAGAGAGTCAGAAAACAACCTGGGGTATGGGTTTCTGATCTCACCTCATAAAGATTTCTATCTTATTGAGGTATACTAACTGACTACTTTTAAGGAAGTGATACAAGGTATCGACTCCCTATTATGACAAAGTGTCATAAGTCCGAAATGGATTCCATGTATATCAACTATGTTTGGATACTAGTTGATGTACCACAAGGCATTGTGCCTATTGGTACTTATAAATCTTCAAGGAAGACATACATGGAAGGCAACATACCAACGTACTAAGCTAGGCTTGTAGCGAAAAGGTATCGTTATCAACATTTTGTTGATTACGATTCAACCTTTTACCTGTTGCCACGGTAAATCCATTTGGAGAATGCTTGCTAAAGCTGCATGTTTCATTTATGAAATATGTCAGCTTAACGGAAAATTGATTTCCTGAAAGGAAACTTTCGGAGGATGTTTATAACATCCTGACGGTTGGTCGTACCAAAACTAGCAACAAGGTTGCAGGTTATTCGATCCATGTGGATTGAAGCAAGCATTAGGTTCTGGAATTTTCATTTTGATGTAATCATAATGGTTTATGATTAATTCAAAACGAAAAGGATTCTTGTGTATATAAGGGGTTAGTGGGAGCGCACTGACAGTGGTTGTCCTAAATAAATAATGATAATATGTCATTTCTTGGAAATGATATTCCCATAATAAAACTATCGGTGAAAGCTTGGCTTTCGAGAAAACTCTCCGAGAAACCGTACATTGAAAAAATGTACGCGACCTGGTGTCTCATACGCTTTGAGCATATGGATTCACAAACAGGCAATCGAGTGATAGTCACTGGATTGATATTAGGAACATACTTACTATCTTAGAGAACTAAGGATGCTTGTCTTAGTCTATGGAGAAGGAGAACTTGTAGTGACTGGGATCATATAGCAAGTTTCCTAAACGATAAAAAAACGACTATAAGTCGCAAACGGTCTATACACAGTTGAATAACGGGACAGTGAGCTGGAAATCTTCCAAGCAAGATATTGTTACCGAATAAATAACAAATGTGGGTTATTGCTGCAGCAGAGGCGGCAATAGAAGCCATTTGGGTCGATAACAAATCTAATTAGATTAGATATAATTCCGTTAGCAGCTGAGCTAGGCGTCAGCACATGCTAAAGAATTAATGGTCGCATCAACAATCCAGATAAATACTTCGACTATTCATCTGATTCGTTCGGTTCATACATCGTGGCGATGTGATGATCGTATAAATCGCATCAGACGATATCAAGCAAATCCGCTGACGAAAAGCATTTCTCAGCAGTTTGAGGCCAACCTACATTGTTCAGGTGTTAGGCACTCGAGTGACTGGCTATAGGCCAAGTGGGAGATTGTTGGACCAATTATGACCCATAGCGTCACTATTTGTAAGATCATGGTGTTGTTGTACAAATTAACTATGTGACAAATGAGATTGCTCTCTTATCATTTGTGATTAGTGTTGGACAGTTATGACCCATAGTGTCACTATTTGTACAGATCATGGTGTTATTGTACAAATTAACTATGTGACAAGGAGATTGCACTCTTATCTATTGTGATTAGATCACCTAGATGTATAAATGATAGGAGGTCCCTATGATTAGTTCCTGGTTTGAGATGATATGAGACAGTATCAGTCCTCAAAGGATTAATCATTAAATATCCCTAGTCGTAGTATTATCGAGATTGGACATCGATAATGCGGAATAGACTAGTATTATACTTGTGCGCGTTATGTGAGATCATAACGGCATAGTTCTCATATATTTGGGTATAGGATACTCATGCAAGTGTGATAGGAGGTTGTGTTTTACCGATGGTACGGAAAACAGCTTCGCTCTGGATAGACCCCTCGGAATTCCATTGGTAGTATGACTATGTGTCTATGGAAGTCCGAAATCAGGGTAGGTGTATTTGGTCTTAACCTGAGACTTGCATCGCTAATACTTGCGACAATCGGTATGCTTTAGTTTTGGTCGTCCAGGGCTTTAACAGGTTCTGTGTACGCCTCTGCTGGGTATATTGAGAATCGTAGTGTTGGGTGTGATGTCAATACGGAAGTATCACTCTAGTCATAGTGGAGATGATGTCACGTAGGATACGGTACTAGTACTCTTAAGTACTGCAGTCATCGGGATATTATGACTAGGTCATGTATATCCGATTATAGAGACTAGTTACCAGACATCTGACATGTGCTTCGTACGGGGCAGACACGATTCTAGCCCCAGGCCTAGGCACGTGACATTCGATACTGGATCGCAATACGCAATACTACGTATACTACGCCTGGCATAGATTATATATTCCAGTAAGAATATTTCTGGAGAATTGGGTAGTCACGGTGCTTTGCTAGAAGCCAACCATGTCTTGTAAATCGGTAAGCATGTGGTACGAGGTACGCACGTATTCGGATAATCCGATAACTGTATTTGCTGCCAACATATCCAGGGATCTTTTGGGTCGCTTCCCAAAGATTCACCGATGACAGTTGATTTAAATTAGAATTAATCTGGGATTAATTAAGAGAGAAAATTAATCTGGGATTAATTAAGATGGAGAAAATTAATCTGGGATTAATTGAGGTATTATTTAATCTGGGATTAAATGTGTTCGGAAAAGAGAGAACGCGATTAATTTGGAATTAATCGGTAAAATAAATTTAATAGTTAAATTTGATTTTTCTATTTAATTTATTTGTATGGGCTAAAGTTAATATATCGGATATATTAATATAAATTGGATTTCGTTACGAAATTAAAGTCGGACTTTAATGCGAACGAACGAATTAATTTAGAATTAATTCGTAAACGACGTTCGTAATATATTTGCGAGGCATCGTTATTTAATTAAATTAGATTTAATTATTTAGCGACAAAAGTTTGTTTAATCGGATTAAACGGAACTGAGCCGCGGTAAATGTTCGTAGAGACATTTTGAGTTTTGAATTCAAAATGGTGGGGCCCACTTCACACATGTGAAGTGGTGGTTGGAAAGTGGTTGGCATTTATGCCAAAAACGTCTTAATTTCCAACCACTTGGTTTAGGTGAAACCAAATTACCCTAACTACATGGTTTTGGGTAAAAGGGTAAAACCCTTTAACAAAACTAAAAAGCCTTCTATCTCTCTCACTCTACACACTTGTAACACAAACTTGGAACAAAAACACAAACCCCAATACAAGGCATTGGGCGTGAACTTCATTCCTCCTTCTCTTTGATTTTGTGGCAAAATCAACAAAGCTAGCACTTGGAGAAATCAACTTAGGTGATAGGGAAACTACTTCAAGAGTTGCAATCATCACTTAAAGCTTGGATCTTGGAGATCTCTTCTCAAAATTTTAAAGCTCAAATCCGTTCATTGTAAGTATATTCCGCAACTTATTTTGAATTTATGAACACCTTTACATTCTTAATAGATCCTTGGCATGTTCTAGGAACACTAACAATGGTATCAAGAGCCAATTTTAAGCAAGAAAATTTTAGGGTTCATGAGACTAAAATTTGGGGCTTTTTGTGTTTTGAGCATGATTTCTTCAAATTGATGCTTGGAGTATGCTTAGATTATGTTAACTTAGAGTTGTGCATGATTAGATTTGAGATAAATTGATTGGATCAAAATCTACAAAAATCTTAGCATGGCCGAATTCACTGTGCAGTGGACTGCATGTTTTTTAAATTTTTTGTAACATGAAATGATGTGTTTAAATGCATGTTTAAATGTTGATTGTTGGTTTGATTGGATTAGAATCAAAGTCAATAAAGTTTATGTTAAAATCAAAAAGCATGTTGATCATGAAATGATGAATTTAGGATTCAATTTGTGTTGAGCATGAAATGATGTGTTTTGGCTTCAATTGTGTTGAACATGAATTGATGGATTAAGCATGATTAATTAAGTTAATTCATATTTTGGAAATATTGAGTTTAATTAATTAATCATGGCTAATACACTTTAATTAAAATAATTGTGATATTGGAATATTATAATTATGTTAATAAGCCTTTAATTATGAATTGGGCTAAAAGTGTGTATTTGGGCTTAATGGGCTTGGTTTGACTAAGTTTGGTTTTGGACTTTTGGATTGGATCCAATTGGGCCCAAAACCAATTCTATAAAGTCCAAATATATCACTTGACCCTTTAAAGAATTAATTGGGCCTAAATTAATTTGTAGGCAATATGGTGATTCTTATTGGCCTTGGCATTTTGAGTTTGACCCATTATGGCCAAAGCCCATGCCTTAGAATTAATTAAAAGCCCATTGGACTTTAATAAAATGACATTGGATGTTATTGGGCCTTTGAGACCCATTAAGATTGGATTTGGAATCCAAGTCTTTAAGGCTTATAAGTAAGTGTAAATATTTAATTTGGAATTAAATTTAGAATTAGTATTGAATACAAATAAATTGGATTTAAGTTGTAGTTCGATATAATTCAAGAATACGTACTTTAAGTATTTATTCTTAAACGAGTTGGACTCGTGCAAATCAAATCGTTGTTTGAACATTGGATGGTCATTAATTCAAAGATTAATTAATTGGATTAGATTGATTGAATAACATGATTTGTGTGAATACATGAATGTGTTGTATGAATAATGTATATCGGATGGATATTAGAAGGCAAGGCAATTTTGGAAATTGTAATAAATTTAGAATTTATTTAAATTGGACCTGCGTGTCCAGCCTTTTATCTCCTTTCTCATTGTATTTCTCTCTTCTCACCTATTCCCCTCAATGTAAATGAGGTTTTTTTATTGTATTTTGTAATTGGGTAGAAGTTAGAATAGTTCTAGCCGGGGAGAGGAAATAGAGTGATTTATTCTAGGAACAATTTGTGACATATCCATCCGTATATCATTATTAATTTATTTATTTATACGCGCTTTATTATGTATTTAGAATGCATGTTTAAGGGTGTATGATGATGAGACCTTAACAAAGATAATAAATTGGTTGCCAATTTGCACGCGAAAAACCTCAAAACATATTAAGCGTTTTTCCTTCCGTTGAGTGATTCTTACTCAAGATCCAAAGTTGGCACTGATTTGTTGGCCAAAGTCAAGACCTTTGTCAATTGCGGATGTGTTTGAATCATGAGAGTTTTGTTCCATATCGGTTCTTGTCCAAGTCGTGATTTGTTGGCCAAAGTCAATATCACTTCTTGTCCATCGACATTGATTACGAAGCTTTCCAAGTCAATGGGTTCCGCTTAACTGGGATCATTAAGTTTGTTGTGCCAAAGCCAAGGCTTAGTTGATTCAGAGGAAAAAGGTTAGGTAATATATTTGATATATTGGCATATATAAGATATATGTTTCGGACTTGGATGTCCACCTACCGGATCTAGGAATTGGATGAGATCCAATTGATCTTAGAGATCTACCTAGTTAAGTATCATACATTTGTTGGCCAAAGTCAAGATTGTGTGTTATTTAACGGGATCCTAGCCCACTAGGAAACGGTTTCCCGAGTACTCAACAGAGGGTTAGAGGCTCGCCGAAAAATAGTGGGAGGCAAGTATTAGATTTGCAATATTAGTTTAGTTACTTGCCATACACGCTCAATCAAATATTATTCGTCAAATAAATTAAATGTTAGTTGGACTAATATTTAATAGTTGTTTTAATTAAACAGTTGGACTGTATTCAAACTACTTCATTTATAATGATTATATAATTGGATTATAGTAATCAATATATTTAGATTTTACCGATCATTTATAATGATAACTTTATGTTTAATCCATTATGCTTGCCATAAAGACTCATAATTTCCTAATCAGAACTAAGGATTAGATCCTTAAAGTATGATGAAGAAATTGAAGGATCTTCATAGATTCATTCTTAGATTTTAGAAGTATTAAATTGCAATTAATAACTCTTGGAGAGTTAATGGCCATTCTCAATGAGACAAAGCGAAAGTTTGGCAATAAGGCAAGTAGCGCAAGGCGCATCTTACTTCAATATTCTAGAAGGCCAATGCTTGGCCAAAGACTTCTGGAATGTGAAAAGGGCAAAGGCAAAATCATTATAATCTTCTAGGAAGATAAAGGACATATCCCAAGATGTCTGCCTAAATTGTGGCAAACGGGGTCATTGAAGCATGACTGCCGTATGGACAAAGCAGACATGAAGGAATTGAAGACGAGCAAGGCTCTGACTTCAAATATGTTTGTCATAAATATGTTCACTACTAGTATTAAAATTGGATTTTATATACTTAATGTGATACATAAATATGCATTGATGTGCAGAATCTACTGTGAGTAGGATAATGACTTCAGATGAGATTAATCTGCGAATTGGAAACGGGACGACAGTCGATGTTTCAACCGTAGATACCTAAGTTTAGGAACTACCCTTTGGCTGTGTACTTAATTAGGAAACTGTTATAATGTAACTAGTTTGACTAGAAACATTATCTCTATATCGAGTATAACTCGTTGCGAGTGTGCTTTATATTCTAGAACACTAAAGTGTTTTATTATATAAAGATGATGTTGAGATAAACACATTAGATGTGAATAACAGTATTTATATTTTGAATATAAATAAATCTCAAACATATAACATGACAAACAAGTAGCTCAAACTGATTTGATCAGATGAGACTTATTTGTGGCAGTGCTGTCTGGGACACATTAAACAAGACTCGTATATCCAAACTTTTGAAGAGTAGATACTAGGACGGATTTGATTCCATTCAAATGAAGTCTACGAATCTAGTTTATTGGGCAAAGTGCCTAAAACACCTTTACTTGGTAAAAGTATAAGTGCCACCGATCTATTTGCCCTTGTTCATAGTGACGTAAGTGGGCCCATGTCTAGCTAGGCTAAAGGTGGATATGAATATTTCGTGACCTTTACGGATGTGGCATCGCGTTATGGTTGTTGTTTCTTTTGAAGAACGCAAATCAGAAACCTTTAGAGTTTCGACACGAAATAGACGAACAGATCGACTAAAGTATTAAAACATCACGGTTTGACCATGATGAAAATACTTAAGCAATAAGTTTCTCATATACTTGAAAGAGTATAGTATTCTTTCAATGAGGACTCCTCCCGGAACACGTCAATTTGACGGTGTGTCCGAACGGAGAAATCGAATTTTGTTGGACATGATAAGGTTAATCATGAGTCGCTCTGAGCTACCATTTTCCTTCAAAGGGATAAGCATTAACAGTGCAATACTGATATTTTGAATAAGGTTCCATAAAAAGCTGTTTGACAGATTTCATATTAGATATGAACAGGAAAGAAACTGGGCTTTCTCACTCCTGATGATTTGGAATGCTAGGCATACGTTTGGATGATACCAAACTGGAACCCAAATTGGATAAGTGCATAATGTAATTGGTTATCCTAAGGAAACCAAAGTATAGTACTTATACAACTCACTAGAGAATAATGTAATTGTTGCTCACCATGCGGTTTTCCTAAGAGGAATACCGATATGCAGTGGTAAGTGGGAGGATAGTAAAACTTGATAAAAAAAATCGGAGTTATACTGTTCAAGGCACCAAGTCCTTAGTGGAACACAAACAATTCATCAAAGATGAAGTTATACCAATAATCTTCGAATACACAAGAACAACGTAGGTCGGAGAGAGTCAGAAAACAACCTGGGGTATGAGTTTCTGATCTCACCTCATAAAGATGCCAATCTTATTGAGGAATACGAACTGACTACGTATGAGGAAGTGATACAAGGTATCGACTCCCTATTATGGAAAAGTGCCATGAGTCCGAAATGGATTCCATGTATATCAACCATGTTTGGACACTAGTTGTTGTACCGCAAAGCATTGTACCTATTGGTATTATATAAGTCTTCAAGGAAGACATACGTGGATGGCAGCATACCAACGTACTGAGCTAGGCTTTTAGCGGAAAGGTATCGTTATCAATATTGTGTTGATTACAACGAAATCTTTTACATGTTGCCACGTTAAATCCATTTGGATAATGCTTGCTGATGCTGCATGTTTCATTTATGAAATATGGCGCTGAACCGAAAATTGAAAAGGAAACCTTTTGGAGGATATTTACAACATCCTGGCGGTTTTGTCGTACCAAAACTAGCAACAAGGTTTGTAGGTTATTCGATACATAGATGGATTAAAGTAAGCATTACGTTCTTGGAACTAATGTTTTGATGTAATCATAATGGTGTATGACTTAATTCAAAACGAAATGATTCTTGTGTATATAAGGAGGTTAGTGGGAGCGCACTGATAATGATGTCCTAATTAATGATGATATGATTTCTTTCTTGGAAATGATATTCCCATATTACGATCGGTGAAAGCTTGGCTTTCATTAAAATTCTCCGTAGAATTCTTGGGAGTAACAACCTTTATTCTAGGAATAAAGATCTACTGAGTTAGATTTAGAGGTTATTGACACTCTGCGAGAACTCGTACATTGAAAAATGTATGCAACATGGTGTCTCATATGCTTTGAGCATATGGATTCAAAAACAGGTCAATCCAAGTGATAGTCACTGGATTGATATTAAGAACATCCGTTAGTATCTTAGAGAACTAAAGATGATGTCTTAATCTATGTAGAAGGAGAACTTGAAGTGACTGGGATCACATCGGCAAGTTTCCTAACCGATAAAAATGACTTTAAGTCGCTAAACGGTACTATACAGTTTGAATAACGGTACAGTAAGCTGGAAATCTTCCAAGCAATATGTTGTTACCGAATAAACAACAAATGCGGGTTATTACTGCTGCTGAGGTAGCAATAGAAGCCATTTGGGTCGACGATAAATCTAATTAGATTAGATATAGTTATGTTAGCAGCTGAGCTATGCGTCAGCACAAGCTAAAGAATTAATGGTCTCATCAACGATCCAGATATATCTACTTCGACTATTCATCTGATTCGTTCGGATCATACATCCTGGCGATATGATGATCGAATAAATTACATCTGACGATAATCATACAAATCCGCTGACGAAAATCTTTCCTCAGCAGTTTGAGCGAACCGTACATAGATCGGGTGTAAGACACTCGAGTGACTGGCTATAGGCCAAGTGGGAGATTGTTATACAGTTATGACCCATAGCGTCACTATTTGTACAGATCATGGTGTTGTTGTACAAATTAACTATGTGACAATGAGATTGCACTCTTATCTATTTGTGATTAGATCACCTAGATGTATAAATGATAGGAGGTCCCTATGATTAGTTCCTGGATTGAGATGATATGAGACAGTATCAGTCCTCGAAGGATTAATCATTAAATATCCATAGTCGTAGTATTATCGAGATTGGACTTCGATAATGCGGAATAGACTATTATTATACTTGTGCGCGTTATATGAGATCATAACGGCATAGTTCTCATATATTGGGTATAGGATACTCATGCGAGTGTGATAGGAGGTTGTGTTTTACCGATGGTACGGAAAACAGCTTCGCTCTGGATAGACCCCTCGGAATTCCATTGGTAGTATGACTATGTGTCTATGGAAGTCCGAAATCAGGGTAGGTGTATTTGGTCTTAACCTGAGACTTGCATCGCTAATACTTGCGACAATCGGTATGCTTTAGTTTTGGTCGTCCAGGGCTTTAACAGGTTCTGTGTACGCCTCTGCTGGGTATATTGAGAATCGTAGTGTGTTGGGTGTGATGTCAAGACGGAAGTATCACTCCAGTCATAGTGGAGATGATGTCACGTAGGATACGGTACTAGTACTCTTAAGTACTGCAGTCATCGGGATATTATGACTAGGTCATGTATATCCGATTATAGAGACTAGTTACCAGACATCCGACATGTGCTTCGTACGGGGCAGACATGATTCCAGCCCCAGGCCTAGCACGTGACATTCGATACTGGATCGAAATACGCAATACTACGTATATTACGCCTAACATAGATTATATATTCCAGTAAGAATATTTCTGAAGAATTGGGTAGGCACGGTGCTTTGCTAGAAGCCAACCATGTCTTGTAAATCGGTAAACAGGTAGTACGAGGTAGGCACGTATTCGGATAATCCGATAACCGTATTTACTGCCAACATATCCAGAGATCTTTTGGGTCGCTTCCCAAAGATTCACCGATGACAGTTGATTTAAATTAGAATTAATCTGGGATTAATTAAGAGATAATTAATCTGGGATTAATTAAGATGGAGAAAATTAATCTGGGATTAATTGAGGTATTATTTAATCTGGGTTAAATGTGTTCGGAAAAGAGAGAACGCGATTAATTTGGAATTAATCGGTAAAATAAATTAATAGTTAAATTTGATTTTTCTATTATTTAATTTATTTGTATGGGCTAAAGTTAATAATCGGATATATTAATATAAATTGGATTTCGTTACGAAATTAAAGTCGGACTTTAATGCGAACGAACGAATTAATTTAGAATTAATTCGTAAACGGCGTTCTTAATATATTTGCGAGGCATCGTTATTTAATTAAATTAGATTTAATTATTTAACGACAAAAGTTTGTTTAATCGGATTAAACGGAACCGAGCCGCGGTAAATGTTCGTAGAGACATTTTGAGTTTTGAATTCAAAATGGTGGGGCCCATTTCAAACATGTGAAGTGGTGGTTGGAAAGTGGTTGGCATTTATGCCAAAAACCACTGACTTTCCAACCACTTGGTTTAGGTGAAACCAAATTACCCCAACTACATGGTTTTGGGTAAAAGGGTAAAACCCTTTAACAAAACCAAAAAGCCTTCTCTTTCTCTCTTCACTCTACACACTTGTAACACAACACTTGGAACAAAAACACAAACCCTAATACAAGGCATTTGGGCGTGAACTTCATTCCTCCATCTCTTTGATTTTGTGGCAAAATCAACAAAGCTAGCACTTGGAGAAATCAACTAAGCTGATAGGGAAACTACTTCAAGAGTTGGAATCATCACTTAAAGCTTGGATCTTAGAGATCTCTTCTCAAAATTTTAAAGCTCAAATCCGTTTATTGTAAGTATATTCCGCAACTTATTTTGAATTTATGAACACCTTTACATGCTTATTAGATCCTTGGCATGTTCTAGGAACACTAACAATTAGATCACCTAGATGTATAAATAATAGGAGGTCCCTATGATTTGTTCCTGGATGGACAATGATATGAGACATATCAGTCCACGAAGGATAAATCATTAAATATCCCTAGTCAGAGTATTATCGAGATTGGACATCGATAAATACGTAAAAGACTAGTATTACACTTGTACGCGTTGTGAGGGCACAACGGCATAGTTCTCATATATTTGGGTATAGGATACTCATCCAAGTGTAATAAGAGGTTGTGTTTTACCGATGGTACGGGAAACAGCTTCGCTCTGGATAGACCACCTCAGAATTCCATTGGTAGTATGACTATGTGTCTATGGAAATCCGAAATCAGGGTAGGTGTATTTGGACTTAACCTGAGACTTGCACCGCTAATACTTGCTACAATCAATATACTTTGGTTGAGGTCGTCCAGGGCTTTAACAGGTTCTGTGTACGCCAATACTGGGTATATTGAGAATCGTAGTGTGTTTGGTGTGATGTAAAGATGGAAGTGTCACTCCAGTCATATGGAGATGATGGTCACGTAGGATACGGGACTGGTTCTCTTAAATGCTGCAGCTATCATGATAAAATGACAAGGTCAGGTTTATCCGATTATAAAGACTATTCACCAGACATCCGATATGTGCTTCGTACGGGGCAGACACAATTCCAGCCCCAGGCCTAGAACGTGATCATTCGATACTGGACAGAAATACGCAATACTACGTATACTACGCCTGATATAGATCCTTTATTCCTGTAAGGATATTTCCGGAGAATTGGGAAGGCACGGCGCTTTGCTAGAGGCCAACCTTGTTTTGTAAATCGGTATAAACGTAGTACGAGGTACTTACGTGTTCGGATAGTCCGACGACCGAATTTACTGCCAACATATCCGGGGATCTCATGGGTCGCTTCTCAAAGATTCACCGATGACGTATAACTCGCACTCTAAATTAATCTGGGATTAATTATAAGAGAGAGAAAATTAATCTGGGATTAATTGCGGAGATATTTTATCTTGGATAAAATATCATTTAAAGAGAGATAACGATTAATTTGGAATTAATCGATAAATTAATATATTTGATATATTAAACAAAATTGGATTTCGACGCGGAGTTATAATTAGATTTTAATTCGGGCGAACGAATTAATTTAGAATTAATTCGTTATGGACGTGAATAGTGATTTTGCTAGGCATAATCATTTAATTACGACGCATCGGAAAATTCGTTAATTTGGAATTAGCGAACCCGAGCCCGGGATTATTTGCGAGCGTATTCGCATTTCGAATTCGAGTGCGGCACGCAAGTCAAATCAAGCGTCAAATCGCTAGTCCCATCTAGCGTCATATCAAGCGTCAAATCATGTCACTTTGAGTGATGTAACCATTGATTGATTGATTGATGTGAGTTGATGTTTGAGTGTTTCACACTCAAGTGTGATGGTTGATGTGAGTTGTTGAATTAATTAAAATCTATTTACCTTATTTGATTTTGGTAATTGATTTTAATATTGGTTTGTGTATTAGATATACAACAACAATTACAACACACACATCTCTCTCTCCTCTCTTTCTTATTCCTCTCCACACGCCCAAGGGGCTCAACAACCTTCTGGTTTTGCAGTTGTTGCCGAGAGAAAAGGGAAGCACTAGAGTGGGTTTTGTGGCAAAATCACAAGTGCTAGCACACTTACGAGACATGCGAAGGTGATAGGGAAGTCCACCCATGAGCCGGAAACCATTCAACGATGCTTGGAGCTTGAAGAAGGACCAAAACGAAGGCCAAACCAGTGAGCACAAACAGCCCACTGCTGAACCAGTGAGGAGCAGGTTTTTGAAGTTTTGTTGCCTCCGTCGCTCAACCGATCAATGTGAGTATTCCGCAACTTCTTCGATTGTTATTCACACATGATTCATGCTTATAATTGATCTTGGGACCTTAATAGAAACCAACACTATGTTCATACAATACACATTGAGATGTGTATATGATACCGTGGATTGGCACTAGAGCAAGTGGGAGAAATTGTTGGGGTTGGTGCTCGGAGCGCCAATTTGGATCATATTTATGTCTGATTTATGAATACAAACAATCCTTTTTTTCCATAATATTACTTTCTTAGTGGTTCCACCTATTGTTTTTATATATGTATTCGATCTAATTACTATTAGATTGAAACTAAATCTGATTTAGTGATATGTATATACTAGATAAAGACCCGATAATATATAATGTAGTGCGCAATTATAAAGTAGTTTGTAATTGACATTGGGAAGTGTCACTACTAGAAATATATTATCAAATAAAGTTCCTGGTCAAGATTTACTAACAGAGGTTGGTTAGTTAAATCCGTTGAGACCAGTACATGTCGTATATCGTGACTTGGTCCGATGGTTTATCCCAATGAACCATGAGTCTTGGGAGACTCGTATAGACATGTAGGTCTTTATAATGGATAAACATTGAACGACTCACCGAAGATTCTTAATGGATGGTACACCAACGTCAAGTAGTATAGTCGTCCTTCGACTTGAGATACCACTGTGGATGTATGAGACATCCTCCACACTTAGATGGCAGTCAGGTCACCGATCTATTTAGATCAGACCTCAGCCTGTTCGTTGGGTGTGGACCGATCCTCAGGATATCTTGTGTGTGTTAAGATAGGATCCGTCAGTTCTGTGTACAGAGCATAGGTAGTCCAAATGTGATAAGCAATTTGTTAAATCTATGGCCATATTATACTTCGGAAGTGAGTTTCGAATGTTATTTAGAGATTGCTAATAGAAACGTTTACGGGATTATACGTATAGAGATTTGAAGTTTATATCTATATCTTTAGGATAATCTGGATACCTGTGACGTAGGGATTATATGTATGCAATGACCTCGACCTGTATGATTCAGCGAGTTTATCTGTGGTCGTCATAATTTACGGGTGGGTAAATTATGGACATGAAATTGGATTTCGTGACGGATATGCCTGAATCTAGAGAGTCTCACTAGTGAAATATACTCGTAGAGCACTAGGGAACCTTTTATGAAAAATACTATTATTTATAAGTCGTTTAAAGGTTAAACGAAAAATACATGCGAAGAGACCTAATAGTCATTCCTAATTATTGTGTATTTGTATTTAATGATAGATTTTATTAAATACACATTAATTAATGTCAAATGTGATATTTGACATTATCATAAATATATATGTATTTGGATATTTAATATAAATATAATAATGTATTTAAAATATTTGTATTTAAATAATTATTTAATTATTTAATTGTTAAATAATTAAATTCATTAAAAATATAAATATCTTAAGTTTTGAAATTTTAAGAGATTCCTTGAGTTGCTTTTGTTGACTTGTTGAATTTTCATTAAAGTTGTAATAATCAAATTGCAAGTTGATAAAGTAAACTTTAAATGAAACAAAAAAAAATCTAGATATTTATTATACACCAAATTCGGCTAAGGGTATTTGTGAAGTATATATATTTTGTTTCATTTTCATTAGTTAAAAGGGTCCATAAGTTACCAAAATAAACATAAAAGAGTTGAGAGAAAAAGGTTTGAAGGCAAAGAAGAAAGCTTGGAAATCTTTGAGTTTTGTATGTTTTTCTTTAAAGTCTTCAACATAGAAAATATTTCTAACATGCTTAGCTTCAATATGTGTTGCTAGGATGTTGTCTATAAACTTATAGTTTGTGTTTTAATTGGTTGTGAACTTGAATGAAAGTTGTATGCATGTATGGTTTCCAAGTGAGCTTGAAATGGTTTCATAAGCTCTCTTTTGATTATTTGATAATCAAGTTTCCATTCTAGAGTTACTAAGCCACTCATTAAAAAACACATATTTAACACATGGGGAATTAAAATAAATATCAAATAAAATCATGACTAATTAAAATCAATCAAGAATATTATATACCAAACTAAACATATTATATGCCTAAACAAAACAGATTAAATATATCATATTCCTAATCTAGCCAAGACATGTCCCCCAATCAAATATTAGACTTTCCTTGTGAGACACTAATTGATTCCTTCCTTTTCAAACAAGGAGAAGCCATAGCCTTTGTCTATAAAAGAAAACACTTCTCAACCCTTCACCCTCCTAGCTCATTCACACATAATTCACTCAAGAAATCTCCATTCTCCTCCTGACTATTCACGTAAAAATACAAAGAAAAAGCATAGCAATCCACACCTGATACAAAAGAAAAAGAAGCAAAGAATTTTCTCTCCTCCTCCTCCCTCCATAGCCGAATACACAGCCCTTAAACACCCTTGCATTACCGAAAATCACAGCCCTTAAACACCATGCATTACCAAAAATCACAGCCCCTGAATTCGCAAAACGGTAACAAAAAAAACTGCACCCTAAATCTTCAAAAACATCCAAAAATAGTAGCCTAAAACACCAAAACAGTGACCAAAATATAGCAACAAAATAGCAGCAAAACAGCAGAGAAACAGAGGGAAAATAGCAGCTCGAACAGCGAAGCAGCGAAGGAAAACGTTGAACCAGTGAACCGGAGGAGTTGCGGAGCATCCACCCTTCCGAGGACCGTGTACCTTTCTCATTAGTTTATATTCATATTTTAATTGTTTATTGAATTTTATTCGCATGAAAGTCATTGCATAATGTGTGTTGTGGCCCTTGAATGAATGAAAATGTGTCGCCTCTTGTGGTATATAGGATGGAAACCCGGACATAAATTTCATAGCAGATTTCGAATGGACGGTAGTATGATCTGTACTCGGGATACAACTCCAAGTACCACTTGAGTATACGGCACATATTTTATTTCATGTTATCTTGATTGTTTATTATCGTTATTTTTTTTTGCATGTTATTTGTTTGAGTAATGATGAGGTCAAGCGCATGGGCTTAGTAAGTGCGATTAAAGGTCCTCTATTTCGAGGGTTTAAAATCCTTTACCACGATGCTTCGCTACGCCGGACGATGTGTATGCTGTTGAATGTGAGATGTGTTCAATCGGGGGTATACGAAGTCTGATATTGTTGTTCTTTTATTTCTTATATGTATTGTGTTATTAGCGCATGGGCTTAGTAAGTGCGATTAAAGGTCCTCTATTTCGAGGGGTTAAAATCCTTTACCACGATGCTTTACCGCGTCGGATGATGTATATTCAGTTGAATGTGAGATGTGTTCAATCGAGAATACGAAGTCCGATATTGTTGTCTTCGTTTTTATGTGCATTATGTCATTAGCGCATGAGCTTAGTAAGTGCGATTAAAGGTCCTCTATTTCGAGGGGTTAAAATCCTTTACCACGATGTTTTACCGCGCCGGGCGAGGTACACATGATTGGATGGGAATGATTTCAATCAGACATGTGAGGTCCTACATTATGGATTTGTTTGTCTATGTATGTGTTGGATGCATCAGGTCTGGTTCCGTTCGAACGAGTTCTCGAACGCTACGAATGTGAACCTTTTGTTTACCATTCGCACTCGTTTTGGACGCTACTCGAATGCGTACGCATTTTCTTAGTTTTATCATGCATCAGGTCTGGTCCCGTTCGAACGCGTCCTCAAACGCCCCACGAACGAGAACCTTATGTTTACCGTTCGAACGTGTTTTACAAACGCTACACGAACGCGCACGTATTTTCTTTGTTTTATCATGCATCAGGTCTGGTCCCATTCGAACGCATTCTCAAATGCTACATGAACGCGAACCTTCTGTTTACCGTTCGAACGCGTTTAAGAATGCTACACGAACGCGCACACACTGAACCGAGTCCTTTTCATCACACTTTTTGCATAATTGCCCTATTAGTTATCCCTTTGTATTACGAGCCTGATTGCTTCTCTTTATTACGCATGATTGTGCAATTGCCATTTATCTGTATTCCCCACATGTATGAGTCTAATGTGCTTATTAAGTTGTATGCTTGCCGTATGTTAATTTACCTTATGCATGAAAATTCAGACATAGATTATATGCAAATAGGTTGTATGCCAACATGAAAAATGTGTTATATGCAAACTTAGATATGAGCTTTGTACTTATGCATGCGAACTTAGGAGTAAATTATCCTTGGAAATAAATGTTGCTTAGGCTTGGTTGAATTATTGCACAAATTATTTTATTACAAGTGGCATAAGTAATGGACCATTCCGAACCCAATGGTTTGAGGTCTTCCCTTGCGAGGGGTGAGTGCGGCCTTAAATCTTTGTCCCGGTTCACACCGGGTGGCGACTCCATCATTATCCGGTTTAGTCCCCCGCGGGCTACTCCATACTCCCAACCGGGCCGCGAGCCCGGAACAGCATGTGTCGCCTAGTTTCTGTGTTCCCACAGTCTGGCGACTCCACTGGGGATAGAGAATTGGCCCCGAAATAATGTCTTGTAATATTATGATTTATGCTTTAATTACCGTGTCTACTGTGGGTTAAAAATGGGTTTAATCGAAGGCACTTTTAAGGCTGGGCAATGGTTTGGTGTCTTCCTTCATTCACTACCTTTCTATAAGTAAAAGCTGTGAAGGCACCTAGATAATCATTTACTTGTAGCCTATTGTGATGGGCTAATTTGGAGGACTCGTTGTTTATTCCTATCACCAAACGATAAGAGCCTAAGAGGCTAGGGTACTTCAGAGAGCCTCGCTCCACCCTCCCTCTGGGGAATCTACAACGAGAAATCCATCTGACAGTCAGTCACACAGCATAACTCGTTGGCACGTACTGTAAGGTATAAAAAAGGTGCGCTCACTTGGTCGCTCGAACCCTTGAGTGGGGAGACCTAGTTGTGGGCAATCCTTCGCCAGCGAAAGTCTTTGTCTACACTCCCACAAACCCACATGTAGACCGGGGTTGTATGACCTATAGCAAATATTTCCTTGTGCTTGTGGACCATCCTCATGTTGGACAATTATGACTAATAGCATCACTATTTGTACAAAACACGGTGTTGTTGTACGAATTAACTATGTAACAAAGGAAATTGCTCTTTTATCATTTGTGATTGGATCACCTAGATGTATAAATGATAGAAGTCCTTATGATTAGTTCCGGATTGAGATGATATGAGACAGTATCAATCCATAACGGTTTAATCATTAAATATCCCTAGTCGTAGTATTATCGAGATTGGACATCGATAATGCAGAATATACTAGTATTGCACTTGTGCGCGTTGTGAGGGCATAACGACATAGTTCTCATATATTTAAGTATTGGATACTTACGCAAGTGCGATAAGAGGTTGTGTTTTACCGATGGTACGGAAAACAGCTTCGCTCTGGATAGACCCCGCGGAATCCCATTGGTAGTATGTATATGTGTCTATGGGAGTCCGCTTCAGGGTAGGTGTATTTGGTTTTAACTTGAGACTTGCATCGCTAGTACTTGCGACAATCGGTAAATTTTGGTTTTGGTCGTCCAGGGCTTTAACAAGTTCTGTGTACGCCTCTTCTGGGTTTATTGAGAATCGTAGTGTATTGGATGTGATGTCAAGACGGAAGTATCACTTCAGACATATGGAGATGATGATCACGCATGGATTCAGAACTGGTTCTCTATTGTGTTGCAACCATCGGGATAATATGACAAGGTCATGATTATCTGATTCAAATAGACTAGTTGCTTGATATCCGATATGTGCTTCGTACAGGACAGACACTATTCCAGCCCCAGGCCTTGCATGTGACATCCGATACTGGATCGCAATACGCAATACTACGGTATACTACGCATGATATAGATCATATATTCCATTAAGAATATTTCTGGAGAATTGGGTAGGCATGGAGCTTTGCTAGAAGCCAACCTTCTCTCGTAAATCAGTAAAAACGTAGTATAAGGTACGTACGTGTTCGGATAGTCCGACGACCGTATTTACTGCCAACATATCCAGGGATCTCTTGGGTCGCTTCCTGAAGATTCACCGATGACGTATGATTCAAACTTTATTAATCTGGGATTAATTGCGGAGAGACTTTATCTTGGATAAAGTACTATTTAAAGAGAGAGAAAGATTAATTTGGAATTAATCGACAAAATAATATATTCGATATATTAAACGAAATTGGATTTCGACGCGGAATTAAAATTAGATTTTAATTCGGGCAAACGAATTGATTTAGAATTAATTCGTTAGCGACGTGAATAGTAATTTCGCTAGGCATAATTATTTAATTACGTCACGACGGAAGTTCGTTAATTCGGAATTAGCGAAACCGAGCCCGGAAGTATTTGCGAGCCCACTCGTATTTTGAATCAAGTGGGGCCCACAAGTCACATCGCGAGTCACATCACTTGTCACTTTAGTGATAGATGTCTTATCACCTTTTTGGTGAGTGACATGCAGTCACTATTCATGAAAGAAGTGGTTGTGAGCATTTATTGAGATTTTGGAGCCAAAATTTTGGCTTTGACTTTTGTAAAGCATATACCAACTTTGGTAAATGTTTTTTGATTATTGTTTTTTGGAAACAAAATTAAAAACAAAAAAAAAATCTCTCACTCTCTCTCTTTGGCCGAATGTAGCAAGCCAAAATACTCACCCATTTTCTTTCTTTTTCTTGACCGAATTTGATGGAAGAACTTGAAGAATTTTGTTGCAAAATTTTCAAAGGGCTAGCACTCTTCAAGGATCATATCAAGGTGTTAGGGAAACCTACTTGAGAGCTTGGAAAATCAAAACAAAGCTTGGAGCTTGTGGACTTCTCTTGGCCGAATCCTTGGTGTTCTTGGAGGAGCAAATTTTGTTGATCAACACATCCAAAGCCGATCATTGTAAGTGTGTTTCCGCCACTCTTCTTTGTTATTCATTCATGATTTTATGCTTATCTTGATCTTGGGATTAATCCTAGAAACCCAAACAATGGTATCTATGAGCAAAAATGAGCATGAAATGAATTAGGGTAAAATTTGGGTAAAATCAATGTGAGCATGATTTGATAAAATTGATTGATTGAGTATGCTTATATGTTGATATAATGAGGTTGTATTGGATCAATTTCATGAAATATTGATTGGATCAATTTTTTGCCCACCATTAGGCTTGGCCGAATGTTGTTGTTACCCTAGGGTCTTGGAATTTTTTGTTTTGATGATCATTGGATGACTTGAAATGAATTGGGAATGTCGATTTAAAATTCAATTGGATTGAAAAACGAATTCGGACAAAAATCCCTACCAAAGCCGAGAACCATATGGCATGTAATGGACTTGATTTTTTGATTCAAGAATGTTGAACATTAGTTGAATAATTGGATACATAATTAATTAGTTAAATTGTATTTTGGAAATATTAATTTGGGTAATTAATTGATGTATTACACTTTAATTAATTGGATTATAAAATTTGGAATTTTAAAATTTGGTTAATTGGGCTTGATTTTGAATTGGGCTTGAAATTATTTATTTGGGCATAATGGGCTTGATTGGGCCAAGTTGGTTTAGGCCAATTGGATTTGATCCAAATTGGGCCTAAATCATTCCATTAAGTCCAAATGTAATAAATGGGCTTTAAAAGTTTAATTGGGCCTTATGGGCTAAAATTGTTTTATTGGCAAATGAGGGTGATTCCTTAATTGGGCTTGGTAATTTGGTTTGACCCATATTGACCAAAGCCCATGCCTTATGAAATCAATTGAAAGCCCATCGGACTTTAATTAAACGAACATTGGATGTTAGTTGGGCTTTGAGACCCGATAAGATTAGATTTGGAATCTAAGTCGTTAAAGCGCATTAAAAAGTATAGATATTTAATTTGGTATTAAATAAATGAATTAGTATTGAATACGAATTAAATTAGATTTAACGAGTAGTTCGATATAATTCAAGAATTCGTACTTTGAGTACTTATTCGCAAACGAGTTGGACTCGCACAAAATCAAATCGTTGTTTGAACATTGGATGATCACATAATTAAAGACTAATTAATTGAATTAGATTGGTTGAATTGCATGCTATGAATGAATATATGGATGTGTTGAATGAATAGCGTATATCGGATGGATATTAGAAGGAAAAGGGCAATTTTAGAAATTGTTGTAAATTTGGAATTTATAAATTGGACATGCGTGTCCAGCCTTATCTCTCATTATTTCTTTTTATTCTCTTCTCACCCAATTCCCCTCAATGTTAATGAGGTTTCTATTATTGTATTATGTAATTGGGTAGAAGTAGAATAGTGCTAGCCGGGGAGAGGAAATTGAGTGATTTGTTCTAGGAACAATTTGTTAAATATCCATCCACATATCGTTATGAATTTACTTTACGTGCCTTATTATGTGTTTAGAATGCATGTTTAAGGGTGTATGATGATGAGACCTTAACAAAGATAATTAATTGGTTACCAATTACGCGAAAAACCCTCACAAAATATTAAGCGTTTTTCCTTCCATTGGTGATTCTTACTCAAGATCCAAGACTGGCACTGGTTTGTTGGCCAAAGTCAAGACCGTTGTCCGTCGCGGATGTGTTTGAATCATGAAAGCTTTTTTCCATATTGGTGTCTTGTCCAAGTCGTGATTTGTTGGCCAAAGTCAAGATCACTTCTTGTCCATCGACATTGATTACGAAGCTTTCCAAAGTCAATTGGTTCCGCTTAACTGGGATCATTAAGTTTGTTGTGCCAAAGGCAAGGCTTAATTGATTCAGAGGAAAAAAGGTTAGGGAATATATTGGATATATTGGCATATATAAGATATATGTTTCAGACTTGGATGTCCACCTACTGGATCTAGGAATTGGATGGGATCCAATTGATCTAAGAGATCTACCTAGTTAAGTATCATACAATTTGTTGGCCAAAGTCAAGATTGTGTGTTATTTAACGGGATCCTAGCCCACTAGGAAACAAGGTTTCCCGAGTACTCAACAGAGGGTTAGAGGCTCGCCAAAAATAGTGGGAGGCAAGTATTAGATTTGCAATTTCGTTTAGATACTTGCCATACGTGCACATTTCATTTTTCGTCAATAAATTAATATATTAGTTGGACTAATATTTAATCGTTGTTTTAAAACAGTTGGACTGTATTCAAACTATTTCAATTAATAGTTGATTTTATAATTGGATTATAGTAATCAATATAATTGAAATTTATTAATTAGAAGTATAGTTGATTTATATAGTTGAACTATAGTAATCATTATATAAAAGTACCTGAAATCGTTGATTAAATAGTTGGACTATAGCAATCAATATTAAATTGAAAGATTAGTGTTTAAAACATAATCCTAGTGAAAATGTGTTTAAAACGCTTTAATTTTCAAATTTGGGAATAAAATTTCAGGATAGTCCTGGAAACTAAGAAGTTACTTTATTTGATAAAATAACCTCTTACGCCTAAGCCAGGAGTTAAGCAATAAGTAGAGCATGATCTTTGGAAGATTCATGTAATGATAACTTTAGTGCTTGATCCGTTAACCTTGCCGCAATGACTCCTTAATTTCGTCATCATAACTAAGGATTAGATATTAAACCATGATGTTGAAATTAAAGGATCTTCATAGATCTTAGAATCATTAATTGCAATAGAAAACTCTTAGAGAGTTAATGGCTATGCTCAATGAGCCAAAGCCAAAGTTTGCAATAAGGCAAGAAGCGCAAAGCGCATCTTACTTCGATATTCTAGAAGGCCAAGGCTTGGCCAAAGGCTTGGCCAAAGGCTTCTGGGATATAGAAAAAGGCAAAGGCAAAATCATTATAATCTTCTAGGAAGTTAAAGGACATATCCCAATATGTCTGCCTAAACTGTGGCAAACGGGATCACTGAAACGTGACTACCGTATGGACAAAGCCAGACATGAAGGAAAGGAAGACGGTTCAAAGCTCCGGCTTCAAAGATGTTTGTCATAAATATGTTCGCTACCCGTATTAAAATTGGATTTTAGATACTAAATAGTGGTACATAAATATATGTACTGATTTGCAGAATCTGATATGAGCAGGATACTGACTTCAGATGAGATTAATCTGCGAATTAGAAACGGGATGACAGTCGCTGTTTTAACCGTAGATACCTAAGTTTAGGAACTACCCTTCGGGTGTGTACTTAAATTAGGAAACTGTTAAAATATAACTAGTTTGACTAGAAACATTATCTCTATATCGAGTATACCTTTATATTCTAGAACACTAAAGTGTTTTATTTTATAAAGAAGATATTGAGATAAACACATTAGATGTGAATAACAGTATTTATATTTTGAATATAAATAAATCTCAAACATATAACATGACAAACAAGTAGCTCAAACTGATTTGATCAGATGAGACTTATTTGTGGCACTGTTGTCTGGGACACATTAAACAAGACTCGTAATCCACACTTTCGAAGAGTGGATACTAGGACTGATTTGATTCCATTCAAATGAAGTCTACGAATCTAGTTTATTGGGCAAAGTGCATAAAACGCCTTTTACTTGGTAAAAGTGTTATTGCCGCCAATCTGTTAGCTCTCGTTCATAGTGACGTAAGTGGGCCCATATCTAGCTAGGCTAGATGTGGAAATGAATGTTTCGTGACCTTTACGGATGTGGCATCGCGTTATGGTTATGTGTTTCTTTTGAAACAAATCGGAAACTTTTAGAGTTTCGACACGAAATAGACGAACAGATCGGCTAAAGTATAAAACCATCACGGTTAGACCATGATGAAAATACTTAAGCAGTAAGTTTCTCAAATACTTGAAAGAGTATAGTATTCTTTCAATAAGGACTCCTCCTGGAACATGTCAATTTAACGGAGTGTCCGAACGGAGAAACCGAATTTTGTTGGACATGATAAGGTTAATCATGAGTCGCTCTGAGCTACCATTTTCCTTCAATGGGATAAGCATTAACAGTGCAATACTTATTTTGAATAAGGTTCCATGAAAATTTGTTTGACAGACTTCATATTAGATATGAACAGGAAAGAAACTGGGTTTTCTCACTCCTGAAGATTTGGGAATGCTAGGCATACGTTTGGATGATACCAAACTAGAACTCAAATTGGATAAGTGCCTAATTGTAGGTTATCCTAGGGAAACCAAAGTATAGTACTTATACAACTCACAAGAGAACAATTTTAATTGTTGCTCACCATGCTGTTTTCCTAAGAGGAATACCGATATGCAGTGGTAAGTGGGAGGATAGTAAAACTCGATGAAAAATCTGAGTAATACTGTTCTAGGCACCGAGTCCTTAATGGAACACAAACAGTTCATCAAGGATGAAACTGTACCAGTAATCTTCGAATACACAAGAACCGCGTAAGTCGAAGAGAGTCAGAAGACAACCTGTGAGGTATGGGTTTCTGATCTCACCTCATAAAGATGTCAATCTTATTGAGGAATATGAACAGACTACATATGAGTAAGTGATACAAGGTATCAACTCCCTATTATGGAAAAGTGCCATAAAGTCGAAATGGATTCCATGTATACCAACTATGTTTGGACACTAGTTGATGTACCGAAAGGCATTATGCCTGATGGTACTATATAAGTCTTCAAGGAAGACATACATGGATGGCAACATACCAACGTACTAAGCTAGGCTTGTAGCGAAAAAGGTATCGCTATCACATTGTGTCGATTACGACAAAACCTTTTAACCGTTTCCATTGTTAAATCCATTTGGATAATGCTTGCTGATGCTGCATGTTTTATTTATGAAATATGGCAGCTGAACGTCAAAATCGCTTTCCTTAAACGGAAACCTTTTGGAGGATGTTTACAACATCCTGATGATTTTTTCGTACCCGAAATAGCAAACAAGGTTTGCAGGTTATTCGATCCATAGAGGGATTGAAGCAAGCATTGGTTCTTGGAACTATCGTTTTGATGTAATCATAATGGTGTATGATTTAATTCAAAACGTAAATAATTCTTGTGTATATAAGGAGGTTAGTGGGAGCGCACTGACAGTGAATGTCCTATAAAATGATGATATGTCATTTCTTGAAATGATATTCCCATATTACAATCGGTGAAAGCTTGGCTTTCAGGAAAAATTCTCCGTAGAATTCTTGGGAGAAACAACCTTTATTCTAGGAATAAAAGATCTATTGGGATAGATCTAAAGTTATTGGACTCTCCGAGAATTCGTACATTGAAAAATGTACGTGACATGGTGTCTCATACGCTTTGAGCATATGAAGTCACAATCAGGCCAAATCCATGTGATAGTCACTGGATTGATGTTAAGAACATCCTTCAGTATCTTGGACGAACTAAGGATGTTGTCTTATATTATGGAGAATGAGAACTTGAAGTGACTGGGATCACTGCTGCAAGTTTCTAAACCGATAATAATGACTATAAGTCTCAGGGGTACTATAAAGTTTGAATAACGGAACAGTGAGCTGGAAATCTTCCATGCAAAATACTGTTACCGAATAAACAACGAAAGCGGAACATTGTTGCGACTGTCGCAGCAATAGTAGCATCTTGGATCTAAATAATTCTAATTAGATTAGAAATAGTTCTGTTTGCAGCTGAGCTAGGCTACAGCACAGGCTAAAGAATTAACGGTCTCATCAACGATCCAATATGTACTTTAAACTGTTCTCATCTGATTTGTCGGATCATACATCGTGGCGATGTGATGGTCGAATAAATCGCATCAGATGATAACCTTTTTTAAATCCGCAGACAAAAGTTGTTTTCTCAGCAGAAATTTGAGCCACCCGTACATAGTTCAGGTGTAAAGCACCCGAGTGATTGGCTATAGGCCAAGTGGGAGATTGTTGGACAATTATGACCCATAGCATCACTATTTGTACAGAACACTGTATTGTTGTACAAATTAACTATGTGACAAAGGAAATTGCTCTTTTATCATTTGTGATTGGATCACCTAGATGTGTAAATGATAGAAGTCCTTATGATTAGTTCCGGATTGAGATGATATGAGACAGTATCAATCCATAATGGTTTAATCATTAAATATCCCTAGTCGTAGAATTATCGAGATTGGACATTGATAATGCGGAATAGACTAGTATTGCACTTGTGCACGTTGTGAGGGCATAACGGCATAGTTCTCATATATTTAAGTATTGGATACTTATGCAAGTGCGTTAGCAGGTTGTGTTTTACCGATGGTACGGAAAACAGCTTCACTCTGGATAGACCCCGCGGAATCCCATTGGTAGTATGTATATGTGTCTATGGGAGTCCGCTTCAGGGTAGGTGTATTTGGTCTTAACCTGAGACTTGCATCGCTAGTACTTGCGACAATCGGTAAACTTTGGTTTTGGTCGTCCAGTGCTTTTACAGGTTCTGTGTACGCTTCTTCTGGGTTTATTGAGAATCGTAGTGTATTGGATGTGATGTCAAGACGGAAGTATCACTTCAGACATATGGAGATGATGATCACGCAGGGATTCAGAACTGGTTCTCTATTGTGTTGCAACCATCGAGATAATATGACAAGGTCATGATTATCCGATTCAAAGAGACTAGTTGCTTGATATCCGATATGTGCTTCGTACGGGGCAGACACTATTCCAGCCCCAGGCCTTACATGTGACATACGATACTGGATCGCAATACGTAATACTACGGTATAATGCGCCTGATATAGATCGTATATTCCATTAAGAATATTTCTGGAGAATTGGGTAGGCATGGAGCTTTGCTAGAAGCCAACCTTGTCTCGTAAATCGGTAAAAACGTAATACAAGGTAGCTACGTGTTCGGATAGTTCGACGACCGTATTTACTGCCAATATATCCAAGGATCTCTTGGGTCGCTTCCCGAAGATTCACCGATGACGTATCATTCGAACTTTATTAATCTGGGATTAATTGCGGAGAGACTTTATCTTGGATAAAGTATTATTTAAAGAGAGAGAAAGATTAATTTGGAATTAATCGATAAAATAATATATTCGATATATTAAACGAAATTGGATTTCGACGAGGAATTAAAATTAGATTTTAATTCGGGCAAACGAATAGATTTAGAATTATTTCGTTAGCGACGTGAATAGTAATTTCGCTAGGCATAATTATTTAATTACGGAGCGACGGAAGTTCGTTAATTCGGAATTAGCGAAACCGAGCCCGGAAGTGTTTGCGAGCCCACTCGTATTTTGAATCAAGTGGGGCCCACAAGTCACATTGCGAGTCACATCACTTGTCACTTTAGTGATAGATGTCTTATCACCTTTATGGTGAGTGACATGCAGTCACTATTCATGAAAGAAGTGGTTGTGAGCATTTATTGAGATTTTGGAGCCAAAATTTTGGCTTTGACTTTTGTAAAGCATATACCAACTTTGGTAATTGTTTTTTTATTAATGTTTTGGAAACAAAATTAAAAACAAAAAAAAAACTCTCTCACTCTCTCTCTTTGGCCGAATGTAGCAAGCCAAAATACTCTCTCATTTTCTTTCTTTTTCTTGACCGAATTTGAAGGAAGAACTTGAAGAATTTTGTTGCAAAATTTTTCAAAGGGCTAGCACTCTTCAAGGATCATATCAAGATGTTAGGGAAACCTACTTGAGAGCTTGGAAAATCAAAACAAAGCTTGGAGCTTGTGGACTTCTCTTGGCCGAATCCTTGGTGTTCTTGGAGGACCAAATTTTATTGATCAACACATCCAAAGCCGATCATTGTAAGTGTGTTTCTGCCACTCTTCTTTGCTATTCATTCATGATTTTATGCTTATCTTGATCTTGGGATTAAACCTAGAAACCCAACACCTCATTTGGATACAGTTGGACTTCTTGTCAGAAATGCGAACTTGTTGGGCCATTTAAACTGGGACGAGTTCGTATCCTATGACAATTAGGCCAAAAGTTTCTGAAATGTTGGTGGGCCACTCTGTAGAAATTATTTTTGTATGCTTGTGTTTGGGAACATTGTTGTTTGGATCCATGCGGACCTTTTGTCATGAGGTATGGGCTTGTTGGGCCATTTAAACTGGGACATGAACGTATCTTATGACGATTGTGCCAAAAGCTTCTAAAACACCGATGGGCCATTATATGTTTTTGTTTAGGAACGTTATCATTTGGATACGGTTGGACTTCTTGCCATAAGATGTGAACTTGTTGGGCCATTTAAACTGGGACGAGTTCACTCATATGACAGTTAGCCCAAAAGCTTCTATAATGATGATGGGCCGATTTGTGTGAAAATTTTAATGAATTGATATATTCCTTATATCGCATGTATCATTCATCTCATGCATACATATATCCTGTTAACACCCTCTATGTCTATAAAAGACATCATAGAATCATATTGGGTTAGGAAAGAGGGAAGACTCACTAAAAGACCGGTAACATATATGAGTACATCCGATAACGAAGTAGCCCGGATAGATCAGTTGGAAAACGGTCTCGCCAGAATTACTGAACAGTTGCAAGCCTTGACTATTGCTGTGGCTGGTATGGCTGTACCCCGTGCTGGGGGGAATTTTGAGAATATGAGATTCGAGGAGCCTCCGAATGGGTTGGGGGATGATATCCCCGCTTTTGATGAAGACATGGCAGAGTATGCAACATGTAGAATGATTGGGTCTTAGGAAGAATTTCAGAAGCTTCGGGATCAGGTTGAAACAGTTACCCGCAAAATGAGGGGTAAACATGAAAAGTTGTTAGATTATGAGGCAATGACCTTCGAAGAACAGTTGCCAGCTCAGTTCAAGATGCCGGATATGGCTAAGTTCAACGGGAATGGGGATCCGAGGGTCCATCTCCGTCAGTATGTTTCAGTTATGAGTTCAGTGGGTTTATCCAAGCGTCAAGTGCAGAAAATATTTGGGATGTCACTTGAGGTAGCGCCGGTAGTTTGGTATCACAGCCTTGAGAAAAAGATTAAGGAAGATTGAAGGGAACTGGTTGATGCTTTTCTGAAGCAATATGTTACAGATCTGGAGATTGATTTGTCACTCCGAGATTTGGAGAACACTAAGCAGAAGCCAGAGGAAAGCTTCAAAGAATATGTAGACTGCTGGAGAAGCCAGCTCCTAATGATGCAGACTCGGCCCTCAGAGAAGGACCAATTTAAGATGTTTATCAAGGGCACCAAGCCCTCCATCTATGGGAAACTGAGGAGGATGACCTCCATGATTGCTGATTTTCGACAGTTGAGAGAAACTGTCATGGATATTGAAGAAGAAGAAGCAGAGAACATGAAGTTTTATGGCCTAAGTAGGAGGCCTATTGGGGGAACATCAGGTACCAAACCTGTTTCTGCGGAGATTGCTGCCATCCGGAATCAGAGATTCTCCAACTTAGGGAGACCATTGTCTAAAGTGCTGGAGAAATTAAAAAGACAAGGACTTCTGAAACCCCTGGAGACCAAACCACTTCCCAACCCTCGACCACCACATCTCAACCTGAGCCAATATTGTCACTTCCACCAACAGAAAGGCCACGACACTGATAATTATGCCCACCTCCGCCATGAAATCCAGGACCTTATAGACTCCAAAAAGATACCCGACCCTGAAACATAACGCCCCAACACACACCAAAATTCCCTACCAAATTAACACTCTGTCCCCCCCCCCCACCAACCTATATGATAAACTCTGGCCTACCCGAAAGCCTTGTCCTCAAATCCTTTGACCACCAAGCCTATTGCCTTGGAATTTGGGATAGTAACAGTGAAGATGAGACAGAATGGGGGCAAAATTTCTGGGAAGACTTCTCCAGTAGTGATGAAGAAGAAGTGAGGGGGATGACACGCAGTGGGCGTTTCTATAATGATATGACTGAGAAGGGTAAATGAATGTTATCAGAGGGTAGAGAAGTGGCTGAGAATACAGAAAATGCCGAGGGAGATGTAGTGCTGCAGCAGTTGAGGAAAATCCGAGCACAAGTGAGTATCTGGGATTTGTTGTGTGCATCTCAGGAGCACAGGCGGGCCATGGTTGAGGCCTTAAGCAAGATAGTGGTGACGGAGGATGCCAACCCCGCAATGTTTGTTGGGTCAGTGCAAAAGGAGGCTTTGCAGGCAATCACTTTTTTCTGAGGAAGAACTCCCAGCTTAGGGGAGAAATCATAATAGACCTTTGTTTATCAGAGCTGAAGTAAGGGGTAAAAGGACCTCTTGTGTGATGGTGGATGACGGCTCATCCATTAATGTGTGCCCGTTGAAGATTTTGGCCAAGCTGCGTATGAAAACAACAGATCTGGATCCCTCTAGTATGGCTATCAAGGCTTATGATTACAGTAAGCGAGGAGTTGAGGGTATATTTGTAGCAGCGGTCAAGGTTGGTCCTATTGAGGACGAAGTTGAGTTCATAGTGCTGGACATCCCAGCCACTTTTACCTTGTTGTTGGGAAGGCCTTGGTTTCATAAGCTTGGGGGCGTGCCCTCCACTCTGCATCAGATGATTAAGTTCCCATATGGGGGAGAGATTGTCACCATCCAAGCTGAGGTAGACAATGCTGTGGCTGCTTTGGAAATACAACCTTTCACAAGGTTCCAAATGTCGGCAACTTTTGAGGAATGGGTGGATCCTAAGGTAGCTAGGATCATGGGAAAAATGAAGTTCGAGCCGGGTAAGGGTTCAAAACTGCCAGACTTTAGAGGACAGACTACTCGGAGGGGTTTGGGGTACAAATCTGATGAGGAAAAGCCGAAGGTTAAAAAGAAAGGGCTGAAATTGATGGAATGCTTTGTGAAGGCTTCGGGGTATCAATGTGAGCCCGAACCAATAGAAGTTAATGGGATTGTGGTGCCTGGATTTGAGATCTTCCAGGATATGTTGGGTAAGAAGCAGTTGACCGAAGAAGTGTGGAGGAAGAGAATTGGGAAGAACCTGACTCTCAAAGAAGATAAGAAGTCTGAGAAGAACCTGGTTGCCGATGATGAAGACATTTATCTTCCTGATTTATTTGAGTGTACTCCCACATTTATTAGCGATAAAGACAATCATTTTGCTTATTTGCCCGAGTCTTTTTCCTCTAACTTGCATGGCTTTAGTATATTTGATATCAGCTCCACCAGAACAAATGCATTTAACTTAGGCACGCCTGAGAATCCTAAGGAAATTCTGATTGCAAGTGAAGTTACCGCTGAAGAGCGGAAGAAATTAGAAGAAGTATTGGTTAGATATGCCAAAGTGTTTGCTTGGTCCTACGAGGACATGCGTGGGGTATACAGAAGCATTACCCAGCACACGATACCAACTTATCCGAATATGAAGCCAGTGAAACATAAACTTCGACAGATGATACCTGAGTGGGCCGAGAAGGTCAGAGAAGAGGTTAAGAAATAGATAGATGTGGGGTTCCTGGAAGTGGTAAAGTATCCCGAATGGTTAGTAAATGTTGTGCCAGTACCGAAGAAAGATGGGAAAGTCAGAATATGTGTGGATTACAGAGATCTCAACAAGGCTTGTCCGAAAGATGATTTTCCTCTATCTCATATTGATGTACTAGTTGATAGTGCAGCTTTATCTGCCATGTATTCATTTGCAGATAGGTTTTCAGGGTATAATCAGGTCCTTATGGCTGAGGAAGACAAGCACAAAAATGCCTTCGTCACAGAATGGGGTACTTATTGTTACAAGGTAATGCCGTTTGGGCTCAAAAATGCAGGAGCTACTTATCAGCGGATGGCCACTACATTGTTCCATGATCTGATGCACAAAGAGATTGAAGTGTATGTGGATGACATCATGGTGAAATCAGAGACAAGAATTGGGAATATTGAAGCACTGGATAAGTTCCTTCAAAGGGTTGACAAATACAACTTGCGGCTGAATCCCAAGAAATGTGTGTTTGGGGTAACGTCAGGAAAATTGCTGGGACATACAGTGGGAATGGGAGGAATAGAAGTAGATTCTGAGAAAATCAAGGCAATTACTAAGATACCGGCACCGAAGACAGAGAAAGAGGTTAGAGCATTCCTGGGAAAGATTCAGTATATCATTCGATTCATCGCCAAGTTGACGTCGGTATGTGAGCCTATCTTCAAACTGTTGAGAAAGGACTAGCTAGTGAAATGGAATGAGCAGTGTCAGTCAGCTTTCGACAAGATCAGAGAATACTTGGTAAAGCCTCCTGTTTTGAAACCTCCGAGACCGGGCAAGCCTTTGGTACTGTATTTGGCTATAGAATCAGAAGCACTGGGGGCAATGATGGTACAAGCAGATGAAACCGGGGTAGAGCATGCAGTCTACTATCTCAGTAAGAAAATGCTTCTGTATGAAGCCCGCTATCAAAAAGTAGAGAAGATCTGTTTGGCAGTAGTATGGGCATCCAGAAAATTGCGGCATTACTTCCAATCTTTCAAGATCCAGTAGTGGCAAAGGAGAATCCTCTGAAATATCTGCATTCAGTGCCTTCGTTAGTGGGGAAATTGGGCAGATGGTTAGTGTTGCTGACAGAGTTTGACATTGAGTACCTCACTTCCAAAGTGATCAAGGGGCGAGCCGTAGCAGAGTTTCTGGCATTGCAACCTATTAAAGGGGATCAGCATAAGTTTGAATTTCCAGATGAAGAGATCCAAGCAATAACAGTTCAGAGATGGAAAATGTATTTTGACGGAGCAGTGAGTTGCAAGGGAGCTGGAATTGGGATCGTGATAGTGACCCCCGAATGAGAGACTTTGCCTTTGGCCAAGAGGTTGACGTTCAGAGTAACTAACAACATGGCCGAGTATGAAGCATGTGCTTTTGGTTTGACTGCATTGATAGCCTTGAAGGCTGAGAGTGTGGAAGTCTTCGGAGATTCTATGTTGGTAGTCCAGCAGATGCGAGGAGAATGGGAATTGAAAGAAGAACGGTTGAAACCTTACCTTTTTCACCTCAGGAAGTTGGCACAGGTTATCCCCGATTGTAAGTTTCAGCACTTGCCGCGAGAAGAGAATCAGATGGCGGATGCATTAGCTACACTTGCAGCAACTTGGGAAAATCCAGAGAAGTTGGTAATGAGACTGTTGGTACTGATAACAGCAAATAGACCTGTTTATGATATAGAAAGAGTCCTGGAAGTGGAGATCGATGATGGTAAACCTTGGTATCACGACATTCAAAGGTATCTGGAACACAGGGAACTCCCGGAAGGAGCAGGCAGAAAAGACAAATTAGCCATTCAGAAATTAGCATCCCAATATGTGATTTTGAAAGGGGAACTGTACAAGAGGTAAGCAAACGGTATTCAGTTGAAATTTTTGAGAAAAGAAGAGGCTCAGCAGGTAATGGAAGAAGTACACGCCTGGGTATGTGGTCCGCACATGAACGGGTTGAATCTGTCCCGCAAGATAGTGAGACAAGGTTTTTACTGGTCAACCATGGAGACCGACTGCACGAAGATGGTAAAGCACTGTCATGATTGTCAAGCACACGGTAATTTGAATCATTTTCCACACACAGAGTTGCATGGGTTGTCAGAACCGTGGCCTTTCTCAGCATGGGGAATTGATATGATTGGAGAGATTCGACCGAATGCATCGAATGGGCATCGCTTCATAGTAGTGGCAGTAGACTATTTCTCAAAGTGGGTGGAAGCATAGTTATTCTGCAATGTTACAGCGAAACATATGGCAAAGTTTATAGCTCGGAATCTCATTTTTCGGTATGGTATGCCGCACCATGTGGTTACAGATAACGGAGTTCAGTTTCAGGGGAAACAAAGGCAATGCTACAGAAATAGAGGATAGTCCATCATAAGTCATCACCGTACAGGCCGCAGGCAAATGGGGCAGTTGAGGCAGCCAACAAGACAATAAAGACAATTTTAGCCAAGATGACAGAGAATTGCAGGGATTGGCATATAAGCTACCGTATGCCTTGTGGGGGTACAGAACGTCAGTAAGAACAGCAACATGAGCCACACTTTACTCTTTGGTCTACGGAATGGAAGCAGTACTGCCAGTGGAGGTTGAGATACAGTCAATGAGGGTATTAGCAGAAACAGAGTTACCTGAGCAAGAATGGGCCACACAGAGGTTTGAACAGTTAGCACTGCTAGATGAAAAGAGAATGAAGTCATTGCATCACATGCAGATATATCAGAAGAGGTTGGCTCGGGCAATCAACAAGAAGGTAGGCCCTACTAAGATCAGAAAGGGTGATTTGGTACTTAAGCAGTCAAGGCCGTCGACGACAGACCCGAGAGGAAAGTTTAGACCTAACTAGGAAGGACCTTACATAGTGCAGAAAGTAATGGGAAATGTGGCAGTGAAACTGTCAGACTTGGAAGGTAACGAGTTCACTGAGCCGATCAACGTGGACAGATTGAAGCAATATTATGCCTGAGAAAGAAAAAACTTGGCAGAAGACCTAACCCGACGGGATAAGGAAACTCATGCATGCATGCATACACGTAACACATTTTGGCATTCATTTTGTGTTTGTTTTGTATTCATAGGTTTTGAAGAATAAAAGAAAAGGCGGCAAAGACAAGCTAATTAGAAGCATCAACATACCAGCAGCATGTTTTGGGATGCGTCCCAAGGGGCGAGGCCCACATCAATGCTAGCAGCACTCTTGGGGATGCGTCTCGGGGTTGAGGCCCACGTCAACACATATATCAGTTGCATTTATTGAGATGCGTCCCAGGATCGAGGTCCACTGCATCATCAGTTTCGGGATGCGTCCCAGGGTCGAGGCCCACCTTTTGTCAGCGGTATTGGGATGCGTCGCAGGGTCGAGGCCCCCGTTGTCGGATGCAGCTATTGGGATGCATCCTAGGATCGAGGTCCACTGCATCATCAGTTTCAGGATGCGTCCTAGAGTCGAGGCCCACCTTTGTCAGCGGTATTGGGATGCGTCCCAGGGTCGAGGCCCCCGTTGTCGGTTGCATCTATGGGGATGCGTCCCAGGATCGAGGTCCACTACATCACTAACTCAGTTCGAGACAGCAGGCAAGTTAGGTAGCAGCTGGTGAGCCAGGTAAGTGAAAATGCATTGCATAACTTTGATAGGATTGCCACTGTTACACATTACACAAGTCCCATCAAAGTGGGGGCGACTGTAGGCACTGCATTTTTGCATGTAAGTCCCTATGATGAGTCTCATTTGGAGACACTACCTTTTAAGTCATAGAAGTAACGGGAAACGGACGTCGAAAGGGGAAATTCAGAATAAGTACGTCATCAGATTCATTTCACAAGTTCACTATTTTCGTTCATGTTGCGTTCGTGATCGCGTTCGAACGTCAAGCAGATTGCGGTCGTTCGTGTAGCGTTCGAATCGGCGTTCGAACGGTGTCGGTATTTCTAGTTTTGCTACTAGCCTCACACCCAAGCCCAATTAGCCCACCAAAGCCCATAAAACACATCCAAAATAATAAAACACATATTTAACACATGGGGAATTAAAATAAATATCAAATAAAATCATGCCTAATTAAAATCAATCAAGAATATTATATATCAAACTAAACATATTATATGCCCAAACAAAACAAATTAAATATATCATATTCCTAATCTAGCCAAGACATGTCCCCCAATCAAATATTAGACTTTTCTTGTGAGACACTAATTGATTCCTTCCTTTTCAAACAAGGAGAAGCCCTAGCCTTTGTCTATAAAAGAAACCACTTCTCAACCCTTCACCCTCCTAGCTCATTCTCACATAATTCACACAAGAAATCTCCCTTCTCCTCTTGGCTATTCACGCAAAAATATTAAAAAAAAAGCATAGCAATCCACACCTGATACACAAGAAAAAGAAGCAAAGAATTTTATCTCCTCCTCCTCCCTCCATAGCCGAATACACAGCCCTTAAACACCCTTGCATTATCGAAAATCATAGCCCTTAAACACCATTGCATTACCGAAAATCATTGCCCCTGAATTCCCAAAACGGTAACTAAAAAAACTGCACCCTAAACCTTCAAAAACATCCAAAAATAGTAGCCTAAAACACCAAAACAGTGACCGAAATACAGCAGTAAAACAGCAGCGAAATGGAGGGAAAACAGCAGCCTGAACAGCGAAGCAGCGAAGAGAAATGTTGAACCAGTGAACCGGAGGAGTTGCGGAGCATCCACCCTTCCGACGACCGTGTACGGTACTTCTGAAAGTCGACATAAAAGGTTAGACCTGATGGCACCTTTCTCATTACTTTATATTCATCTTTTAATTGTTTATTGAATTTTATTCGCATGAGAGTCGTTGCATAATGTGTGTTGTGGCCCTTGATTGAATGAAAATGTGTCGCCTCTTGTGGTATATAGGATGGAAACCCGGACATAAATTTCATAGCCGATTCCGAATGGACGGTAGTATGATCTGTACTCGGGATACAACTCCACGTACAACTTGAGTATACGGCACATATTTTATTTCATGTTATCTCGATTTGTTTATTATCGTTATTTATTTTCTGCATGTTATTTGTTTGAGTAATGATGAGGTCAAGCGCATGGACTTAGTAAGTGCGATTAAAGGTCCTCTATTTCGAGGGGTTAAAATCCTTTACCACGATGCTTCGCTGCGACGGACGATGTGTATGCGGTTGAATGTGAGACGTGTTCAATCGGGTATACGAAGTTTGATATTGTTGTTTATGTATTCCTCACATGTATGAGTACAATGTGCTTATTAAGTTGTATGCTTGCCGTTTGTTAATTTACCTTTATGCATGCAAATTCAGACATAGATTATATGCAAATAGATTGTATGTAAACATGAAAAATGTGTTATATGCAAACTTAGATATGAGCTTTGTACTTATGCATGCGAACTTAGGAGTAAATTATCCTTGGAAATAAATGTTGCTTAAGCTTGGTTGAATTATTGCACAAATCATTTTATTACAACTGAAGGGACCATTCCGAACCCAATGGTTTGAGGTCTTCCCTTGCGAGGGATGAGTGCGGCCTTAAATATTTGTCCCGGTTCACACCGGGTGGCAACTCCATCATTCTCCGGTTTAGTCCCCCGCGGGCTACTCCGTACTCCCAACCGGGCCGCGAGCCCGGAACAGCATATGTCGCCCAGTTTCTGTGTTCCCACAATTGGATATGTTCGAAATCATTTTAGAAATGATTTAAAATCATCCAAAATTGTATTTTACAATTTTAGGACTAAAATGATCAATTTGCAAAGTTTTGGGGCAATTCGGTAATTACCAAGAAATTTGATTTCTTGTGTAATTTTTCAGAATTTGATAATTGGGTAATTAAATAAATAAGTTTATTTAATTGATCCAAGAAAAATTTTGAAATCTGAAAATTTTGATTTTCCGCGAATCCGCTACGTTACCGGATTTTCGCCATAAAAACCCCTACAGAAGTCGTAAAATGAGCCAACACAACCTTGGAGCGTGATTTGAAGATCAAGAGATGCCTTGGGATTCTTTGTACCAATTATATTAGTATAGAAAAAATAAGAGCACGGTTAATGCAAAATATTTTTATGTTATATGTATGTTTTAATTCGAAATGTTTGAATAACATGTCATATAGCTTAGGGTGTCTGTTGTTGGGGTTTTGGGCAAAGAGCGTGGCGGAACCGCTGTTCGGACAAAATCGTAATTTTAAAACTTTTTAAATTACCGAATAAATTATTCAATATCCAATATGAATAATTCATTCATATCTCACCTAAACATATTTATTCGATATCAAATAGCGACATAAATTGTTAAGAAACATCGCAAAACTTTTACGAAAAATATTTTTCCTCAAAATGGCATAAAATGCGTTTTTGACCGAACCAACCACCCAATACACATGAGGGCTGCCTAGGTCAGCCCCAATAGTATTAGGGCAGTTCATGGGCTGCCCGAATAGTGACAAAATCACTGTTTGGGCAGCCGTCACCCAGTTGGCTCAAAAGTCACCCGATAACGCCATTTTCGCTTATTTAGACTCCGAAATAATTTCGGGCAATTGTTCTAACACCTAAAACACATCCAATACATTCAAATGACATTATTTTCATCATAAACAACCCAGTTTTTCCAGATCTGATTTTGCAACAAAAATTATCAATTTTTCATGCTTCAATCCAACTTTTTCAACATTAATCCAATTAATCACAACACCAATTCAAGTCACCACCAATGAAACACCCAAGAAAAATTCTAGGCATTACAAGAGTGTTCATAACACTCTAGAATGGAAACATATCATCAAATGACCAAATTGAATAAATATTACAATAATATTATTCAAAACAACTTCACACATGCAATAAACTTCCAATTCCATCCTCCAAAACCAAAAGCCCCAAATTTATAGAAAAGAAGAAACCCTAGATCTCACTAGATCTTCAAGAAACAAGAAACAAAATTTCTAAGCTTAGGGATTTGTAGAATTACCTTTAATCCTTTAATTCCTTAGCTTTTTTTCTTGATTTTCTTCTTTCTTCATCTTGAGTCATCAAGAAATATTTGGAGAGTATTTGGGAGTTCATTTTCGGCCATGGAGGAGTGAATGATGAAGAAAAAAAATGTGGGACTCTCTATGTTTAGGCTTATCCGTCAAGAAATCCAATTTCCTGTCCATAATTCATCCACTCATGAATTATGACGACCACAGATAATCTCGCTAAACTATACAAGCCGAGGTCATTGCATACATATAATCCCTCCGTCACATGCTATCCATATTGTACATGGGATATAGATAATAACATCAAATCTGTTTGGTATAATATAGTCTACTTTTCAAATTTACGATCTCTAAATAACACTCGGAACTTGTTTCGAAGTTATACCATAGCCATGGATTTACTAGATCGTAAACACGTGTAGGATGCCTATGTCCCGTACACAGGACTGCCAGATTCTATCTTGATACGCACTAGATATCATGAGCATCAGTCCACACCCAACGAACATGCGGAGGTCTGATCTAAATAGATTGGTGACGTGACTACCATCAAAGTGTGGATGATAACTGATGAGTGATAAATCTATCACTATTCCCACTCATTTAACCTAATATATTGTATAGTTTCTTGGTTTATGTGAATATTTTGATGTGTTTTGTGTTATTTTGTAGATAAATAAAGTTTCAGGACATTCTGGAGGTGATTTGGAGCAAAACAGGAAAAATTGGCAAAAAGGGGCATTTCGGTAAATTATCCACGTCGCGACGCCCAAGTCATCAGCGTCGCGATTCCTAACTTGCACCAGATCTGCTAATGTGCGCCGGGTCAGAATTTGATAAGTTTGACTTTGCTAACATGCGTCGTGACACGTGTCACCATCACAGTAGATCTGCTAACGTGCACCGTGCCACGTGTCATCATCCTACGGTGCCGACACTCTCAATTGCCACGTGTGCCACGTGTCATCCATGTCATCACCACGTCATCGGTCAACGAGTCAACTATGCCACGCATCGTGCCACGTCATCGTCCACATCAGATGGTCAACCGAGTCAACATGGCACGTCAGCATCAGCCAATCACGCCGTGACACGTGTCGCAATCCTACGGTGCCGACAATTGATCTCAGCCGCCTTGCCACGTCAACGCCACGTCATCTCCACGTCAGCATAATAATTGAGCTCTTAGCCGCCACGCCACGTGTCGTCTTATCCTCTTAGCCGCCTCGCAACGTGTCAAGCCGAGAGCATGCCACGATTCCTGTTCTGGCGTAGCGACGCCAAAGTCTTTGACGTCGCGACGCTGGAAGCTTACTCGCGCCTATAAATTGAGCTCGAGATTTCAGAATTTCTTGTACCATTCTCTCTCATTTCTTTGATGTAAATAGGGAGTTCTTCTCTCTCTAAGTTTCGTTTTAATTTTTATTTTTTTAGTTTTGTAATAATTTTAATTAGGTTTTTTAATAATAGTAATTTACTTTCTTACTTTTTACAGTTTTTACTATTCATCATGAGGAGGTAACTTTCCCAGCTAGGGTGAAAGGTAATTCTTTTACTATTGCTATTTAGATTAATCTCCCTTAAAAATAATATATTCACTATTTAAAATTTGACTTAAAAAGGATACCGCCAGATTGGTCTGTTGGTAATTTTATTTTAATCTGGTTTTAACCTGACTAATCAAGGATATCGCCAGATTGGTCGGTTGGTAATTTTATTTTGGTTCCGCCTTTATGGCTGGTTATGGACAAATATTACCGCCTTAATGGCTGGTTGGACTTAATTTGACTTAATCAGAATACCGCCAGATTGGTCGGTTGGTAATATTATCACAAGTTTATATATTATTTTATGGGAGATATCTAAATTAGTAGTAGTAAAAGTAATTCCTTTTTACCTTAGCATTTATTTTATTGTAATTTATCTTTCAGTATTTACTTTACCGCAATTACTTTCAGCATTCTATGTCTTTTATTTTACCAGCCCTAGCTATGTGTCGTAACTAAATTAGTATATGGGGTTGTGATGACTTCCAATATCACCGGTTTATAAGGGGTTAGATTACAGTTTGGGTAATATAAAGATTTATTTATTGAGTCTTAATCTTAATACTTTTTAAATAACTGGCCATTAATTAAATTGACTAGGTAAACTTAAAATGAACTAGACATAGGGATTTTAAGTTTAAGACCTCAGACTCAATAGCCCACGATCTTCCTTGAGGATATATAACCATTTAATAGATTTCCTTACAGGATAGGAATATATCTGTCGGGCGGGGGGGTAGCCATAATTGGAACTTAAACTTAATGAATCCAGATAATTTGGTTGACATAGACATATGGTTCAATTGGGTTAAACTGGGTATTTGTGTCTGATCATCGACAGAGGTTTACACATAATTTGGTGTTCCAGGTTAATAAATCAATATTTTACCCAACTATAAGATTACCACTTCATCTTTAAAATGATATTAAAAGAAATCACAACCCTAGATAGTTTTTAATATTGAATTTTCTTAAAATCTACTTTCGAACAATTTTATTTACTTGTCTTTAAATTTAGAATCGTCGTCATTTCAAATCAATTAAACAACCTGTTAGATACTAGTAATAATTTGACCTCATAAAATTAATAACTTAGGTATTAAGTCCTCGTGGGATCGATATTTTTATACTACTTGAACGATACGTACGCTTGCGTTATACGTGTGTGTTTACGCCGGTCAATAACTCATATATCCACTGTGGTATCTCATGTCAAAGGACCACTATGCTCGCTCAACTCGGGAATATTACTATTGACGATGGTGTACCATCTATTAGGAAATCTTCAGTGAGTCGTTCAATATTTATCAAATAAACACCTACATGTCTATACGAGTCTCCCGAGACTCATGGTTCTTTGGGATAAACCATCAGACCATGTCACAATATATGACATGTACTAGTCTCAGCGGATTTTACTAATCGACCCGTGTTAGTAAATCTTGACCAGTAACTTTATTTAAGGATATACAACTTATATTGGCGCTTCCCAATGTCAATTACAAACTACGTTGTAACTGCGCACTACGTTGTAAATCCTAGGGTCTTTGTCTAATATACACGTATCACTAAACAAAATTTAGTTTCAATCTAATCATAATTAAATATCTAATCACAATTAGATCGAATATGTGTATAAAAGACAAGAGGTGCTACCATTAAATAAGTAAATATTATGGAAAAAAGAATTATTCATATTTATGAATCGGACATAAATATGATCCGGATTGGCACTCAGATTGGCACTCTGAGCATCAAAGTCATGAGGCTATGGTCTCAGTGATGACTGCTAGGATGAAGGATGGGACATCAGTCCGAGAGCACGTCTTGAGGATGATGACCACAGCTGAAACCCATGGTGCTCGTATTGCCAAGCGTAGCCACGTGACCATGATTATGGAAAGTCTTCCGAAGAGTTTCCTTCAGTTTAAAAACAACTATGTTATGAACAAGTTGACTTTTACATTGACCCAGCTGTTTAATGAGATAACCCACTACGAGTCCATGCTTGTGGATCCTCGTAAGCATAGTGCTGAGGCAAATGTTGTCGAGTCTTCAAAATCTGCAAAGATGAAGAAGAATGGAACTGGGAAGGCTAATTCTAAGCACATAAGGAAGAAGAACAACAAAGGATCCAAGGATGCCAAGCCCAAGGGAAAGTGTTCCCACTGCAACAAGAACGGGCATTGGAAAAGGAATAGTCATAAACACATTGCAAAGATGAAAGAGAAAAAGGCTACAGGTAAATATGATTTACTTGTTATCGAATCTCTATTAGTGGAGGATGATAAATCCACTTGGATTGTTGATTCTGGAGCAACTAACCACGTTTGTTCTACTTTGCAGCTACTTGACTCATGGAGGGTGTTCGAGTTTTAGCGCGGGCGCAACGGAAGCTTGCGGTTCGGGCGAAATCGTAACTTTAAAAACTTTTAAAATTACCAAATAAATTATTCAATATCCAATATGAATAATTCATTCATATTTCACCTAAACATATGTATTCGATATCAAATAATGATATAAATAGGTTAGAAACATCACAAAACTTTTACGAAAAACGTTTTTCCTCAAAGTGGCATAAAACGCGTTTTTGTCCGAACCGACCAACCAATACACATGAGGGCTGCCCAAGTCATCCCCAATAGTACTTGGGCAGTTCATGGGCTGCCCGAACAATGAGCAATTCATTGTTTGGATAGCGGACACCGGGTAAGCCCGAAACTCACCCGGTAACGCTGTTTTTCACCGTTTTCACATATTTCAACTCCGAAACAATTTACGCAATTTTTCCAATGCCCAAAACACATCCAAAATATTTATACAACATACCTTTCATCGCCAAAATCACAGAATTTTCAGATCTGATTTGGTAACCAAAAATATCATTTTTCACGCTTTAAATCCAATTTTCTTAACATTAATCATATTAATACTTACACCAACCAAAGTCACCATAAATGAAGAACTCACGAGATCTCTAAGCACGATTCGTGTGTGAATAAAATTAAAAATAAGTTGCGGAGGACTTACATTGATCGGTTTGAGTTCAAAACTTTTATGGATGTTGAAGCTTCCAAGCTCATGGGTGAGTATCCCTATCACCTTCATTTGACTCCCTTATGTGCTAGCAAGAACAAATGGAACAAATTTCATCTCCCCAGGAGAAATAAATTTGTCCGAGAGAGAGAGACAACAAACGGCCAATTGCTGAGGAAGTGCCTCTCGGCCAGGTCTTCAAAAGACTTGAAGAAACAGAGGCGATTCGGCCAATATATACAACAAAAGCAATATAGCCTTTCAAAGGCCAATCGGCCAAAATATAGAGAGAGAGCAAAAGCTTTTCAGTATTTTCATTGTTAAAGAAGAAGTCAGTGGCTGTTTTAAAACAAGCCAAAATGCCTTTTAAGTTGAAAAGTCAAAAATGGCTTTTCTTACTCGGCCAATCACATTTCATTTCAAACAATATTGCTTTTTCTTACATTCGGCCATTTATTGCATTCAAGGTCATTCGGCCTTCTCTCAATCAAGGTCGGCCTTAATCAAATAAAGGCCATTCGGCCTAAATGCTAGGGAGAGAGTGATATCAATTTCCAAAATTAAATGTGTTGAGTGATTAACAAGATTTCACCAAAACCCATCACTCATATCAATCACCAAAGGTGACTAATGATGTAAGTGAAGTGGGTCCCACTTTAAATTCAAAATTCAAGTGAGCTTGCTCAACACACTTCGGGCTCAGATTCGTTTAATCCGATTAAACGAATTTTCTGTCGCGACATAATTAAATCCAATTTAATTAAATAATTATGCCTCGCAAAATTATTATTAAAGTCGCTTACGAATTAATTCCAAATTAATTCGTTCGCTAGAATTAAAATCCAATTAATTCCGTGTTGAAATCTGATTTCAATTAATATATCTAATATATTATTTTAGCCCAATTAAATAAATTAAATAGCAAAATCTAATTTAACTATTAAATTTATTTTACCGATTAATTCCAAATTAACCGCGTTCTCTCCTCTCGACGAATTTAATCCCAGATAAATTCTCGACGTAATTAATCCCAGATTAATTCTTTCTCTGATAATTAATCCCAGATTAATTATTGCTATAATTAATCCCAGATTAATATTTTCTCTTAATCAATCACAGATTAATATTCTCTCTCTTAATTAATCACAGATTAATATTGTTCGAGTCAAGCATCATCGGTGAATCTTTGGGATGCGACCCAAGAGATCCCTGGATATGTTGGCAGTAAATACGATTATCGGACTATCCGAACACGTGCGTACCCGATACCACGTACTTATCTATTTAAAAGACATGGTTGACTTCTAGCAAAGCATCGTGTCTACCCAATTCTCCAGAAATATTCTGCTACGGAATACAAGATCTTTGTCAGTCGTAGTATACGTAGTATTGCGTATTACGATCCAGTATCGGATGTCACATGCAAGGCCTGGGGCTGGAGTTGTGTCTACCCCGTACGAAGCATATATCGGATCACAAGCAACTAGTCTCTTTATGAACGGAAAGTCATGACCTAGTCATACTTCCCCGATGGCTATAGCACTTAGAGTACCAGTTCTGTATCCCTGCGTGATCATCATCTCCATATGACTGAAGTGATACTTCCATCTTGACATCACAACCAATACATGACGATTCTCAGTATACCCATAAGAGGCGTACACAGAACCTGTTAAAGCCTTGGATGATAAAAACTAAAGTATATTGATTGTCGCAAGTATTAGCGATGCAAGTCTCAGGTTATGACCAAATACACCTACCCTGATTCGTATTCCCATAGACACATAGTCATACTACCAATGGGATTCTGAGGGGTCTATCCAGAGCGAAGCTGTTTCCATACCATCGGTAAATAGAACCTCATATTACACTTGCATGAGTATCCAATACCCAAATATATGAGAACTATGCCGTTACGCTTCCATAACACGCACAAGTGTAATACTAGCCTATTCCGCATTATCGATGTCCAGTCTCGATAATACAACGACTATGGATATTTAATGATTAAACCTTTGTGGATTAATACTGTCTCATATCTTATTAATCTGGAACTAATCATAAGGACTTTTATCATTTATATATCCAGGTAATCCAATTACAAATGATAAAAGAGCAATTTCCTTTGTCACATAGTTAATTTGTACAACAACACCATGTTCTGTACAAATAGTGATGCTATGGTTCAGAATTATCCAACACTCAAGAAAATTCTAGGAGTTACAAGAGTGGTCATAACACTCTAGAATGGCAACAAGTCATCAAATGAAAAAATTGAACTAATATTATAATAATATTATTCAATCCAACTTCAGACATGCATCTATCCTCCAAATTCATACTCCAAATCAAAAAGGCCCAAAATCTAAGAAAGTAAGAGACCTTAGAACTATTCTAGATATTCAAGAATAAGAAACAAGTTTTCTCAGTTTAAGAGTTATGAAGATTACCTCCAAATCTCCTAATTTCGTTACACTTTTTTCTTGATTTCTTCACTTTCTTCCTTGAGTCTTCAAGAAAATTTTGGGAGTTTTCTTTATCAAAGGATTCGGCCATGGAATATTAAGCTACATAGCATCATGCTAAGCATGCTGCTGTGCAACTTGCGTGGCGCTGCAGCGCCACAAAGAGAGCAGCGCAAGCATTTTTTTAAAAATTATTTTCTAAAAGTAAAAACCATAAAACACTTTAAAAATCACCCAAAACAATTTTAATTTCAAAACCAACCACAACACATATTATAAAATAAACATATATAAATTCTAAATATATATATGAATTTCTTTGAATCAAATTACCCAAATGTGGTCAAGTGATTCTAGAATGGTAACTATAGCTCTAAGCTTTAATCTAGAGTTCCAAACTCTTATTAATTGTTTCATGTCCAACATGAACATCTTTGGCCTAAAATATAAGCATGTTGTGTTTATACTTCTAAGGAATCCTAACACAATAAATTAGCCTTATTTCAACATTAAGCTATGTTATCATGCATCTAATACACAAATCAACATAGTTTAGGAGAAGATCAAACATTACCTAGTAAGCTTGATGCAAGATCCAATCTACTTCTCCTTGTTCAAATTGTTGGAGAACCTCCAAGGTATGCAAGCTCGACTTCAAGATCCAATCTTGATTTCCAACGTAAGCAAACTTCACTTCAAGATCTAATCTTGATTTCTCCTTAATGAAATGTTTTAGAGACCTCACATGCTTCTCTAAACACTTCTCTAACTTAGGCTAATCTCTCAAGAATTTGCTTATGCTTGTCTTTGTACTTGTAATTAAAACCTTCCTAAAGCTTTCTATTTGTAGCAAGACTTAGGTAATTTTTAATTAACAAAAGTTGTAATCAATTTTTAAGTGGGCTTAATCGAATTTGTCCAAATATGTATAATTAGGTGTGACTAATTTTCATTGTCTCTCACTTTAATTTAATCCAATTAAATCAAGTCAAGTCAAGGATTAGGAAATGGATTAGTTAAATGTTTGCCACCTTGATTTAATCCAATTAAATCAAGCCAAAACAACATATTATTACATACTTACAATTACCATAATATCCTCAAATGGTAGAGATAATTATGATTTTACAATTAAGCCCTTGTGTAATTATTGAATTAATCCAATTAATCCAATTAGGTCAAAATAAATAATCAATGTTATCCAATAACACTTGATTATCTTAGTTGTTAATTATAATATCGAATATTATCTTTTATCAAAATTAATCGGCTAAACAACTGCTCAATGAGTGCACTTCATATTGGGACTCTCTAAGTTCAGACACATTCGTCTGATAAGCCTAGCTAATATGTACGCAATTCAGCCACCTCCGAATTCACGAAGAACATGAACGACCTTTCTGAACTATACAAGTCGAGGTCATCATATATGTTTAACAATCCCTTCGTTGCAGGCTATCCGAGTTGTGTTTAGGAAACATAGAATATATTGTCAAGTTTCCAAGGCACACAACTAATGTCGACATGTCCACGGTGCTCCATAACTGCTGTGATCCACCCTAGGTGATCGATTTTGGCCAAAGATTTAAGAATCGTGACTTTACTCACATGGATAACTAAACCTTTTATGGTACACATATGGGCCACTGGATCCTATCTTGCTTCGCACTTGATTACTGAGTGCATCGGTCCACACCCAATGAACATCTAGGGCCAGACCATGAAAGGTTTCTGACATACATGGCATCAAAGTGTGGAAGATCTCACATAAAATCAATGCTATCCTATAGTCAAAGGATTACATATGCTACTCGACTTGAGGAGATTCCTATTGACGGTAGTGTGTACTTCCAACTATTAGGAATCACCTGTGAGTCATTCAGTATTCGCTTCAACGAATACCCACATGTCTATACAAGTTTCCAAAGCTCATGGTACATCTGGTTAAACCATTGGAACTCTAATTCCAATATACGATATGTGCTAGTCTTCTAGCTTATAGGAACTCGATTGTATTCCAAAACCAACGACTAGGAATATTTACTTTAAGAATAGTTTACACCCAAAGTCAAAACTATTCTAAGGTCGATGTCATTCTTATCATATCTATACATCAATCTAATATGCATAATGACAATACCATTAATGAGGTATGAAATGTAAAATATAGTTATTTTATTAATAAATAATAAAATATACAATTCAGATTGGCACTCCAAGCACCAACTCCATCAAACTCCCACTTGCTTAGTGTCAATCTGGATGGTACCTGTGGGACACAGGAACTGGACGACGCATGATGTCCCAGGCTCGCGGCCTGGTTGGGAGTACGGAATAGTCCGGGGGACTAAATCGGAGAATAATGAAGTCGCCACCTGGTGTGAACCAGGAAAATGAGATTTAAGGCCGCACTCACCCCTCGCAAGGGAAGACCTCAAACCGTTGGGTTCGGAATGGTCCCTTACTTATGTCACTTGTAATGAACGGATTTATGTAATAATTTAATCAAGTTTAAGTAACACTTATTTCCAAGAGTATCATGCTTCTAAATTCACATGCATACATCAACAAGTTCATATAAATTTACATGTAACTCATATCCGAATTTGCATATAGCCTATTAGCATGTAATCTATGTCTCAATTTGCAAACATAAGGATTAACATACAGCAAGCATACAAGTAAATAAACACATTATACTCATACATGTGGGGAATACAGATGAACGACACTTACACAATCTTGCATAATGCATAGAAACAATCAGGTTTATCATACGAAGGAATAGCTACTAGAGACAATTATGTACGAAATCTGATGAAAATAACTTAATTCAGTGGGTGCGCGTTCGCGTAGCATTCGAGAACGCGTTTGAACGGTAAACAGAAGGTTCACGTTCGTATAGCGTTCGAGAACGCGTTCGAACGGAGCCAGACCTGATGCATGAAACACTAAGAAGATGCGTGCGCGTTCGCGTAGCGTTTGATAACGCGTTCGAATGGTAAACAGAAGGTTCACGTTCGTATAGCGTTCGAGAACGCGTTCGAACGGAACCAGACATGATGCATGATGAAACTAAGAAAATGCGTGCGCGTTCGCGTAGCATTCGAGAACGCGTTCGAACGGTAAATAGAAGGTTCGCGTTCGTGTGGCGTTCGAGAACACGTTCGAACGGAACCAGACCTGATGCATGCAACACATTCATAGACAAACAAATCCACAATGTGGGACCTCACGTATCCGATTGAACTCATCTAACATCCAATCGAATATACACCAACCGGCGCGGCAAAGCATCGTGGTAAAGGATTTTAACCCCTCCAAATAGGGGACCTTTAATCCGACTTACTAAGCCCATGCACTCGATCGTATCATGCATACAAAGATAAAGGCAATCACATCAAACTTGGTATGGCCGATTGAACATATCTTACATTCAACCGAACACACATCAACCGGCGCGACAAAGCATCGTGGTAAAGGATTTTAACCCCTCCAAATATGGGACCTTTAATCCGACTTACTAAGCCCATGCGCTCGAGTGTATCATACATACAAAAATAAAGGCAATCATATCAAACTTGGTATGCCCGATTGAACATATCTTGCATTCAACCGAACCCACATCAACCGGCGCGGCAAAGCATCGTGGTAAAGGATTTTAACCCCTCCAAATAGGGGACCTTTAATCCGACTTACTAAGCTCATGCGCTCGATTGTATCATACATACAAAAATAAAGGCAATCACATCAAACTTGGTATGCTCGATTGAACATATCTTGCATTCAACCGAACACACATCAACCGGCGCGGCAAAGCATCGTCTTAAAGGATTTTAACCCCTCCAAATAGGGGACCTTTAATCCGACTTACTAAGCCCATGCGCTCGATCGCATCATACATAAACAAGTAACATGCAGAATTTAAATAACGAATAATAAATAAATCAAAGCAACATAAAATAAAAGAAGGTGTTGTTTACTCAAGAGGTACGTGGAGTTGTATCCCGAGTATAGATCATACTACCGTCCATTCGGAATCGGCTATGAAATTTATGTCTGGGTTTCCATCCGATATACAGCGAGAGTTGACACATCTTTCATTTTATTCCAAGGCCACAACATACAATATTTCACAATTCATGCACTTTCTATCTATTCAAGGGCCACAACATGCTTCACTCAAAAATAATCATGCAAACGGAACTCAATAAATAATAAAAAAAATACAACTGAAAACGAGTGTGAAAAATACCCTCAGGTCTAACCTTTTATGTCGACTTTCGGACTCGCGTTTCACGACCGTCGGAAGGGCTATCGCTCCGCAACTTTTCTGGTTCACTGGTTTGCATTTTACCTCGCTGTTTCGCTGCTCAAGCTACTGTTTTGACTCCATTTTGCTGCTGTTTCCTCGTGGTTTCGCTGCTCAATTATTGGTCACTATTTTGGTGTTTCAACGGACTGTTTCGAGTGTTTCTTTGTGGGTTTTTAGTGCAGTCTTGTGTGATTATTTTAAGGATTATAAGTGTAGTTTTTATGTTACTGTTATGAGGATTTTAAGGACTGTTTTAAGAGGATTTGGTTTGCTATTTTGGGGGTGATTTGGGCTACTGTTCAGGCGTGTTTTAGGAGGTGTAGGGGTTGCTGTTTGGGGGTGTATTTTCGGTGATGTGTGGAGGTTTAGGGGCTGCTGTTTTCGGTTGTGGAGTGGGGGAGATGAAGAGAATTATTTGAGTTTTTCTTCTTGCTATTGCCGTGAGTGGCTAGGGCTCTTGGTGTTGTGATTTTCATGTAAGTCTTGTGTATGAGCTAGTCTAGAGGAGGGTAGTGAATGGTTCTTTTTATAGGCAAAGGCTAGGGTTTCACCTTGTCTCACAATGAAGGGATTTGATTTAGTGTTGAGCAAGGAAAGTCAAAGATTGAGGGGGGATAAATTTTGTTTAGTTAGGAAGTCAATATCTTTAATTTGTTATAATTGATTTTAATTAGGCATGACATCTTTTTAATTTAGTATGTGATTTCGTTTAGTTAGGAAGTTAATATATTTGATTTGTCTTAATTAGGTATGTGATTTTTAGATTTGTTTTAATTTCACCATGTGTTAAATATGTGTTTTAAGTGGGCTTGGGCGTGTGGGCCAAGGCTTGGGCGAATTGGGCTTTATGTGAGGCTAGCAGCAAAACCAGAATTACCGACACCGTTCGAACGCCTCTTTGAATGCGGCATGAACGCCCACAATCTGTTTGGCGTTCGAACGTATACACGAACGCAGCATGAACCTTGTTTATTCTGAATTTCCTCATCCGATGTCCGTTTTCCGTGACCTCCGTGACTTAAAAGGTAGTGTCTCCAAATGAGACTCATCATAGGGACTTATATGCAAAAATGCAGTACCGCAGTCTCATCTCCTCCACATGTTTATCAAATAACTTAGGAGGTAAGATCTTTGTAAACGGGTCTACTATATTGTCTTGTCCTTGAACCTTCAAGTCCACTATGTCTTTTAATTCAATAATCTCTCTAATTACCTGGTATTTCCTTTCCACGTGTTTAGACTTGGAATGTGCCCTCGACTCCTTAGCCTGCGCGATGGCTCCGTTATTATCACAGTGCAATGGGATTGAATCCGCAATACTAGGCACAACGTCAAGTTCTATGATAAAATTTCTAATCCAAACAGCTTCTTTAGCAGCTTCTGAAGCCGTTATAAATTCCTCCTCGGTGGTGGAATCAGCTGTTGACCCTTGCTTTGAACAATGCCAACTAATCACACCACCGCTAAGGGTAAATATATATCCTGATGTAGATTTTCTGTCATCTGAGTCTCCCTGGAAGTTGGTGTCTGTATAATCCTTAACTTGTAGCTCATCTTCTCCATATATCAGAAACTTATCCTTGGTGCCTTTAAGATATTTTAGGATATGTTTCACGGTTGTCTAATGATCATTGCCTGGATCAGATTGATATCGACTGGTCACACTGATGCTGAAACTGATGGCAGGTCTAGTACATAGCATATCATATATTATGCTTCCAATATAAGGAGCATATGGCAAGTTAGACATCCTAACTCTCTCTTCCTCAATTTGAGGTGCCATTTTCTTTGAAAGATGTATGTCGTATCAGAAAGGTACATTTGATGCCTTGCAGTTGGTAAAATTGTACCTTTCTAACATCTTGTCTATGTACGTCGATTGTGACAACCCTATAAGCTTCCTAATTCTATCTCAGTAGAGCCTTATACCTAATATATAAGAAGCTTCACCCATATCTTTCATGGAGAAGTTCTTGCAAAGGTAGGCTTTCACATTTTGCATCATCCCTATATCATTTCCTATGATAAGGATGTCATCTACATACAAGACTATGAAAACTATCATGCTCCCACTAACTTTCTTATAAACACATGGTTCTTCCTCGTTTTTTATGAATCCAGATAATCTAATTATTTCATCAAAATGATGATTCCAGTTTCGGGATGCATGTTTAAGTCCATAAATAGACTTTTGGAGCTTACAAACCAAGTTTGAAGTCTCACTGGATATGAAACCTTTTAGTTGTTCCATATAGATATCCTCCTCAAGGAATCCATTTAGGAAAGCGATTTTCACATCTATCTGTCATATCTCATAGGTTTAACCCGTGGAAATCAAGCATGAGTGTATTTTTAAAATTAATAAAATATAATATTTTATTTTCCAAGTGTTTTAGGGAAAATCAGAAATAATCTGGATCCGAAAAAATCGTTGGGATAAAAACCGGACAAAAATCAATTTCTCGGGACTAAGAATGTTGCCTGCGCAGTATGCAACACATGCTGTTGTGTAGCATATGTGGCGCTGCAGCGCCACAAAGAAAGCATCCCAAGTTTTTTTAAAAATAACTATTTTCTAAAAATAAAAACCTTAAAATACTTTAAAAATCTCCCAAAATAATTTTAATTTCAAAACCAACCACAACACATATTATAAAATAAACATATATAAATTCTAAATATGTATATGCATTTCTTTGAATCAAATTACAACCCAAAATAGAATCCCAATAAGAAATGTCTCATGAACAATTCTAGATCACCCAAAGGTGTTCAAGTGATTCTAGAATGGTAGCCAAAGCTCTAAACTTTAATCTAGAGTTCAAAACTCTTATTAATTGTTCCATGTCCAATATGAGCATCTTTGACCTAAAACATAAGCATGTTGTGTTTATACTTCTAAAGTATCCTAACACAATTAATTAGCTTTATTTCAACATTAAGCTATGTTATCATGCATCTAATACACAAATCAACAAAGCTTAGGAGAAGATCAAACATTACCTAGTAAGCTTGACGCAATATCCAATCTACCTCTCCTTTGTTGAAATGGTTGGAGAACCTCCAAGGTGTGCAAGCTTGACTCCAAGATCCAATCTTGTTTCCAATGCTACCAAGCTTCACTTGAAGATCCAATCTTGATTTCTCCTAGATGAAATATTGTAGAGACCTCATAAACTTCTCTAAACACTTCTCTAACTTAGGCTAATCTCTCAAGAATTTGCTTATGCTTGTACTTGTTATTTTTCTTGTAATTAAAACATTCATAAAGCTTGATATTTATAGCAAAACTTAGGTAATTGTTAATTAATAAAAGTTGTAATCAAATTTTAAGTGGGCTTAATCTAATTTGTCCAAATATGTATCATTAGGTGTGACTAATCTCCATTGTCTCCAATTTAATTTAATCCTATTAAATCAAGTCAAGGATTAGGAAATGGATTAGTTAAATGTGTGCCACTTTGATTTAATCCAATTAAATCAAGCCAAAACCATCGATATTTACATACTTACAATTACCATAATATCGTCAAATGGTAGAGATAATTATGATTTTACAATTAAGCCATTGTGTAATTATTGAATTAATCCAATTAGGTAAAAGTAAATAATCAATGTTATCCAATAACACTTGATTATCTTAGATGATAATTATAATATCAAATATAATCTTTATCAAAAATTAAATCGGATACCCAAGTGCTCAACGAGTACACTTCATATTAGGACTCTCTAAGTTTAGACACGTTCTTCATATAAGCCTAGCTAATATGTACGCAATTCGGCCACCTCCGAATTCGCGAAGAACACGAACGACCTTTCTGAACTATACAAGTCGAGGTCATCACACATGTTTAACAATTCCTCCAGCGTAGGCTATCCGAGTTGTGCTTAGGAAACATAGAATATACCGTCAAGTTTCCAATGTGCACATCTCATGTCGACATGTCCAAGATTCTTCATAACTGATGCGATCCACCCTAGGTGATCGACTTTGGCCAAGGATTTAAGAATCATGACTTTACTCATATGGATACCTAAACCTCTTATGGTACACATACGGGCCAACAGATCATATTTTGCTTCGCACTTGATTACTGAGTACATCGGTCCACACCCAATGAACATCTAGAGGCCATACCATGAAAGGTTTCTGACATACACGACATCAAAGTGTGGAGGATCTCACACAAAATCAATGTTATCCTATAGTCAAAAGGATTACATTGCTACTCGACTCGAGGAGATTCCTATTGACGGTGGTCTGTACTTCCAACTATTAGGAATCACTTGTGAGTCAATCAGTATTCACTTCAACTCAGGTTAAACCATTGGAACTCCAATTCCAAAAATTTGATCGGTGAAATCACCCACGTTACACAAGCGTATGTATCGCTCAAGTAGTATAAAATATATCGATCCCACGAGGACTTAATACCTAGGCTATTAATTTATGACGTTGAATGTTTACGAGTATCTAATAGATTTCATTGTTGATTGGATGGTGATTTTAAACTAAAGATAATTAAATAAAACAGTGTGAAGGTGAATTAAAGGTAAAATCAATATTATAAAACTATCTAGGGTTCTAAATTCTTCCAATATCTTTTTTAAGATGAAGTGATTATCTCATGTTTGTGCAATATATCGGTTTATTAACCTGGAACACAAAATTATGCAAAAGCCTATGTCGATGGTCAGGTGGAAATACCCAAATAACCTAATTAATCATATGTCTATGTCAACTAAGTTACCTGAATTCATTAAGATTAAGTTCCAATTGTGGCTACCCCCGCCAGACAAGTATATGTCTATTCCGGAAGGAAATCTATTAAGGGGTATTTAATCCATAAGGGAGATCGTGGGCTATTAAGTCTAAGGCTGAAACCTAAAATTCCTTCGTCAAGTTTATTTTAAGTTTACCAGATCAATCATATTAATGGCCAGTTAAAAAGAAGCATTAAGCTTAATACTTAATAAATAAACGTTTATAATACCCAAAACACAAAACAACCCATTATAAACTAGTGATATTGGAATTCATCACAACCCCCGATTATGTATTTGGTTACAATACATACCTAGGATTACTAAACACTTAAATAAACAAAACATCATAAAAATAACTTAAAGATAAATAAAAGTAAAATTAAAATAATGAAAGAAAATGATGGGGGTTAGAGGATCCACTTTTAATATTTCAAAATTAGAAATCTCTATTATTGTCAATGTTTACCGATTAATTAATTATATTTAACCAGAACATAAAGACGAAAATTCCATTTGTCTCAATTAAGTCCAATTGACCATATAGGCGGTAACAAGGTTATTACTGAAACCGACCATATAGGCGGAAACTACGTCTAGAATGTAAAACCGACCAAATATGAGGTAAATAAGGTTGTCACCTAAACCGACCATATAGGCGGTAACTAATTAATCCAAATTTTAATTAAAATAAGTAGATTAATCTAATTTATTATATTAAAGTCTCTTCTTTTCACCCCAGCAGAATGAGATTACATGCTCATGCTGTAAATGAAAACACACAAAATTTTATTAATTAAATAAAAAGAAAATACAAGAAAACTTAAATAAATATACAAGACAATTTCCTTTAGGTTTTCATGGAAAAATTCCTCCACATAAAGCATGAAAAATTTACAAAGTTTAGCTTGGTATTTATAGGTAAATCTAAAGGCTTCCACCAATTTCTCCACCAATTTCTCCATCAAACATGGCACCAAACATGGCATCAAATATGGCACCAAATATGGCACCGAATCCTCCACCAAACATGCAAGCATGTTTGGCGGAAGTTTCACAATTTCCATTTTTTATTTTATTTTATTTTATTTTTGTTTTGAAAATGACTTTAATAATTACACATAACACACTTATGGATATTTTATCAATTTCGGTCATGAAAACCTCAGAATTCGAAATTATTATGAACATCAAAGTTGTAGATCTTTGAGTCTTCTTTAATATGGAACTTGAATCACCTCTATCCGATATCAGAGTAAAAGGTTATGGCCAAAATACAAAAATTACACAAAGTTGAAATTTCTGAAATTGTACTTCGTTAGAACGCCATTTCAAGTTTCTAACCTCCAAAATCCAAAGGTAAAGTCCATTTTTTGCCCTTATTTATTCCACATTTCGTCCTGATTGATTCTATTGATTCCCGATTTTATTTTATCTACAAAATAAACTAAAACACATGAAAACGTTCATAAAACTCGAAAAACTATACAAAATATTAAGTAAAAGGGCAGTAAATATTGATATATTTTCCGCTCATCACACCCCCAAACCTAACATTTTACTAGTCCTCGAGCAAAACAATAAAATAAAATACAATAAATAATTAAAATTAAACTAAGTTACTTTCGTCAGGATCACGGTTGCATTTAGCGTATGCAACAAGCCTTTAAACCCCTAGGTGTCCTTAGTGGACGAGTTGTAGTCTCGTGAGGGCTTACAACAATGATACCCACAAACGTCAATCTAATGCACACAAAAGTAAAAATATAAGAGAAAAGAGAATAAAGAAGTTAGTGACTAAACAAGTGAAACTTCTTTTCCAAGTTAAGAATTGTTTTCTTTCTTTCTAAATTACCAAATAAGTAAATTCTCCAATTATTTTTACCATTCTCCATATACACAACCAACAAAGTATTAATCAACTCATTGTACCTATAATATTCATAAGTGTAGTTGAAAATAGAGTAATATTTTTGTCGTAAAGTTATATGAGAATTCACACCTTTTTTAGCGATGGAAATTTTTTTTTATTTACAATATCTTTAATCCATGTAGTGAGCTTTGGGCCAGTGACTCCCAAGCCAGTTGACTTTAGGGCACTAGGTGTTAAGACACCCTTACAGACTTAATTACTCAGATTTCAGATATATCTTTATATATATATATATATATATAACATCTTTAATCCATGTAGCGAGCTTTGGGCTAATAACTCCCAAGCCAGTTGGCTTTAGGGCACTAGGTGTTAAGCCACCCCTACAGACTTAATTACTCGGATCTTCGATGTTAAAATTTTGCTTCCATTTTTTTTTGTTCCATTGCTTTTTAGATGCTTCCTCCAATTAAGCTAGAGCACTGAATATTATAAAATTTTCAATTACAACTCATGGCTGTAGGTTACCATGCATGTTGATAATACATGTCAACTGAGCATATAATGATCCAATTTAGTCAGTATTATGGAGAATTCATAAATTAAATAATTCAAAAGGAAATAAACAAAAATTAACTTGTTACGAAATAGGTTGAGATACGTCTCAGGAGTGGAAATTCCTTACTCAGCTATCTCACACAAAATATTTTATATTTTTTTAAATTTGTTTTAAAAAAAAATTTGAAGATTTTTGGCTAAAAACCAAGCAAAACCAACACAATGAAAAAAATAAAAACAAGATACTAATCAACTATTCTCCTCCCCAAACCTAATTGAGACATTGACCCCAATGTCTAAAAAAGTAGAAGAATAGTTTAGAGGATTGTATCTGGTTAGCTGGTATTCTACGTCTAAAAAGAAAATTAAAAAGGTTAAGATTCAGATTTCTCCGACGCTTCTTACCACGATCATTATCAGACCAGTTTATCTTAGAAATGATAAGGTCAATTTGTGGTTCAAAGGCTAAAAATTGGTCAATTAAATCATGGGCAGTTCTGACAGTGAAGAGGATATCTTTTACAGGTTTTGACACGAACCCATTTCTCCGGGCATCATCAAGAAACACACAAAGAAAATCATAAAATTTGTCAACGTTAAACAGTCCAATTGGTTTCTGGTGTATGTTCAAGTTCGTCCAAGATATCACTGTAAAAATTTCATCCATCGTACCCAAGCCACCTGGCAAAGCAATAAAACCATCAGCACGATTAATCATTTCAACCAGCCGTTCAGACATACCCGGCTTGATAATTTCCTCTCTGTTTGATGGTCCTATCATATTGACAAGTTGATGTAAGTCATGGGTCCCACCCATTTAAATTCCAAATCTAAGTTGGCTTACACAACACACATTGGGCCCGGTTCATTTAATCCGACTAAACGAATTTTACGTCGCTAAATAATTAAATCCAATTTAATTAAAAAATAATGCCTCGCAAAATTATTACGAAAGTTGCTTACGAATTTATTCCAAATTAATTTGTTCTCTTGAATTAGAATCCAATTTTAATTCCGTATTGAAATACAATTTCAATTAATATATCCGATATATTATTTAGCCCAAATAAATAAATTAAATAGTAAAATCCAATTTAACTATTAAATTTATTTTACCGATTAATTCCAGATTAATCGCGTTCTCTCTTCTAGTCGAATTAATCCCAGATTAATTCTTGACGCAATTAATCCCATATTAATTTTCTCTCTCATAATTAATCCCAGATTAATTATGTTCGAGTCAAATGTCATCGGTGAATCTTTGGGAAGCGACCCAAGAGATTCCTAGATATGTTGGCAGTAAATACGGTCATTGGACTATCCGAACACGTGCGTACCCAGTACTACGTTCTTACTGATTTACAAGACATGGTTGGCTTCTAGCAAAGCACCATGCCTACCCAATTCTCCAAAAATATATTTAACATGGAATATATATAATATGTATCAGGCGTAATATAATATATATTGCGTAATATGATCCAGTATCTGATGTCACATGCTAGGCCTAGGGCTGGAATTGTGTCTGCCTCGTACGAAACATATATCGGATCACTAGCAACTAGTCTCTGTAATCGGATAATCATGACCTAGTCATACTATCCCGATAGCTATAGCATTTAAAAGTACTAGTTTTGTATCCATGCGTGATCATCATCTCCATATGACTGAAGTGATACTTCCATCTTGACATCACACCCAATACACTACGATTCTCAGTATACCCAGAAGAGGTGTACACAGAACCTGTTAAAGCTCCGGATGATCAAAACCAAAGTATATTGATTGTCGCAAGTATTAGCGATGCAAGTCTCAGGTTAAGACCACATACACCTACCCTGATTTGAATTCCTATAGACACATAGTCATACTACCCATGGGACTCCGAGGGGTCTATCTAGAGCAAAGATGTTCCCAGTCCAACGGCTAACAGAACCTCCTTTCACACTTGCATAAGTATCCAATACTTAAATATATGAGAACTATGCCGTTAAGCTTCCATAACGGGCACAAGTGTAATACTAGCCTATTCTGCATTATCGATGTCCAGTCTCGATAATACTACGACCAAGGATATTTAATGATTAAACCTTTCATGGATTAATATTGTCTCATATCTTATTAATCCGGTACTAATCATATGGACTTTTATCATTTATATATCCAAGTAATCCAATTACAAAATGATAAAAGAGCAATTTGCTTTGTCACATATTTAATTTGTACAAAGAACACCATGTCTTTTACAAATAGTGATGCTATTGGTCATAATTGACTAACAATCTCCCACTTTGCCTATAGCCAATCACTCAAGTGTCCAACACTTGAACTATGTATGAGTCGCTCATACTTATGCTGAGATATCGCTTTCGTCAGCGGATATCCAAGGTTATCATCTGAAACGATCTTGTCGATCTTGACATTACCACGATGTGTGATCTCACGAATCAGATGAAACCGTCGAAGTACATACTTGGATCATTGATGAGATAGTAATTCCTTAGCTTGTGATGTAGCCTAGCTCAGCTGCTAACAGAACTACTCCTAATCCAATTAGGAATTTTATCGCTAAAAGGTGATTTAGGCATCTTGCCTAATAAACAAGATTCGCAGACGTCATATGAATTTGGATCAAATCCGTCCAAGTACCCACTCTTCAAAAGTATGGATATATGTGTCTTATTTATGTGTCCCAGACGACAATGCCACATATAAGTTTCATCTTTGTTACTTACTTTAAGCCTTTTGTTTGTTACATTATATGTTTGAGATTGATTTATATTCAAAATATAAAGACCATTATTTGCATCAGCTGTGCAAATTTCCATATAATTTTTATACAGAAAACACCCGGTGTTTCTAAATACAAAAGTATACCCACATTGGGTTAACATAGATACAGAAATAATATTCCTAGTCAAACTAGGTACAAAATAACAGTTTATAAGTTCAAGTACATGCCCCGAGGGCAGTTCCAAAACATAAGTGCCCACGGCCAAAATGGCAACTCGCGTCCCATTTCCAACACGGAGGTCAATCTCTCCTTAGGCCAGTCTCCTGCTAATCCGCAGATCCTGCACATCAGTACATATATGAGAACCACAACAAGAATCAAAAATCCAATTTTTAAAACTAGAAGTAGACATGTTTATTTCTATAACAAACATACCTAAAGCCGGTGCCTTGCCCGCTTTAATTTCCTTCATGTGAGCCTTGTACTCGCGGCAGTCACGCTTCCAGTTACCCCGCTTCCCGCATTGCAAGCATACATCTTGGGATTTTTCCTTGGGTTTCCCAGAACCCTTTGACGATTTGGCCTTGCCCTTCTTCTTATGATTCTTCTTTTTAACACCTCCAGTCGCCTTAGGCCAAGCCCTCGGAGTCTGAGATGTTGAAGCATAGTGTGCCTCGCGTTTCTTTCCCTTAAGGAGCTCATTTTCTGCCTCACGCAGAGTGGACATCAACTCTCCAAGAGTCTGATCTTGGTTCAATATGTTGTAGTTCATAATGAACCCACTCCAAGTGTCGGGGAGAGACTGTAGGATCAAATCCACTGAAGTCTCAGCCTCGAAGACTATGCCCAGCTGTCCGAGTTGCTCAATGTCAGCAATCATCTCTGAGACATGATTCTCAACAAACGTACCCTCTGGCATGCGAGCCCGGAAGAGCTTCTTCTGCAACTCGTATCTTTGCGATCTAAGATTCGATCGATGGAGATCGTGCAACTTCGCTATCGTCTTATAGGGATCCAACCCCTTATTTTGACGACAGAATTACGGATTCATAGCGGTAAGTATTACCGATTGAGCAGTTTCATTATCATCGCTATGAGTCTTCCAAAGCTCTAGCTCAAGCAACTGATCAGGTCGAGGCTTAGGCCCAAGAGGTCGCTCTATAGTGTAGAGTAACTTCTCGGATCCCAGAGAGATTCTGAGATTCATATCCCAGTCTTGAAAGTTTATGCCATTAAAGACGTTGTCGCCCATGTCAATATCCCTAATGCTTAACTTTCCAGTTAAGCGGAACCCATTGATTTTGGAAAGCTTCGTAATCGATGTCGATGGACAAGAAGTGATCTTGACTTTGGCCAACAAATCACAACTTGGACAAGACACCGATATAGAACAAAGCCTTCATGATTCAAACACATCCGCGATTGACAAAGGTCTTGACTTTGGCCAACACACCAGTGCCAATCTTGGATCTTGAGTAAGAATCACTCAATGGAAGGAAAACACTTAATATTTTATTGGGGGTTTTTCACGTAAATTGGCAACCAATTTATTATCTTTGTTAAGGTCTCATCATACACCCGTAATCATGCATTCTAAAAACATAATAAGGCGCGGAAATAAAATTAATAACGATATGCGGATGGATATCTCACAGATTGTTCCTAGAACAAATCACTCCCTTTCCTCTCCCCGGCTAGCACTATTCTTACTTCTACCCAATTACATAATACAATAAGAGAAACCTCATTAACATTGAGGGGAATTAGGTGAGAAAAGAATACAAAGAATCAAGAGAGAAAAGGCTAGACACGCAGGTCCAATTTAATAAATTCTAAATTTACAACAATTTCCTAAATTGCCCTTCCCTTCTAATATCCATCCGATATACGTTATTCATTCAACACATTCATGTATTCATTCATAGCATGTTATTCAATCAATCTAATCCAATTAATTAATCTTTGAATTAAGTGATCATCCAATGTTCAAACAACGATTTGATTTTGCGCGAGTCCAACTTGTTTGTGAATAAGTACTCGAAGTACGAATTATTGAATTATATCGAACTATTCTTTAAATCTAATTTAATTCGTATTCAATACTAATTCATTTATTTAATTCCAAATTAAATATCTACACTTTTTAATGCGCTTTAACGACTTAGATTCCAAATCTAATCTAAACGGGTCTCAAAGCCCAATTAACATCCAATGTTGTTTAATTAAAGTCCAATGGGCTTTCAATTGATTTCATAAGGCATGGACTTTGGTCAATATGGGTCAAACCCAAATACCAAAGCCCAATTAAGGAATCACCCTTATTTGCCAAGAAACCAATTTAGGCCCATTAGGCCCAATTAAACATTTAAAGCCCATTTGTTATATTTGGACTTAATGGAATGATTTAGGCCCAATTTGGAAACAATCCATTTGGCCCAAACCAATTTGGCCCAACCAAGCCCATTATGCCCAAATACAACAATTATAAGCCCAATTCCAAATCAAGCCCAAATTATTAAATTCCAATTTTCCAAAATTCATAATTTAATAAATCAAAGTGTTTAGCCATTATTAATCTTTTAAATTAACATTTCCAAAATACTAATCTAATCCATTAATCATGCTTTACATCATCAACACATGTCCAACATAATTGATTCAAAAAAATCATCTCATTTTATGCTATATAGCTCACGGCATTGGTGGGTATTTTTAATTCGATTTCGTTTTCAATCCGATTGAATTACAAATCAACATTATCCCAAGTCTTTCATCTCATCCAATGATCAAAAGAACAAAAAACCATGGCTTTAGGATTTCATCATGCATTCGGCCAAGCCTATGGTTTGGGGAAAAATTAATCCAAATCATATTTCATGAAATTGATCATGCATAACACTATGTTATCATCATTCAAGCATACTTAATCAAACAATTTCATCAAATCATGCTCAAATCATTTTTACCCAAATTTTTAGCATATGAACCCTAATATTTTTCATGCTCAAATTAGGCTCAATGATACCATTGTTGGTTCCTACTATAGTCCCAAGATCATATTTAACAATGAAAAGAATGAATACTCAAAGAAGTGAGGCAGAAACACACTTACATTGAACAGATTTTAGATGTGTTGAGAAGAAAGTGAACTCCAAGATCCTTTGTTGATTAGTTTCCCTATGACCTAGTGATGATTCCTTGAATGTGCTAGCAAGATTGAAAGAAAAACAATTTTTCTTTCCTTTGAAATGGCTCACGGTTTTGAGAGCTTTGGGAGAGAGAGAGAGTTTTTCTTGTGTTTGATTTTTGGTATTTGTTTTCTAAAAACAATAATGAAAATCCTTTACCAAATTTTGGTATATCTTTCAAAAAGTCAAACCAAAAATTTGGAGTCAAAATTTGCATTAAAGCCTCACAACCACTTCTTTCATGAATAGTGACTGCATATCAATCACCAAAAAGTGAGTTGACATCTATCACTTGAATGACGTGCAATGTGACGAGCGATGTGACTTGTGGCCGCACTTGATTCGAAATCGAAGTGGCCTCACAAACACATCCCGGGCTCGGGTTCGTTAATTCCGAATTAACGAATTTTCTGTTGCGACGTAATTAAATCAAATTAAATAAATAATTATGCCAAGCAAAATTACTATTCACGTCGCTAGCAAATTAACTCTAAATTAATTCATTAGCCCGAATTAAAATCTAATTTTAATTCCGCATCGAAATCTAATTTCGTTTAATATATCGAATATATTATTTTATCAATTAATTCCAAAATAATCGTTTCACTCTCTTCAAATAGTATTTTATCCTAGATAAAATATCTCTTTAATTAATCCAAGATTAATTATGTTCGAATCATACGTCATCGGTGAATCTTCGGGAAGCGACCCAAGAGATCTCTGGATATGTTGGCAGTAAATATGGTCGTCGGACTATCCGAACACGTACGTACCTCGTACTACATTCTTACCGATTTACGAGACATGGTTGGCTTCTAGCAAAGAACCGCGCCTACCCAATTCTCCAGAAATATTCTTAATGGAATATATAATCTATATCAGGCATAGTATACGTAGTATTGCGTATAGCGATCCAGTATTGGATGTCACATGCAAGGCCTAGGGCTGGAATAGTGTATGCCCCGTACGAAGCATATATCGGATTACATGAAACTAGTCTCTTTAAATCGGATAATCATGACCTAGTCATATTATCCCGATGGTTGCAACCATTTAGAGTACCAGTTCTGTATCCCTACGTGATCATCATCTCCATATGACTGAAGTGATACTTTCATCTTGACATGACACCCAATACACTACGATTCTCAATAAACCCAGAAGAGGCGTACACAAAACCTGTTAAAGTCCTGGACGACCAAAACCAAAGCGTATTGATTGTCGCAAGTACTAGCAATGTAAGTCTCAGGTTAAGACCAAATACATCTACCCTGATGCGGATTCCCATAGACACATATTCATACTACCAATGGGATTCTGCGGGGTCTATCCAGAGCGAAGCTGTTTCCGTACCATCGGTAAACACAACCTCCTATCACACTTGCATAAGTATCCAATACTTAAATATATGAGAACTATGTCGTTACGCTTCCATAACACACACAAGTACAATACTAGTCTATTCTGCATTATCGATGTTTAGTCTCGATAATACTACGACTAGGGATATTTAATGATTAAACCTTTATTGATTGATATTGTCTCATATCTTATAATTCGGAACTAATCATAGGGACTTTTATCATTTTTATATTCAAGTAATCAAATTACAAAATGATAAAATGCAATTTCATTGCTACATAATTAATTTGTACAAAAACCACAATGTCTTTTACAAATAGTGACGCTATGGGTCATAATTGTCTAACACAATCAGCATCCAATACTATTAAATTAAAGTCCAATGGGCTTTCAATTAATTCTTTAGGCATGGGCTTTGGCCATTATGGATCAAACCCAAGATGCCAAGGCCCAAATAGGAATCACCCTATGCCAAAATCAAAAAACCAATTTCGAATTTTCATACTCCAAGCATAAAATCCCCAAATTAAAGTTTAGAACCCTAAAATTCAAATCAAGTTTAGATTGGCTCTGATACCATGGTTAGTGTCCTAGACATGCCCAATGATCCTAAACAAGATTTATGTGTGAATAAAATCAAAGAAAGTTGTGAAGGACTTACAATGATCGGTTGAGGAAAATTCAAAACTTTAGATGGATGTAGAAGTTCCAAGCCTTTTGATTGAATTCCAAAATCATGGGTGAGTTTCCCTATCACCTTGATTTAACTCCCAAGTGCTAGCTTGCTTGAAATTTTTGCAACAAAAACTTTCAAAGAGAAGAGAAGGTCACTGTTTTTCAATGGAGAAGAGATGGAATAATGTATTTTTAGTTTTCCAAAAACTAATACAAAATTAACTTCCAAATTTGGTGGTTGTGTGTTATTTAAAGGAGTTAATAAATGTTGCCAACTACCTCCATCAAACTTTGACAAGTTGATGTAAGTCATAGGTCCCACCCATTTAAATTTCAAATCTAAGTTGGCTACACAACACACTTTGGGCCCGGTTCTTTTAATCCGACTAAATGAATTTTTCGTCGCTAAATAATTAAATCCAATTTACTTAAAAAATAATGCCTCGCAAAATTATTACGAAAGTCGCTTACGAATTTATTCCAAATTAATTCGTTCGCTTGAATTAAAATCCAATTTTAATTTCGTATTGAAATCCAATTTCAATTAATATATCTGATATATTATTTAGCCCAAATAAATAAATTAAATAGTAAAATCCAATTTAACTATTAAATTTATTTTGCCGATTAATTCCAAATTAATCGCGTTCTCTCTTCTAGTCGAATTAATCCCATATTAATTTTTGACGTAATTAATCGCAGATTAATTTTCTCTCTCATAATTAATCCCATATTAATTTTGTTCGAGTCAAATTTCATCAGCGAATCTTTGGGAAGCGACCCAAGAGATTTCTAGATATGTTGGCAGTAAATACTGTCATCGGACTATCTGAACACGTGCGTACCCGGTACCACGTTCTTACCGATTTACAAGACATGGTTGGCTTCTAGCAAAGCACCATGCCTACCCAATTCTCCAGAAATATTTTCAACATGGAATATATATAATCTGTATCAGGCATAGTATACTATGTATTGCATAATACGATCCAGTATCTGATGTCACATGCTAGGCTTAGGTCTGAAATTGTGTCTGCCCCGTACGAAGCATATATCGGATCACTAGCAACTAGTCTCTGTAATCAGATAATCATGACCTAGTCATACTATCCTGATAGCTATAGTATTTAAGAGTACTAGTTCTGTATCCATGCGTGATCATCATCTCCATATGACTGAAGTGATACTTCCATATTGACATCACACCCAATACACTACGATTCTCAGTATACCCAGAAGAGGCGTACACAGAACCTGTTAAAGCTCCGGATGATCAAAACCAAAGTATACTGATTGTCGCAAGTATTAGCGATGCAAGTCTCACGTTAAGACCACATACACCTACCCTGATTTGGATTCCCATAGACACATAGTCATACTACCATTGGGACTCCGAGGGGTCTATCCAGAGCAAAGATGTTCCCGGTCCAATGGCTAACAAAACCTCCTATCACACTTGCATGAGTATCCAATACTTAAATATATAAGAACTATGTCGTTAATCTTCCATAACGTGCACAAGTGTAATACTAGCCTATTCCTTATTATCGATGTCCAGTCTCGATAATACTACGACCAGGGATATTTAATGATTAAACCTTTCATGGATTAATATTGTCTCATATCTTATTAATCTGGTACTAATCATATGGACTTTTATCATTTATATATCTAAGTAATCCAATTACAAAATGATAAAAGAGCAATTTCCTTTGTCACATAGTTAATTTGTACAAAGAACACCATGTCTTTTACAAATAGTGATGTTATGGGTCATAATTGTCTAACATTCCTATGGTGCAAGGGATCGTGAAACTGCCAGGATCTTTCAACTTTGGGGGAAGCTTCCTCTGAATGATGGTAATGCATTCTTCTGTCAATGCTATTGTCTCGTAGTCTCCCAATCTCTACTTTCGTGACAAAATGTATTTCATGAATTTGACATAGGTGGTCATTTGTTCCAACGCTTCTGCAAATGGAATGTTGATATGCAGTTTTTTGAAGATCTCCAGGAATCAAGCAAACTGCTTGTCTAGTTTGTTTTTCTGGAGACGCTGTGGAAAAAGTGGAGGTGGAGTTAATCTTTTTCGATCATTTGCTTTTGCCTCTTTTTCCTCCATCTGTGGTTCTGCTTCGCTGCATTCTTTTGGAACTTCCTTAGTGGATGGCTTGATTCCAATATCTTTATTGATTTCAGTACCACTTTTCAAAGTAATGGCTTGACATTGCTCATTCCCTCGATTCCTAGGATTTGGTTTTGTGTTGCTAGAAAGGGTACCTTGCGGTCTGTAACTCTGAGCATTAGCCAATTGTCCTATTTGATTTTCCAGTGCCTTTATAAATGCTGATTGGCTTTGATTGAATGCTTCTTGGGCTTAAAACATAGCATCGTACTTGGCTTCTTACTTTTTGAACATCTCTGCATGCATTTCTTTTATTTCTGGTTCTTTTTCATACTCCTGGCCTTTGTTCTGCTGTTGGAATCCGGGTGGTGAATTATTCTTTTGCCCTGAATTATTTCTCCATACTAAATTGGGATAATTCCACCACCATGGGTTGTAGGTGTTGGAATATGGTTTGTTCCCCTGTCTGTCAAAGTTGCTAACATAGTTCACCGTCTCATTCTGTTGGTTGTAAGATTTTGCTTCTGGTGCTCCTCCATATGGTGAATTTATGGCACCAGCGATGTTTACAACTTGTGTACTAAGTGTTTCCATGAATTTGCACATCTGCTCCAGCTTGGCATTCATTGTTGTGTTGGCTCTGACTGTTGGGAAGCGGCTGCGAGTGCGCAACGGAAAATCAAAAAAAATTAATTTTGATGCCGCTATCCTTTTGCCTAAGACCCATTTGTTTTGATTATTCTACAAGCCTAGGCATGTTACTATATATTCTAAGCATAAAAACTCATAAAACATGCAAAGAACATAAACCTAAACATGCTAAGTATCATAAGAACTCTAATTAAAATAAAGAAAGAAAAAGACTTACTTGAACCGAAGACTCTTCCAGTCCTCCCTCCAATCTACAAGCTTTTCTTGAACTCAGCAAGCTCTTCCACGTTCCAAAGAGCCACCCAAGTGTGTGGCCTCCAAAGGTGCACACACCAAAGCCTAAACTCAACGGCAAGACTACGCCTTGAGTGCACGGGTATTTTGCCTTTGGTGCTAGCCTAGGCAAATACCTCAAAACTTTTAACTCGAGGTTCCTCTAGTCAATTAGACTTAAGGATCCTCAAAATCAGTGGCTTACTCTTAAACTTTAAAGTTGCTCACTTATATAAACCCAAGATATGAAAGGTTTGGTGCAAAATTTTGTAAAAAATTCATTGGGTTTATATAGGTGCTCCAAAGATAACAAAATTAATTAAGAATCCGATATGGGATAAAAGCTAATTTAATCTTAGCCATTGGATCTTAATTTAGTGGTTTAATGAGATTATAAAACCCTAATAAGAGTTTGGGCCGAATAGGAATTCAAAACAAATAACAAATTAAAAAAAAATTACTATTCACATTAATATTCATGTTACTATTCACATTTTTATTTATTTATTTATTTATTCATTCCAATTCCCAAAGTGCCCCTATCGTCATTCACCAATCCCTAAGCCACTATGGAACCTCATAAATGATATGTTCAATAATTAAACATATTGAACCATTTATGAACAATTCCTACAGTAATCATATATGCTGTTAAATTTATACTGTGCACTGTTAACCATTGATTTCGACTTTGTTGTGTGTGACCTTTTGGGTTCGCCTCAAGTTGGACATGAAATGAATCGTGATAATTTAATCGAACATAAATTATCCTCCGATCAGATGGTCGTTCGATTTCAATGACCAAGGTTGACATCTAGCAACATGTCAAGGCCCCCAAATGAGAATGAAAGATATATATACCCATTTTGTATGTGATTTACATATGATACGGTCCATCGCCTCACTGTATCCCCACCGTTTGACCTGGGGTATGGAAAGTGTCTACCCATATAGTCAAAGGTATGATGTTGATAGTGTCATGAATCGTGCTAACCCAAGAATCTCACATGATTCTTCAGCTGCGGCCACAGTCTCAAGCACTGATCACACATATCAACCCGCGAACTGGAATACTACTCTTATAAGAAAATATTATCTGAGAGAGTGGCGATTCTCTGTTGTATCTTTACAAACTTCATGTGTTTCAACAAATGACCCAATCATACCATTATGATCGGATCTTTTGAACCGGGGAAGGATAATGTCAGAGTTATTTGATCCACACATAAGATTGTAAAGACCTCAAGTCTAAGGATTAGTCATACAATCGATACATGAAAGTTCTCACAGACACATGGGATAAACACTCCATGTGAAAACTTCCGGCTGTCAGTTCGATAGACACGAGAAACTCATGCATCCATGTGATACACCAAGCGGATGGATTTCCGCTAGTAGCCTATGAGATCGGCTACCCCACTTAAGGGCGGATCATAACATGATGCTAGTCTCTCTGCTTTATGAACGTCCAGATTATTCACAAAACTATGACTAGGAACGTTTAAGAGTAATGATTCTCATAAGGCATGGAAGTCGTCATCTTATTACTCCAAGGGCTTTATTACAATGTTTGATGATTCATATAAGTTATGTAAGACATGTATAATAAAGATTACCATTTTATTAATTAATGAAAATGTTACAAATACATGTACATATAGCCCATCCACAAGTTAGGTATAGGGCATATCCCTAACAATCTCCCACATGCACTATAGCAAGCTAGTATGAATCTCGACACCATACTATCGGGTGTGCCTATCATGTTTTTGTTGAGTCTGCCCTTTAGTCAGAGAATCTGCAAGATTATCTTCTGTGGGTATTTTCTCTATAATAACTTCTTTTCTCTCAATAATTTCCCTGATGAGATGAAATCGCCTAAGTACATTCTTGGATTTCTGGTGGGACCTTGGTTCCTTTGATTGAGCAATGGCGCTCGTGTTGTCACAGTACATCGTGACGCCATTCTTTATCGCGGGAAGCACTTCCAGCTCTGTGATGAACTTCTTTATCCAGACTGCTTCTTTAGCTGCCTCAGATGCTGCAATATACTCGGCTTCAGTGGTGGAGTCCACTGTAGTTGACTGCTTTGAGCTTTTCCAACTGACAGCTTCGCCATTCAAAGTAAACAGATATCTTATTTGCGATCTGTTGTCATCCCTATCGGCATGAAAGCTCACATCACAGTAACCAATGACTTTCATCTCAGAACAATCTTCGTATGTCAAAAACACATCCTTAGTTCTTCTCAGATACTTGAGGATTGTTTTGACAGCTGCCCAGTGTTGCTCACCAGGATTTTCCTGATACCTGCTCGTTATGCTAAGAGCATAAGAGACATCAGGTCTTGTACATAGCATGGCGTACATGATTGATCCTATTGCTAAAGCATAAGGGATCCTACTTATACTCTCTCTATCTGAAGGAGTATGTGGACATTGCTCCTTAGATAATTTGATTCCATGATAAGTATGTAAATTACCTCTTTTGGAATCTTCCATTTTGAATCTTTTCAAAACTTTATCTTTGTATGTAGATTGAGAAAGTCCTAACAACCTCTTAGATCTATTACGGTAGATTTTAATGCCGAGGATGTAGGCTGCTTATCCCAAATCTTTCATGGAGAAATTCTGAGATAACCATTGCTTGGTGACTTGCATCATGGGAATATCATTCCCGATGATTAATATGTCATCGACATATAATATAAGAAATACAACAGCATTCCCACTACTTTTCCTGTAAACACAAGACTCGTCTATATTTTTTATGAAGTCAAATTCTTTGATTGTCTCATCAAATCGTATATTCTAACTTCTGGAGGCTTGCTTGAGTCCATAAATGGATCGTTTAAGCTTGCATACTTTATTATGATCATCCTTAGATGCAAACCCCTCAGTTTGTGTCATATAGACTTCCTCTACGAGATTCCCATTAAGGAAAGCTGTTTTGACATCCATCTGCCGAATCTCATAATCAAAGTGTGCAGCTAGTGCCAGTAAAATTCGAATGGACTTTATCATTGCAACATGCCAGAAGGTTTCGTCATAGTCATTTCCTTAGATTTGTCTATAACCTTTCGCCACCAACCTAGCCTTATAGGTTTGGATGTTGCCTTCTGCATCAGTTTTACGCTTGTAAATCCACTTGCAGGCTATAGGTTTTATCCCTTCAGGTGCATCCACCAAGTCCCAGACTTGATTCTAATACATATAGTCTATTTCAAATTTCATGGCCTCAAGCATCTATTTCAAATTTCATGGCCTCAAGCCACTTGGTTGAATCAATGTCACGCATTGCTTCATCATAACTGGTGGGATCGTCATTATCAATGACCTGATCATGTTCCTCATCAATATGGAAACCATATCTTTCAGGCTCATATCTTTCCCTACCAGACCTTCTAAGTTCATAACCTTGCGGTTGTTCCGTCGCTACCCTTTTGAGGGGCCTGGGGCTTAGTTCTATGTTAGTTTGTTCTTCTCGTACCTCATCGAGGTCAAGTCTACTCCCACTATATTTCTTGAGAAGGAATTCATTCTCTAGAAATTTAGCATTTCATGAGACAAATGTTATTTGTTCATTTGGGGCGTAGAACACGTATGCTCTTGAGTTCAAGGCATATCCTACAAACTTAAATTTAATTGCCCTATCATCCAATTTGTTAGTTTGTGTGAGCTTTGTAGGACAATTATGACCCATAGCGTCACTATTTGTACAGATCATGGTGTTGTTGTACAAATTAACTATGTGACAAAGGAGATTGCACTCTTATCATTTGTGATTAGATCACCTAGATGTATAAATCATGAGAGGTCCCTATGATTTGTTCCTGGACAGAGAATGATATGAGACAATATCAGTCCACGTAGGATAAATCATTAAATATCCCTAGTCAGAGTATTATCGAGATTGGACATCGATAAATACGTAAAAGACTAGTATTACACTTGTGCGCGTTTGTGAGGGCACAACGGCATAGTTCTCGTATATTTAGGTATAGGATACTCATGCAAGTGTAATAGGAGGTTGTGTTTTACCGATGGTACGGGAAACAGCTTCGCTCAGGATAGACCCCCGTAGAATCCAATTGGTAGTATGACTATGTGTCTATGGGAGTCCGCAATCAGGGTAGGTGTATTTGGTCTTAACATGAGACTTGCACCGCTAATACTTACGACAATCAATATACTTTGGTTGAGGTCGTCCAGAGCTTTAACAGGTTCTGTGTACGCCAATGCTGTGTATATTGAGAATCATAGTGTGTTGGGTGTGATGTTAAGACGGAAGTATCACTCCAGTCATATGGAGATGATGGTCACATAAGATACGAAACTCGTTCTCTTAAATGCTCGAGCTATCGAGATATTATGACTAGGTAATGTATATCCGATAATAGAGACTAGTTGCCAGACATCCGATATGTGCTTCGTATGGGGCAGACACAATTCCAGCCCCAGGCCTAGCACGTGAACATCCGATACTGGATCGACATACACAATACTACGGTATACTACGCTTGATATAGATTGCTTATTCTTGTAAGCATGTTTCTGGAGAATTAGGTAGGCATGGCGCTTTGCTAGAAGCCAACCTTGTCTTGTAAATCGGTACAACATAGTACTTGGTACTTACGTGTTCGGATAGTCCGACGACCGTATTTACTGCCAACATCACTGGGATCTCATGGGTCGCTTCCCGAAGATTCACCGATGATGTATGACTCACACTTTAATTAATCTGGGATTAATTAGAAGAGAGAGAAAATTAATCTGGGATTAATTACGGAAATATTTTATCTGGGATAAAAAATTAATTAAAGAGAGAGAACGATTAATTTGGAATTAATCGATAAAATAATATATTCGATATAATATGCGAAATTGGATTTCGACGCGGAATTAAAATTAGATTTTAATTCGGCGAACGAATTAATTTAGAATTAATTCATTAACGATGTGAATAGTGATTTCGCTAGGCGTAATCGTTTAATTACGTCGCGACGGAAAATTCATTAATTCAGAATTAGCGAACCCGAGCCCGAGTGTGTTTGCGAGCGCATTCGCATTTCGAATTCGAATACGGCACGCAAGTCACATCAAGCGTCAAATTACAAATCACATCAAGCTTCAAATCACATGTCACTTTGAGTGATGTGACATTTGATTGATTGATGTGAGTTGATTTGAGATGATGACAAGGCATTTAATGATTGTCTTATGAAAATTGAAAAAGTGGTATAGTTTATTATTTTTTGGAAATTAATAAACACTTTACATTTTTTTTTTTTCTTTCTCTCTCTCTTTTCTCTCCCTTCTTCCCTCTCTTTTCTCTCCCTCTCGGCTTTGAGCCACTTCTCTCTTCTCCATTTTTCTGGTTCGACTGAATGAGAAAGAGAAGCTTGTGAGAGTGTTTTGTGGCAAAACAAAGGTGCTAGCACACACTTGGGTCAATACAAAGGTGATAGGGCAGTGAACCTTTGAGCTTGGAAACCGTTTTTGAAGCTTAGAGCTTCCATGGAGTCATCAATGGCCGAATTCTTGGATGAGTTTCACAGCCCAAACCGAGCAGTCCACGAGCTAGAAGAGCGACTGCCTAGCTTCTTGGAGGAGTTATCTTCTTCACGTCGCAAGATCCGGTCAATGTGAGTATATTCCGCACCTCCTTTGATGTGTATTCACTTGTTTCATTGCTTGATTTCATGATCTTGGGACCTAATCTAGAAACCAACAATGGTATCTTGAGCTTTGATCAAGCATGAAAATTTTAGGGTTTAAAATTGGATAAACTCGATTTGAGCATGAATTGGTTGAATTGTTTGATTAAGTATGCTTGAATGAGGTTGAATTGATGTTGTGCATGATCAATTTCAAGAAATTTAGTTGGATCAAATTTTCCCCAAAAATGGAGGCTTGGCCGAATTTAGAACCCTAAATTTGTCTTGGCATAATTTTGTTTTTTGATCATTAGATGACTTAAAACAATAGGGTAATGTTGTTTTGAAGTTCAATTGGATTGAATTTTGATTTGAAACAATTTTCCCTTTAAAAGTTGGCTTGGCCGAATTCAATGTAACATGAAATTCATTGTGATTTTTTGTTTTTGATTCATTGGATGAGTTGAATTGATTTGGGAAATGATGATTGTGGATTCAATTGGATTGAAACTGAATCGGATTGTAAAAAACCTTAATTGCCGAGACACTTGAAGCATGTAAATTGGGTTTGATTTTGATTGAATTGTGTTGGACACTATTTGATGTAGAAGTGCATGATTAATTAGGCTAATTGATGTTTTAGAAATGTTAATTGGGTAATTAATTATGTATTACACTTAGGTTAATTAATTATAGAATTTGGAATTTTATAAGTTAATTAATTGGGCTTAAAATTAGATTTGGGCCTTATAGGTTGTAATTGGGCTTTTGGGCTTTGTTGTACAAAGATCGGTTTTGGCAAAATTGGTTGGATCCAATTAGATCCAAAATCGAATCTATAAAGTCCAATTATGACTTAATGGACCTTAATTATTTAATTGCGCCTAATGGGCCAAGATTGATTTCTGGCTTATGGGGTAACTCCCGGTTTGGATTTTGGTTATTGGGTTTGACCTGAGTTGACCAAAAGTCCACGCCTTAAAGAAATTAATTAAAAGCTCATTTGACTTTAATTAAATAAACGTTGGACGTTAATCGGGCTTTGAGACCCGTTACGATTGAATTTGGAATTTAAGTCGTAAAGGTTCATTAATAAAGTGTAATATTTAATTTGGAAGTAAATAGTGAATTAGTATTAAATACAAATTGAATTGGATTTAATTTTGTAGTTTAATTTAATTCAAGAATTCGTACTTTGAGTACTTATTCGTAAAACGAGTTTGACTCGAACAAAATCAAATCGTTGTTTGAACATTGGATGATCACTAATTATCAGATTAATTAATTGGATTAGATTGATTGATAACATGCTTGTGTGAATACATGGTTGCGATGCATGAATAATGTATATCGGATGGATATTAGTTGGGTGGGGCAATTTTAGAAATTGTTGTAATAAATTTGATTTATTAATTGGACATGCGTGTCCAGCCTTATCACCTTCATACTCTTTGTATTCTCTTCTCACCTATTCCCCTCAATGTAAATGAGGTTTCTTTAGAAGTGTAGTGTAACGGGTAGAAGTAAATTCATGTGCTAGCGGGAGAGAGAAAGTGAGAGATTTGATCTAGGATCAATGTGTAAAGTATCCATCCGCATATCATTATTATTTTATCATATGCACTTTATTATGTATTTAGAATGCATGTTTAAGGGTGTATGATGATGAGACCTTAGCAAAGATAATAAATTGGTTGCCAATTTGCACGCGAAAAACCCTCGCTAAATATTAAGCGTCTTTCCTTCCATTGAGTGATTCTTACTCAAGATCCAAGACTGGCATTGGCTTGTTGGCCAAAGTCAAGGCCTTTGTCCGTCGAGGATGTGTTTGAATCACGAAGGCTTTGTTCCATATCAGTGTCTTGTCCAAGTTATGGTTTGTTGGCCAAAGTCAAGACCACTTCTTGTCCATCGACATTGATTACGAAGCTTTCCATGGTCAATGGGTCGCGCTTGACTGGGATCACTAAGTTTGTTGTGCCAAAGCCAAGGCTTAGTTGATTTAGAGGAAAAAGGTTAGGTAATACATTGGATGTATTGGCATATATAAGATATATGTTTCATACTTGGATGTCCCCCTACTGGATCTAGGAATTGGATTGGATCTAATTGATCTTAGAGATCTACCTAGTTAATTATCATACAATTTGTTGGCCAAAGTCAAGATTGTGTGATATTTAACGGGATCCTAGCCCACTAGGAAACACGGTTTCCCGAGTACTCGACAGAGGGTTAGAGGCTCGCCGAAAAATAGTGGGAGGCAAGAATTGAATTTGCAATACTCGTTCAATTACTCGCCATACGCGCTCAATCACAAATTATTTCGTCGTTAAATTAAATGTTAGTTGGACTAATATTTAAATTGTTGTTTTAATAAACAGTTGAAATGTATTATAGTTGATTATATAATTGGATTATAGTAATCAATATATTTGAATTAATTAATTTCAATTTACAGTTGATTTTATAATTGGATTATAGTAATCAATGTAATTGAGGTTAATTAATTTAAATTATATTTGATTGTATAGTTGGACTATAATAATCATTATATATATAGTACCACAAATCGTTGATTAAATAGTTGGACTATTAGAATCAAGATATAATTGAAAGATTGACATTTAAAACATAATCCTAGGGAAAATATATTTAAATGGTTTAATTTTCAAATTGGGAATTATTTCAGGATGGTCCTGGAAACTAATAAGTTACTTTATTTGATAAAATAACGTATTAGGCCTAAGCCCGAAGTTAAGAAAATAAGTGGAACATGATATTTGGAATATTCATGTAATGATAACTTTAGTGCTTAATCCATTATACTTGTCATAGACTCCTTAATTTCTTATTCAGAACTAAGGATTAGATCCTTATAATTTGATAAAGAAATTGAAGGATTTTCAAAGATTAGATCTTAGAAGTACTTTTAATTGCAATAGTAAACTCTTGGAGAGTTAATGGCTATACTCAAGGAGACAAAGCCAAAGTTTGCAATAAAGCAAGTAACGCAAGGCGTACCTTACTTCGATATTCCAGAAGACCAAGGCTAGGCCAAAGGCTTCTGGAGTGTGGAAAAGGGCAAAGGCAAAATCATTATAATATTCTGGGAAGATAAAATGACATATCCCAAGAAGGAATTGAAGTGAGCAAGGCTCTGACTTCAAATATGTTTGTCAACATTATGTTCACAACTAGTATTAAAATTGGATTTTAGATACTTAGTGTGATACATAAATATGTACTGATGTTCAGAATCTGCTATGAGCAGGATACTGACTTCAGACGAGATTACTCTGCGAATTGAAAACGGGACAAAAGTTGTTTTTTTAACCGTAGATACCTAAGTTTAGGAACTACCCTAGGGTATGTACTTAAATTAGGAAATTGTTATAATGTAACTAGTTTGACTAGAAACGTTATCTCTATATCGCGTATAATCTGTTGCGGATATACCTTTATATTCTATAACACTAAAGTGTTTTATTGTATAAAGATGATATTTGGATAAACACATTAGATGTGAATAACAGCATTTATATTTTGAATATAAATATATCTCAAATATATAACATGACAAATAAATAGCTCAAACTGATTTGATCAATTAAGAAACTTAAATATGGCATAGTTGTCAGGGACACTATTAAACAAGAATCGTATATCCACACTTTCGAAGAGTTGGTACTAGGACTAATTTGATTCTATTCAAATAAAGTCTACGAATCTAGTTTATTTGGCAAAATGCCTAAAACACTATTTACTTGGTAAAAGTGCAAGTGCCATCGATCTGTTAGCCCTAGTTCATAGTGAAGCAAGTGGGCCCATGTCTAGCTAGGCTAGATGTGGACATGAATATTTCGTGACCTTTATGGATGTGGCATCGCGTTATGGTTGTGTGTTTCTTTTGAAGAACACAAATCGAAAACTTTCACAGTTTCGACACGAAATAGACAAACAGATCGGCTAAAGTATTAAACCGTCACGGTAAGACCGTAATGGAAAATACTTAAGCAATAAGTTTCTCGTATACTTGAAAGAGTATAGTATTCTTTCGAAGAGGACTCCTCCCGGAACACATCAGTTTGACGGTGTGTCCGAACATGATTAACCAAATTTTGTTAGACATGATAAGGTTAATCACGAGTCGCTCTGAGCTACCATTTCCTTCAACGAATACGCTAAACAGTGCAGAACTTATTTTGAATAAGGTTCCATAAATATCTGTTTGGCAGATAACATATTAGATATGAACAGGAAAGAAACCAGGTTTCTCATTCCTGAAAATTTGGGTATGCTAGGCATACGTTTGGATGATACCAAACTAAAACCCAAATTGGATAAGTGCCAAATGTAGGTTATCCTAGGGATACCATAAGTATTGTACTTATACACGTCACAAGAGAACAATTAGATTGTTGCTTACCATGCGGTTTTCCTGAGAGGAATACCGATATGCAGTGGTAAGTGGGAGGATAGTAAAACTCGATGAAAATCGGAGCAATACTATTCCAGGCGTCGAATCCTAATGGAACATAAATAGTTCATCAAGGATGAAATTATTCCAATAATCTTCGAATAACAAGAACCACGTAGGTCAGAGAGAATCAGAAAAAAAACCTGGGGTATTGGGTTTCTGATCTCACCTCATAAAGATCTATCTTATTGAGGTATACTAACTGACTACGTATGTGGAAGTGATACAAGGTATCGACTCCCTATTATGGCAAAGTGTCATAATGTCCGATATGGATTCCATGTATATCAACTATGTTTAGACACTAGTTGACGTACCGCAAGGCATTGTGCCTACTGGTAATAAATAAGTCTTCAAGGAAGACGTACATGGATGGCAACATACCAACGTACTAAGCTAGGCATGTAGCGAAAAGGTAGAGTTATCAACATTGTGTTGATTGCGACGAAACCTTTTACCTGTTGCCATGGCAAATCCGTTTGGATAATGCTTGCTGATGCTGCATGTTTCATTCATGAAATGTGGCAGCTGAATGCCAAAACTGCTTTCCTTAACGGAAACCTTTCGGAAGATGTTTACAACATCTTGACGGTTTTATCGAACCATAACAAGCAAACTAGGTTTGCAGGTTATTCGATCCATAGATGGATTGAAGCAAGCATTAGGTTCTAGGAATTATCATTTTGATGTCATCATAATGGTATATGATTTAATTCAAAATGAAAATAATTCTTGTGTATATAAGGAGGTTACTGGGAGCGCACTGACAGTCAATGTCCTGAATAATGATGATATATCATTTCTTGGAAATGATATTCCCATAATATAATCGGTGAAAGCTTGGCTTTCATGATAACGACTATAAGTCGTTACAAAGGTACTATACAATAGAATAACGGAACAGTGAGCTGGAAATCTTCCAAGCAAGATACTGTTACCGAATAAACAACAAAAGCGGGTTATTGTTGCAGCTGAGGCAGCAAAAGAAGCCATTTAGGTCGATAAAAAATCTAATTAGATTAGATATAGTTCTGTTAGCAGCTGAGCTAGGCGTCAGCACATGCTAAAGAATTAATGGTCTCATCGACGATCCAGATACTTATTATGATAATCATCTGATTCGTTCGGATCATACATCGTGGCGATGTGATGATCGAATAAATCGCATCAGATGGTAATCATGCAAATCCGCTAACGAAAGCCTTTTCTCAGCAGTTTGAGCCAACCGTACATAGTTCGGGTGTTAAACACTCGAGTGACTGGCTATAGGCCAAGTGGGAGATTGTTGGACAATTATGACCCATAGCATCACTATTTGTACAGATCATGGTGTTGTTGTAAAAATTAACTATGTGACAAAGGAGATTGCACTCTTATCATTTGTGATTAGATCACCTAGATGTATAAATCATGAGAGGTTCCTATGATTTGTTCCTGGACGGAGAATGATATGAGACAGTATCAGTCCACATAGGATAAATCATTAAATATCCCTAGTCAGAGTATTATCGAGATTGGACATCGATAAATACGTAAAAGACTAGTATTACACTTGTGCGCGTTTGTGAGGGCACAACGGCATAGTTCTCGTATATTTAGGTATAGGATACTCATGCAAGTGTAATAGGAGGCTGTGTTTTACCGATGGTACGGGAAACAGCTTCGCTCAGGATAGACCTCCGCAGAATCCCATTGGTAGTATGACTATGTGTCTATGGGAGTCCGCAATCAGGGTAGGTGTATTTGGTCTTAACATGAGACTTGCACCGCTAATACTTACGACAATCAATATACTTTGGTTGAGGTCGTCCAGGGCTTTAACAGGTTCTGTGTACGCCAATGCTGTGTATATTGAGAATCATAGTGTGTTGGGTGTGATGTTAAGACGGAAGTATCACTCCAGTCATATGGAGATGATGGTCACATAAGATACGGAACTCGTTCTCTTAAATGCTCGAGCTATCAGGATATTATGACTAGGTAATGTATATCTGATAATAGAGACTAGTTACCAGACATCCGATATATGCTTCGTATGGGGCAGACACAATTCCAGCCCCAGGCCTAGCACGTGAACATCCGATACTGGATCGACATACACAATACTACGGTATACTACGCTTGATATAGATTGCTTATTCTTGTAAGCATGTTTCTGGAGAATTAGGTAGGCATGGCGCTTTGCTAGAAGCCAACCTTGTCTTGTAAATCGGTACAAACATAGTACTTGGTACTTACGTGTTCGGATAGTCCGACGACCGTATTTACTGCCAACATCACTGGGGATCTCATGGGTCGCTTCCCGAAGATTCACCGATGACGTATGACTCGCACTTTAATTAATCTGGGATTAATTAGAAGATAGAGAAAATTAATCTGGGATTAATTACGGAGATATTTTATCTGGGATAAAAAATTAATTAAAGAGAGAGAATGATTAATTTGGAATTAATCGATAAAATAATATATTCGATATAAATGATATGTTCAATAATTAAACATATTGAACCATTTATGAACAATTCATATAGTAATCATATATGCTGTTAAATTTGTAATGTGCACTGTTAACCATTGATTTCGACTTTGTTGTGTGTGACCTTTTGGGTTCGCCTCAAGTTGGACATGAAATGAATCGTGATAATTTAATCGAACATAAATTATCCTCCGATCAGATGGTCATTCGATTTCAATGACCAAGGTTGACATCTAGCAATATGTCAAAGCCCCCAAATGAGAATGAAAGATATATATACCCATTTTGTATGTGATTTACATATGATACGGTCCATCGCCTCACTGTATCCCCACCGTTTGACCTGTGGTATGGAAAGTGTCTACCCATATTGTTGGAAAATCTAATCCATGTCCCAAGATCAAAAGAACAAGCAAAACATATAAATGAATGAACAATATTGAAGTATGGCGGAATCATACTCACAAAGATCGGAATGCGGATGCGTTGATGAAACAAAAATTTTCTCTTTTGTGCAGTGAGGGTTTCGGCCAATCAGAAAAGAGAAGCTCCAAGCAATTTTTGATCCTTCCAAGCTCTAAGATGAGTTTCCCATAACACCTTTGTATGATCCCTTGATGGTGCTAGCCAAAGATGTGAATTTCATGTTCCAAACATGCACAAATTCTTCAAGTTTTTGCAACAAAAACAGAAAAGTGGAGAGCCAAAACTGCAGTGAAGTTTTCGGCAATGTGAGAGAGAGAGAGAGATCTGATTTTTTGTTACAAAAATCAATTTATATTTATGCCATAATATTTATTAATTAATAATAAACTTATGACACAAATCATGCAATGGCTTAGAGTGTCAAACACTCAATTTCCATGCAAAACCCTTGAGTGCATTGTACACTATCTCCATGCAATGCATCAACAATTAAATAATGCATATAATGACATGTGTCATGTGGGCCCCACACGTTTCCAAATGAAAGTGGGCCCACGTGCACTCACGCGTTCGGGTTCGATATTTCTGAAATACCGAACTTACGTCGCGACGTTAATTAAATCGAATTTAAATAAATAATTGCGCCTAGCGAAATTATTATTTACGTCGCTAACGAATTAATTCTAAATTAACTCGTTTGCCCGAATTAAAATCTAATTTTAATTTCGCGTCGAAATCGAATTTCGATTATTATATCGAATATAATAATTTTACGATTAATTCCAAATAATCGTTCTCTCTCTTTATATAGTACTTTATCCAAGATAAAGTCTCTCCGTAATTAATCCAAGATTAATCGAGTTTGAATCATACGTCATTGGTGAATCTTCGGGAAGCGACCCAAGAGATCTCTAGATATGTTGGCAGTAAATCCGGTTGTCGAACTATCCGAACACGTACGTACCAAGTACTACGTTTTTACCGATTTACAAGACAAGGTTAGCCTCTAGCAAAACGCCATGTCTGCCCAATTCTCTAGAAATATTCTTATTGGAATATAAGATCTATAACAGGCGTAGTATACCGTATTATAGTGTATATCGAACCAGTATCGGATGATCACATGTAAGTCCTGGGGCTGGAGATGTGTCTGCCCCGTACGATACACATATCGGACATCAAGCAACCAGTCTCTTTGAATCGGATAATCCTGACCTAGTCATATTATCCCGATGGTTGCAACCATTATAGAGTACTAGTTATGTATCCCTCGCGATCATCATCTCCATATGTCTGAAGTGATACTTCCATCTTGACATCACACCCAATACACTACGATTCTCGATAAACCCAGAAGAGGTGTACACAGAACCCGTTAAAGCCCTGGACCACCAAAACTAAAGTTTACCGATTGTCGTAAGTACTAGCGATGCAAGTCTCAGGTTAAGATCATATGCACCTACCCTGAAGCGGACTCCCATAGACACGCAGACATACTACCAATGGGACTCCGCGGGGTCTATCCAGAGCGAAGCTGTTTTCCGTACCATCGGTAAAACACAACCTCCTACCGCACTTGCATAAGTATCCAATACTTAAATATATGAGAACTATGCCGTTGTGCCCTCACAACATGCACAAGTGCAGTACTAGTCTATTCCGCATTATCGATGTCCAATCTCGATAATACTACGACTAGGGATATTTAATGATTAAACCTTTATGGATTGTTACTGTCTCATATCATCACAATCCGGAACTAATCATAGGGACTTTTACCATTTATATGTCAAAGTAAATAAATTACAAAACGGTAAAAGGCAATTTCATTACTACATAGTTAATTTTGTACAATAATACAATATCATTTACAAAATAGTGACGATATGGGTCATTACTGTCTAACACATATAGTCAAAGGTATGATGTTTATAGTGTCATGAATCGTGCTAACCCAAGAATCTCACATGATTCTTCAGCTGCGGCCACAGTCTCAAGCACTGATCACACATATCAACCCGCGAACTGGAATACTACTCTTATAAGAAAATATTATCTGAGAGAGTGGTGATTCTCTGTTGTATCTTTACAAACTTCATATGTTTCAACAAATGACCCAATCATACCATTATGATCGGATCTTTTGAACTGGGGAAGGAGAATGTCAGAGTTATTTGATCCACACATAAGATTGTAAAGACCTCAAGTCTAAGGACTAGTCATACAATCGATACATGAAAGTTCTCACAGACACATGGGATAAACACTCCATGTGAAAACTTCCGGCTGTCAGTTCGATAGACATGAGAAACTCATGCATCCATGTGATACACCAAGCGGACGGATTTCCGCTAGTAGCCTATGAGATCGGCTACCCCACTTAAGGGCGGATCATAACATGATGCTAGTCTCTCTGCTTTATGAACGTCCAGATTATTCACAAAACTATGACTAGGAACGTTTAAGAGTAATGATTCTCATAAGGCATGGAAGTCGTCATCTTATTACTCCAAGGGCTTTATTACAATGTTTGATGATTCATATAAGTTATGTAAGACATGTATAATAAAGATTACCATTTTATTAATTAATGAAAATGTTACAAATACATGTACATATAGCCCATCCACAAGTTAGGTATAGGGCATATCCCTAACAATCTCCCACTTGCACTATAGCAAACTAGTATGAATCTCGACACCATACTATCGGGTGTGCCTATCATGTTTTTTTTGAGTCTGCCCTTTAGTCAGAGAATCTGCAAGATTATCTTCTGTGGGTATTTTCTCTATAATAACTTCTTTTCTCTCAATAATTTCCCTGATGAGATGAAATCGCCTAAGTACATTCTTGGATTTCTGGTGGGACCTTGGTTCCTTTGATTGAGCAATGGCGCTCGTGTTGTCACAGTACATCGTGACGCCATTCTTTATCGCGGGAAGCACTTCCAGCTCTGTGATGAACTTCTTTATCCAAAATGCTTCTTTAGCTGCCTCAGATGCTGCAATATACTCGGCTTCAGTGGTGGAGTCCACTGTAGTTGACTGCTTTGAGCTTTTCCAACTGACAGCTCCGCCATTCAAAGTAAACAGATATCTTATTTGCGATCTGTTGTCATCCCTATCGGCATGAAAGCTCGCATCACAGTAACCAATGACTTTCATCTCAGAACAATCTTCGTATGTCAAAAACACATCCTTAGTTCTTCTCAGATACTTGAGGATTGTTTTGACAGCTGCCCAGTGTTGCTCACCAGGATTTTCCTGATACCTGCTCGTTATGCTAAGAGCATAAGAGACATCAGGTCCTGTACATAGCATGGCGTACATGATTGATCCTATTGCTAAAGCATAAGGGATCCTACTTATACTCTCTCTATCTGAAGGAGTATGTGGACATTGCTCCTTAGATAATTTGATTCCATGATAAGTATGTAAATTACCTCTTTTGGAATCTTCCATTTTGAATCTTTTCAAAACTTTATCTTTGTATGTAGATTGAGAAAGTCCTAACAACCTCTTAGATCTATTACGGTAGATTTTAATGCCGAGGATGTAGGCTGCTTATCCCAAATCTTTCATGGAGAAATTCTGAGATAACCATTGCTTGGTGGCTTGCATCATGGGAATCATTCATTCGGTGATTAATATGTCATCGACATATAATATAAGAAATTCAACAGCATTCCCACTACTTTTCCTGTAAACACAAGACTCGTCTATATTTTTTATGAAGTCAAATTCTTTGATTGTCTCATCAAATCGTATATTCTAACTTCTGGAGGCTTGCTTGAGTCCATAAATGGATCGTTTAAGCTTGCATACTTATTATGATCATCCTTAGATGCAAACCCCTCAGTTTGTGTCATATAGACTTCCTCTACGAGATTCCCATTAAGGAAAGCTGTTTTGACATCCATCTGCCAAATCTCATAATCAAAGTGTGCAGCTAGTGCCAGTAAAATTCGAATGGACTTTATCATTGCAACATGCGAGAAGGTTTCGTCATAGTCAATTCCTTAGATTTGTCTATAACCTTTAGCCACCAACCTAGCCTTATAGGTTTGGATGTTGCCTTCTGCATCAGTTTTACGCTTGTAAATCCACTTGCAGGCTATGGGTTTTATCCCTTCAGGTGCATCCACCAAGTCACAGACTTGATTCTAATACATAGAGTCTATTTCGAATTTCATGGCCTCAAGCCACTTGATTGAATCAATGTCACGCATTGCTTCATCATAACTGGTGGGATCGTCATTATCAATGACCTGATCATGTTCCTCATCAATATGGAAACCATATCTTTCAGGCTCATATCTTTCCCTACCAGACCTTCTATGTTCATAACCTTGCGGTTGTTCCGTCGCTACCCTTTTGAGGGGCCTGGGGCTTAGTTCTATGTTAGTTTGTTCTTCTCGTACCTCATCGAGGTCAAGTCTACTCCCACTATATTTCTTGAGAAGGAATTCATTCTCTAGAAATTTAGCATTTCATGAGACAAATGTTATTTGTTCATTTGGGGCGTAGAACACGTATGCTCTTGAGTTCAAGGCATATCCTACAAACTTAAATTTAATTGCCCTATCATCCAATTTGTTAGTTTGTGTGAGCTTTGTAGGACAATTATGACCCATAGCGTCACTATTTGTACAGATCATGGTGTTGTTGTACAAATTAACTATGTGACAAAGGAGATTGCACTCTTATCATTTGTGATTAGATAACCTAGATGTATAAATCATGAGAGGTCCCTATGATTTGTTCCTGGATGGAGAATGATATGAGACAGTATCAGTCCACGTAGGATAAATCATTAAATATCCCTAGTCAGAGTATTATCGAGATTGGACATCGATAAATACGTAAAAGACTAGTATTACACTTGTGCGCGTTTGTGAGGGCACAACGGCATAGTTCTCGTATATTTAGGTATAGGATACTCATGCAAGTGTAATAGGAGGTTGTGTTTTACCGATGGTACGGGAAACAGCTTCGCTCAGGATAGACCCCCGCAGAATCCCATTGGTAGTATGACTATGTGTCTATGGGAGTCTGCAATCAGGGTAGGTGTATTTGGTCTTAACATGAGACTTGCACCGCTAATACTTACGACAATCAATATACTTTGGTTAAGGTCGTCCAGGGCTTTAACAGGTTTTGTGTACGCCAATGCTGTGTATATTGAGAATCATAGTGTGTTGGGTGTGATGTTAAGACGGAAGTATCACTCCAGTCATATGGAGATGATGGTCACATAAGATACGGAACTCGTTCTCTTAAATGCTCGAGCTATCGGGATATTATGACTAGGTAATGTATATCCGATAATAGAGACTAGTTGCCAGACATCCGATATGTGCTTCGTATGGGGCAGACACAATTCCAGCCCCAGGCCTAGCACGTGAACATCCGATACTGGATCGACATACACAATACTACGGTATACTACACTTGATATAGATCGCTTATTCCTGTAAGCATGTTTCTGGAGAATTGGGTAGGCATGTCGCTTTGCTAGAAGCCAACCTTGTCTTGTAAATCGGTACAAATGTAGTACTTTGTACTTACGTGTTCGGATAGTCCGACGACCGTATTTACTGCCAACATATCCGGGGATCTCATGGGTCGCTTCCCGAAGATTCACCGATGACGTATGACTCGTACTTTAATTAATCTGGGATTAATTAGAAGAGAGAGAAAATTAATCTGGGATTAATTACGGAGATATTTTATCTGGGATAAAAAATTAATTAAAGAGAGAGAACGGTTAATTTGGAATTAATCGATAAAATAATATATTCGAGATATTATGCGAAATTGGATTTCGACGCGGAATTAAAATTAGATTTTAATTCGGGCGAATGAATTAATTTAGAATTAATTCGTTAGCGACGTGAATAGTGATTTCGCTAGGCGTAATCGTTTAATTACCTCGCGATGGAAAATTCGTTAATTCGAAATTAGCGAACCCGAGCCCGAGTGTGTTTGCGAGCGCATTCACATTTCGAATTCGAATGCGGAACGCAAGTCACATCAAGTTTCAAATTACAAATCACATCAAGCGTCAAATCACATGTCACTTTGAGTGATGTGACATTTGATTGATTGATGTGAGTTGATTTGAGATGATGACAAGGCATTTAATGCTTGTCTTTTGAAAATTGAAAAAGTGGTATATGTTTATTATTTTTTGGAAATTAATAAACACTTTACATTTTTTTCTTTTTCTTTCTCTCTCTCACTTACGGTTTCACGTGAAACCCTTCTTCCCTCTCTTTTCTCTACCTCTCGGCTTTGAGCCACTTCTCTCTTCTCCATTTTTCTGGTTCGACCGAATGAGAAAGAGAAGCTTGTGAGAGTGTTTTGTGGCAAAACAAAGGTGCTAGCACACACTTGGGTCAATACAAAGGTGATAGGGCAGTGAACCTTTGAGCTTGGAAACCATTTTTTGAAGCTTGGAGCTTCCATGGAGTCATCAATGGCCGAATTCTTGGAGGAGTTTCACAACCCAAACCGAGCAGTCCACGAGCTAGAAGAGCCACTGCCGAGCTTCTTGGAGGAGTTGTATTCTTCGCGTCTCAAGATCCGGTCAATGTGAGTATATTCCGCACCTCCTTTGATGTGTATTCACTTGTTTCGTTGCTTGATTTCATGATCTTGGGACCTAATCTAGAAACCAACAAGCTTAACATATGCGTCACATCCCCAAACTCTTAGATAACTAAGACTAGGACGTTTCCCAGACCATAACTCATATGGTGTTTGACTAACAGTCTTGGAAGGAACTTGGTTTAGTAGTAGTGTTGCAGTTTCTAAAGCAAGACCTCAAAATGAAAGAGGTAGATCCGTGTCTGGCATCATTAATCGGACCATATCTAATAATGTCCAATTTCTCCTTTCGGAAACCACATTATGTTGTGGAGTTCCCGGAGGAGTCCACTGGGAAACAATATCATTTTCTCTCAAGTAATCTTGAAATTCGTTGCTTAAGTATTCACCACCTCAGTCAGACCTTAGTGACTTAATACTTTTATTAAGTTGGTTTTCTACTTCAATTTTGAAGTCTTTGAATTTCTCAAATGCTTCAGATTTGTACCGCATAAGGTACACATATCCATATCGCGAGTGATCATCGATAAAGGTAATGAAGTAGGAGAATCCACATCTAGGGGTAACTGACATTGGTCCGCATACATCAGAGTGCATGAGTTCTAATGTCTCCGCTGTATGCTGTCATTTACCTTTGAAGGGTAATTTGGTCATTTTACCAAGTAAATAATGCTCACAAGTTCCATAAGGTTCATATTTGAATGGTCTGAAATACCCATCCTTATGTAGCTTAGTTAATCTTGTTTCATTGATATGACCTAAGCGACTGTGCCATAGAAGTGATTCATTGAGATTATTCGAGTTAACGTTGTATATATTAGAGGTTGAGCATTCTTTGTTAGTTTGTAAGACATAGATACCATTATTCAAAATACCATCTCCATATTTTATTTCATTGAAATAAATAGAACATTCATTACAACTTATTAGGCATGAAAAGCCTTTTATTACATATAGACGAAATTGAAATGATGTTCTTTACTAGAGAATGTACATAAATACAATCTTCTAAGTCTAAAACTAAACCATTCGGCAAAACTAATGATTAAGTCCCCACGCACAATGCAGCCAGTTTTGCTCCATTACCCATACGTAAGTCAACCTCCCCATGACGGAGTCTCCTACTGTTTCTCAAGCCCTGCACATTGTTACACAAGTTAGTCCCACAACCGGTGTCAAGGACCCAAGTAGAAGGTTCAGTGTTTTGAGAATATAGTTCAATCATATACAACATACCTGAAGCATTGGGCTTCTTAGCCTCTTGGGCTTCCCTAGCTTCCTTGGCTTTCAAGGATCTGCAATTTTTCTTCCAATGACCCTTCTTTCCACAAAAGAAATATTTCCCTTTTCCCTTTTTCTTCTCCACCTTACCATTGGGCTTTAGGTGATCTGGAGCCTTGGCCTTCCCTTATTTTTCTTTGGGCCTCGTGGCTTCAGGTCCGTACCTGTAAGCATGACGGAGGTTTTAAGCTCCAGTTTCAAGTCCTTCTCTGCTTACTTTATCAGATTGTGCAATTCTGCTAAAGTAGCTTCTTTATTAGACAGATGAAACTGCATAATAAAGTTAGAGAAGTCTTTTGGTAAGGACTGAAGAATTAGATCGTGACTTATCTCATGATCCATGATGAGCCCGAGGTTGGCCAATTTTTCAATGTGGCCAATCATCTTAAGCACATGTCCACTAACAGATCCTTCATTATACCTTGTTTGGAATAAGGCAAATGACACTTGGAATCTCACGGTATGAACGGAAGTTGCATATAACTCCTTCAAGTGAAAGATGATGGTTTGAACATCCATATCTTTGTGAGCTTTCTAAAGTTCATCCGACATAGAGCCAAGCATTATGCAAACTGCTTACTCATCATCATCGACGTGTTTCTTCCAAGCATCAAATGTATTTTGGTCAGCATCTTCTACGGGTTCAGGGGGAAATAGTCTTTCAAGAACATAGAAAATATTTTCTTGTCATAAGATAATTTTAAGGTTTCTAAACCAGTCATTGTAGCTTTCCCCTTTGAGCTTATGCTCATCAAGGATGGAATGAAGTGATACTCTGTTTGCCATTTGAATGTTTGTGAAATATTTTAACCCACCTGTTAAGAGAGAAAGTTAAAATTAGGAATATGTTTTTATTAATGTTTCATAATAACATGGGTTTTTAATATTATGAAGTTGTTCTCACTCAATTGTTTTAAAGTTTTAAGCAAATCGCATCAACCCCAATATGATGGATTTCTTGTGGGCAAGGATCCCATTATCATCATTTCATAAATCTGACTAGGGCCGGTCGTTATAAAATACGATAATTAGGTAGGTTCCCAACCAATTTGTGATATAAATCACAATTCCTTGATCATTGAGTTTGGCAATCAAACATGTCATAGCTTATGCTAGTCCTTGTTGACACCCAATCTTTGCCACTAAGTTATAAGACCATGCCTAAGGGTCGCTGCGTCTTATGACTCAGAAAAGTCAAACTATTGTCAATAGTACGATTTAGGTATAAATTGGTATTGGTCAGTCTGGTAAAGCCTAGTCATGCCAATACAGTTTAAGCCTTTTTGGTCTATACTTTAAAATGGGAGGCAAATTTTAGACTTAAATTATTATTGAGGATTTTAGCATGTTTAAGTGAATAACTGTCAAATGGATTCCTTCATTGAAAATTCCCCAGAGGGAGGGTGGAGCGAACTCTCTTAAATACCCTTACCTCTTAGGCTCTTATTGCCTTGGTGACAGGAATAAGCAATAAATCCTCCAAATTAGTCCAACACTTTAAATATGCTTTAAGGTAAGCTTTCAGTAAATGATTATCTAGATGTCTTCATAGCTTTTCCTTTTGGTTAAATTAACTTTAGTTTGGAAAGTTTTATTAACGCCTTGGTCCCACCCCACTTGTATCTTTTATAATGTCTTTTATTATAAACAAGTGATTTATATTTATTAGCCTTAAAGGTAATAAATCTCTAAGTTCATCACGGAATAATTACTTAGCTAGGGGATAAGCAATACACTCTCTATTTCCTTAGAAAGTCTCTAGATGCTTGCACCCTAAAATATTCATGCCAATTCAAATCATAGATAGAATCATCAAGCATACGAGTTTTAATATGTTGGAATTATTTTAGGCATTAAAAAACTTTGATTAATATTTAATTATGATATTACATTTTATTTTATTCAAATAAATTTACTATTCACGTTTTTTACATATGCGTGAACTTTAAATGCAATTTCACAATTCAAATCTTAACCAAATCATGAAACACTTGTGCCTAAAATTAAGTTCAGGGTGTTAACTTTCCAACGAGCTTTTACACACCAAATTTCGAGTTCAAATGAGATAGAACTAATCAAAACAAAAATGGCGCTTTGATACCACTGTTGGGAAGCGGCCGCGAGTGCGCAGCGGAAAATCAAAAAACATTAATTATGATGTCGCTATCCCTTTACCCAAGACCCATTTGTTTTGATTATTCTACAAGCCTAGGCAAGTTACTATATATTCTAAGCATAAAAACTCATAAAACATGCAAAGAACATAAACCTAAACATTTTAATTATCACAAGAACTCTAATTAAAATAAAGAAAGAAAAAAACTTACTTGAACCGAAGACTCCTCCAGTCCTCCTTCCAATCTACAAGCTTTTCTCAAACTCAGCAAGCTCTTCCACGTTCCAAAGAGCCACCCAAGTGTGTGGCCTCCAAAGGTACACACGCCAAAGCCAAAACTTAACGGCAAGACTACGCCTTGAGTGCTCGGGTATTTTGTCCTTGGTGCTAGCCTAGGCAAATACCTCAAAACTTTTAACTCGAGGTTCCTCTAGTCAATTAGACTTAAGGATCCTCAAAATCAGTGGCTTACTCTTAAACTTTAGAGTTTCTCACTTATATAAACCCAAGATATGAAAGGTTTGGTGCAAAAAATTGTAAAGAATTCATTGGGTTTATATAGGTGCTCCAAAGACAACAAAATTAATTAAGAATCTGATGTGGGATAAAAGCTAATTTAATCTTAGCCATTGGATCTTAATTTAGTGGTTTAATGAGATTATAAAACCCTAATAAGAGTTTGGGCCGAATTAGATTTCAAAACAAATAACAAATAAAAAACATTTACTATTCACATTACTATTCACGTTTTATTTATTTATTTATTTATTCATTCCAATTCCCAAAGTGCCCCTATCGTCATTCACCAATCCCTAAGCCACTATGGAACCTCATAAATGATTTGTTCAATAATTAAACATATTGAACCATTTATGAACAATTCCTACAATAATCATATATGCTGTTAAATTTGTACTGTGTAATGTTAACCATTGATTTCGACTTTGTTGTGTGTGATCTTTTGGGTTCCCCTCAAGTTGGACATGAAATGAATTGTGATAATTTAATCGAACATAAATTATCCTCCGATCAAGATGGTCGTTCGATTTCAATGACCAAGGTTGACATCTAGCAACATGCCAAGGCCCCCAAATGAGAAGGAAAGATATATATACCCATTTTGTATGCGATTTACATATGATACGGTCTCTCGCCTCACTGTATCCCCACCGTTTGACCTAGGGTATGGAAAGTGTCTACCCATATAGTCAAAGGTATGATGTTGATAGTGTCATGAATCGTGCTAACCCAAGAATCTCCCATGATTCTTCTGCTGCAGCCACAGTCTCAAGCACTGATCACACATATCAACCCGCGAACTGGAATACTACTCTTATAAGAAAATATTATTCGAGAGAGGGTCAATTCTCTGTTGTATCTTTACAAACTTCATGTGTTTCAACAAATGACCCAATCATACCCTTATGACCAGATCTTTTGAACATGGGAAAGAGAATGTCAGAGTTATTTGATCCACACATAAGATTGTAAAGACCTCAAGTCTAAGGACTAGTCATACAATCGATAAATGAAAGTTCTCACAGACACATGGGATAAACACTCCATGTGAAAACTTTCGGCGGTCAGTTCGATGGACACGAGCAACCCATGCATCCATGTGATACATCAAGCGGACGGATCTCCGCTAGTAGCCTATGAGATCAGCTACCCCACTTAAGGGCGGATCATACCATCATGCTAGTCACTCCGCTTTGTAAACGCCCAGATTAATCACAAAACTATGACTAGGAACATTTAAGAGTAATGATTCTCATAAGGCGTGGAAGACATCATCTTATTACTCCAAGGGCTTTATTACAGTGTTTGATGATTCATATAAGTTATGTAAGACACGTATAATAAAGATTGCCATTTTAATAATTAATGAAAATATTACAAATACATGTACATATAGCCCATCCACAAGTTGGGTATATGGCATATCTCTAACACTGACTTCGTAAATTCCTGTGATTCGTTGGATCATGCTCATTTCTATTGGCCACAAAGAATTGTTGTTGGCCATTTCTTCGATTAGGTCACAGGCCTGATCCTCACCTTTTTCCATTAAAGCTCCTCTAGCAGCAACATCAATTGTGGTTCTCATCAGTCCAGAAAGTCCATTGTAGAAGGTTTCGACTTGTAGCCACTTTGCAATCTTATGGTGAGGACATTTTCTGAGCAACTCCTTGTATCTTTCCCAAGCTTCGCAGAAGGATTCTGAGTCATGTTGCACAAAGGATGTAATGTCATTCCTCAGCTTTGCAGTTCTAGCTGGGGGAAAGTACTTTCCATGGAATTTGGTGGCTAGAGTATTCCAAGTTGTGATGGAACCTGCTGGTAGTGAATGTAACCAAGCCTTAGCTCTGTCTTTCAAAGAATATGGAAAAACACGCAGTCTCATTGCTTCTTCAGCTGCTTGGTTGTAGTTGAAAGTGCCGCAAACTTCCAGGAAGTTGCTGATGTGGGCATTAGGATCTTCAGTTGCATTCCCCCCAAACTGAACTGATTGTTGTATCATCTGAATACATGTTTTGATGTCACACGCATTTACTGGTAAGAGAGGAAATACAATATAAGAAATGAAGCCATCAACCACCGGAATAGTTCTGTCTCGAATGGGAATTGGTGGTGCAACTTCCAACGGTTCAGGTTCCATATTGATCAATGCTTATTAGCCTTCTCGCCTTTCCCTTCTCAACTGTCTGAGGTTCGTTCAATTTCTGGGTCAAGCGGTCGGATTTCAAAGCTTCTTGTTCTTCTCATGTAGTGTCTGAGAACCTGAAACACAAGAAAATAAAAATAATAAGCAAAAAGAAATTAGACACAAGTAAAGATATTTAACCCCAAAATTAATAGTGAAAGATAAATAAGTCCCGGCAATGGCACCAAAAACTTGATCGGTGAAATCACCCACATTACGCAAGCACACGTATCACTCAAGTAGTATAAAATATATCAATCCCACGGGGACTTAATACCTAGGCTATTAATTTATGACATTGAATGTTTACGAGTATCTAATAGATTTCATTGTTGATTGGATGGTGATTTTAAACTAAAGACAATTAAATAAAACAGTGCGAAGGTGAATTAAAGGTAAAATCAATATTATAAAACTATCTAGGGTTCTGAATTCTTTCAATATCTTTTTAAAGATGAAGTGGTTATCTCATGTTTGTGCAATTTATCGGTTTATTAACCTGGAACACGAAATTATGCAAAAGCCTCTGTCAATGGTCAGGTAAAAATACCCAAATAACCCAACTAATCATATGTCTATATCAACCAAGTTACCTGAATTCATTAAGATTAAGTTCCAATTGTGGCTACTCCCGCCCGACAGGTATATATCTATCCTGGAAGGAAATCTATTAAGGGGTATCTAATCCTTAAGGGAGATCGTGGGCTATTAAATCTAAGGCTGAAACCTAAAATTCATTCGTCAAGTTTATTTTAAGTTTACCAGATCAATCTTATTAATAGCCAGTTAACAAGAAGTATTAAGCTTAAGACTTAATAAATAAACATTTATAATACCCAAGACATAAAATAACCCCTTATAAACTGGTGATATTGGAATTCATCACAACCTCAGATTATGTATTTAGTTACAACACATACCTAGGATTACTAAACATTTAAATAAACAAAACATCATAAAAACAACTTGAAGATAAATAAAAGTAAAATTACAATAATGAAAGAAAATACTGGAGGTTAGAGGATCTACTTTTAATATTTCAAAATTAGAAATCTCTCTTATTGTCAATGTTTACCGATTAATTAATTATATTTAACCATACCATAAAGGCGAAAATTCCATTTGTCTCAATTAAGTCCAATCGACCATATAGGCGGTAACAAAGTTATTACCTAAACCGACCATATAGGCGGAAACTACGTCTGGAATGTAAAACCGACCATATAGGCAGTAAATAAGGTTGTCACCTAAACCGGCCATATAGGCAGTAACTAATTAATCCAAATTTTAATTAAAATAAGTAGATTAATCTAATTTATTATATTAGAAGTTTCACCTTTTCACCCCAGCAGAATGAGATTACCTGCTCATACTGTATATGAAAACATGCAAAATTTTATTAATAAAATAAAAAGAAAATACAAGAAAACTAAAATAAATATACAAGACAATTTCCTTTAGGTTTTCATGGAAAAATTCCTCCAAAGAAAGCATGAAAAATTTACAAAGTTTAGCTTGGTATTTATAGGCAAATCTAAAAGCTTCCACCAATTTCTCCATCAAACATGACACCAAACATGACATCAAACATGGCACCAAACATGGCATGTTTGGTGGAAGTTTGACAATTTCCATTTTTTTATTTTTTTTATTTTGAAAATGACTTTAATAATTACACATAACACAGTTACAGATATTTTATCCATTTCAGTCATGCAAACTTCAGAACTCGAAATTATTATGAACATCAAAATTGTAGATCTTTGAGTCTTCTTAATCAGGAACTTGAATCACCTCAATCTAATATCGGAGTAGAAAGTTATGGCCAAAATACGAAAATTGCACAAAGTTGAAATTTCTGAAATTGTACTTCGTTAGAATGTCATTTCAAGTTTCCAACCTCCAAAATCCAAATGTAAAGTCCAGTTTTTGCCCTTATTTGTTCCACATTTCATCTTGATTGATTCTATTGAGTCCCGATATTATTTTATCTACAAAATAAACTAAAACACATGAAAACGTTCATAAAACTCGAGAAACTATACAAAATATTAAGTAAAAGGGGCGGTAAATATTGATATATTTTCCGCTCATCAAGCACCTGGAACACCACAGCAAAATGATGTTGCAGAAATGAGAAATCGGACCCTACTAGACATGATAAGATCTATTTTTAGTTATAGTTCAATACCTAGTTCGTTCTGAGGGTATGCATTACAAGCAGCAATGTATATCCTTAATGTAGTTCTATCTAAGTTTGTTCCTAAGACTCCCTTAGAGTTGTGGAATGGTCGTAAAACTAGTTTATGACATTTCAGCATATATGGGTGTCCAGCACATGTGCTGAAGAATAAGAATACAAAGTTGGAGCCATGCTCTCAGGTCTGCCTATTTATAGGCTATCCTAAGGAGACTAGGGTTGGATTTTTCTATATTCCTGAAGATAACAAAGTGTTTGAATCGAAAAATGCTACATTTCTAGAGGATGACTATATTAATGAGTTCAAACCTCGAAGTAAAGTGTTACTCGAGGAGTTACTTGCTGGTTCGACCAGCACACCATCGTCAACGGCAGTTGACAAAAACATAGCACCTTCGACATATGAGCGTCATATGCAAGTTCATCAGAATGATCTGCCACCTAGACGTAGTGGGAGGGTTGTACGACAACCTGATCGATATCTAAGAGTTGGAGAGGCACAGGTTTTCGCATCCAGCAATGGTATAGATGATCCATTGACCTATCGTAGTGAAATGGATGATTCTGATAAAGGGGAATGGCTCAAATCCATGAACCTAGAGATGAAGTCTATGTACTCCAACTTAGTCTGGGAACTTGTAGATCAACCTGATGGGGTAAAACCTATAGGTTGTAAGTGGATCTACAAGAGAAATAGGGGAGCAGAAGGGAAGGTACAGACCTTCAAGGCTAGGCTAGTGGCCAAGGGTTATACGCAGAAAGAGGCTATAAGGAAACTTTCTCTCCAGTAGCCATGATCAAATCCATCTGCACTCTTCTATCAATTGCCACATATTATGACTATGAAATTTGGCAAATGGACGTCAATACTGCATTCTTGAATGGAAATCTTGATGAGTGTATCTATATGGTACAACCAGAGGGGTTCATAGCCCAAGGTCAAGAGAAAAAGATTTGTAAGGTGCAAAGGTCCATTTATGGACTTAAGCAAGCATCTCATCTTGGAATATAAGATTTTATACCACGATCAAGTCTTATGACTCTGAGCAGAATATTGATGAGCCTTGTGTATACAAGCCCATCATTGACGGGATGTCATTTTTCTTGTTTTATACATCGATAATATTTTACTCATTGGGAATGATGTAAAGATATTATCGGACATAAAAACCTGGCTAGCTAACCAATTCCAAATGAAAGATTTGGGAGGCGCCAGTTATGTTCTTGGGATTCAAATACTCCGGGATCGCAAGAAATGACTGTTAACTATATCTCAGACATCCTATATCGACAAGATCCTTGTACGATTTGGGATGCAGAATTCCAAGAAAGGCAATTTTCCTTATCGACATGGAATTCATTTGTCAAATGAACAGTCTCCTAAGACACCTCAAGATGTTGAGGAAATGAGACATATCCCATATACCTCAGCAGTTGGTAGTCTCATGTATGTTATGTTATACACGAGACCGGATACCTGTTTTGCAATAGGAGTAGTCAGTAAGTTTCAGTCTAACCCAGGATTGGATCATTGGGTGGCTTGGAAACACATTCTCAAGTATCTTGAGAGAATAAGCGATTATATGCTTGTATATTTCGGTGAGGATATGATCCTAAATGGATATACGGACTCTAATTTTCAGACAGATGTCGATTCTAGGAAATCAACATCTGGATCAGTGTTTACACTAGGTAATACAGAGTATAAAGCAATCTTGCATTGTTGACTCCACCTGGCTAGCTAACCAATTCCAAATGAAAGATTTGGGAGGCGCCAGTTATGTTCTTGGGATTCAAATACTCCGGGATCGCAAGAAATGACTGTTAACTATATCTCAGACATCCTATATCGACAAGATCCTTGTACGATTTGGGATGCAGAATTCCAAGAAAGGCAATTTTCCTTATCGACATGGAATTCATTTGTCAAATGAACAGTCTCCTAAGACACCTCAAGATGTTGAGGAAATGAGACATATCCCATATACCTCAGCAGTTGGTAGTCTCATGTATGTTATGTTATACACGAGACCGGATACCTGTTTTGCAATAGGAGTAGTCAGTAAGTTTCAGTCTAACCCATGATTGGATCATTGGGTGGCTTGGAAACACATTCTCAAGTATCTTGAGAGAATAAGCGATTATATGCTTGTATATTTCGGTGAGGATATGATCATAAATGGATATACGGACTCTAATTTTCAGACAGATGTCGATTCTAGGAAATCAACATCTGGATCAGTGTTTACACTAGGTAATGGGGCTATAGTATGGCAGAGTATAAAGCAATCTTGCATTGTTGACTCCACCATGGAGGGTGAATATGTAGCAGCTTGTGAAGCAGCTAAGGATCCGTGTGCCTAAGGCATTTCTGTTGCGCAAGGAAAACGTTTCCAACATAATCTATCTATGATTACCTCATTCAATCAAAATTCTACCTCTAGAAATTTTCCGAAGCGAGCTACAAATACATTTCGATGCTCGATATCATAGAACAAATATCATTTTGTATTTGAAAGATATCTAACAAATCTAAAATTTTACCCTCGAGACAAAAGCTTATTCTTCTGAGTCACCTTGACGTATGCAGGACCATATCTCATACGGAGTCGTAGGAACAACTTTAGAAGGAATCTTATTCAAAAGATGAGCGGCAGTTAAAAGAGCATAACCATATAAATAATATGGCAAATATTTAAAACTCAACATGGATCGGATCATATCTAATAATGTCCGATTTCTCATTTCTGATACTCCATTATGTTGTGGAGTACCGGGAAGAGTATATGAGGGGAATCCCTCTCCAACCGAAAGGACGCAATTCCAATAGGAATTGAATAAGGCCTTTACCGGACTATTGAGTGAGAATCTCATTCTCTTTTAAATAATTAGTGAACTCTCCACTCATATATTCATCGTCTCGATCATATCGAAGACATTTAATATATTGACCAGTTTATTTTTCTACTTCATTTCAGAATTCTTTGAACTTTTCAAAGGTTTCTGATTTATGTTTTATCATAAAAATATAACCACACCGTGACACATCATCGATAAAAGTAACTGTTGGGGTTTCGAGTGATGGGCGCAGCGGAAGCGCGGTTTGGGTGAAATCGTAATTTAAAAATTTTTCAAATTACCGAATAAATTATTCAATAGCTAATATGAATAATTTATTCATATTTCGCCTAAACCTATTTATTCAATATCAAATATCAACATAAAATAAGGTTGAAAGGTCGCGAAACTTTTACGAAAACCGTTTTTTCCGTAAAATAACGCTAAACGTGTTTTTGACTGAACCGACCACCCGACACTTATGGGGACTACCCAGGTCAGCCCCAATATTCACTGTTTGGGCAGCCATCACCCGGTTGGATCAAAATCCACCCGGTAACGCCGTTTTTGGCCGTTTTCGCTTATTTCAACTCGGAAACACTTTCCGACAATTGTTCCAACTCCCAAAAAACATCCATTACATTCATATGACAACATTTTCATCACTAAAATAGAACATACATCAGGTCTGATCCAGAACAGAAAATGCCTAAATTTCATGCTTTAAATCCAATTTTTCAACATTAATCAAATTAATTACAACACCAAATCAAGTCACCACATATGAACAACCCAAGAACAATTCTAGGCATTACATGAGTGATCATAACACTCTAGAATGGCAATTCATCATCTAATGATTAAAGTGGATACAAATTACACTAATTTCACCCAATTTACTTCACACATACTTCAATAACTTCTTATCCATCAACCAACATCAAAAGCCCCAAAAATTCAGATTTAAAGGAACCCTAGAACTATTCTAAGAATTCAAGAAAACAAGAAAATAATTTCCAAGCCTAGGGTTAAGTAGATTACCTTTAATCTCTTCAAATCCCAAACTTTTTCTTGAATTTTTCCTTCTTTTCTTCATGGATTTGATCAAACAAATCATAGGGTTTATTTTTGGGAGAGAGTCGGCCATGGAGATTGCTTAAAGGAAGAAGAAAATATTTCCCCTTTTTAATTACTAAGTGACCGACTTTGGGGGCTAGGAAAGGCAATTTTGTCCTTTAACAATTTAATAAATATTAATAAATACTAAGCTTTTAAATGGCCAATCAAATTGTCACACATTTAGCTTAATAAATACATGTCATGTGTTCCAATAAAAATTGGACAAATTCCATAACTTTTATGGAAAAAAAGTTTATTAATTAATAATTCAAATATTTAACAATTAAATATCCAAATAATTAATTAATGTAATTATTATTATATATGTATTTTTATTTACAATAAATAACAAATATATATATTTATGACATGTGTCAAAATCTCATTTGACGAATAATTAATGTGTATCTAATCGTATTATGTATCAAATACAAATACACAATAATTATTATCGGAAAAAATCCTCTTATTCATGTGTTATCGTTTAACCGATTAAACGATCTGTATTAACTCACTTAATCCGGTGAAGTATTATGAATAATCAGTATTATTCATATCGAGTTGCCCAAGTGTTTAACGAGTACACTTCATATTGTGGGACTCTCTAAGTTTAGGTTTATCCGTCACGAAATCCAATTTCGTGTCCATAATCCACCCACTCATGGATTATGACGACCACGGATAATCTCGATAAACTATGCAAGCTGAGGTCATCGCATACGTATAATCCCTTCGTCACAGGTTATCCGTATTATACCTGGGATATAGATGAAAACGTCAAATCCGTTCGATATAATACAGTCGACTTTCAATTTATGATCTCTAAATAACACTCGGAACTGGTTTCTGAAGTTATACCACGGCCAAGGATTTACTAGATCGTAAACATGTGAGGATGCCTATGCCCTGTACATAGGACTGACGGATCCTATCTTGATACGCACTGGATATCATGAGCATCAGTCCACACCCAACGAACAGGCGGAGGTCTGATCATGAATAGATCGTTGACATGACTGCCATCAAAGTATGGAGGATAACTCATATATCCCACTGTGGTATCTCAAGTCAAATGACCACTATGCTCGCTCAACTCGTGAAGATTCCTATTGACGTTGGTGTACCATCTATTAGGAAATATTTAGTGAGTCGTTCAGTTTCTTATCAAATAAACACCTACATATCTATACGAGTCTCCCGAGACTCATGGTTCAATGGGATAAACCATCGGACCAAGTCACGATATACGACGCGTGCTGGTCTCAGCGGATTTTACTAACCGACCTGTGTTAGTAAATCTTGACCAAGAACTTTATTTAAGGATATACATCTAATAGTGTGCTTTCCAATGTCAATTACAAACTACATTGTAACTTCGCACTCTACTGTAAATCCTAGGGTCTTTGTCTAATATACACGTATCACTGATCCAGATTCAGTTTCGATCTAATCGTAATCAGATATCTAATCGCAATTAGATCGAATAAGTGTATAAAACACAAGGGTGCTACCATTAAATTAGTAATATTATGGAAAATAGAATTACTCGTATTTATGAATCGAACATAAATACGATCCATATTGGCACTTCGAGCACCAACCCTAACAGTAACAAGTATGAAAAACTATTGTGAGCAGTTTGACTCATGGGACCACATACATCAGAATGTATGAGTTCCAATAAGTCAGTGGCTCGATGTCCTACATCAGAAAATTAGGCTTTGGTCATTTTACCCTAAATGCAAGATTCACAGGTTGGATAGGGTTCAATGGTGAGATCCTGAATCAAACCATTCCTAACCAACTGGGTTGGGCGTCTCACGCCTATATGACCTAACCTAATGTGCCAAAGTTCAGTATTATTTATTACAGATAGTTTACGTTTATTAATTCCAGTATTCAAGATATCTCGAGAAGTATGTAAAATATAATGACCATGCTCATTTGGACACTCAAAGATCTGAATATTATTTATGTCATATAAATACAAGGAACACTTCTTAATATTTACATGATATCCCTCTGTATCTAATACAAAAGTGATATAATATTAGCTATACATCCTGGTACAACATAGTAGTCATGCAACAAAAGTCTTCTACTGGGTAAGGGAATCTCGCATAATCCCACTACAACCGCATCCAGATAGTCACCACTCCCGAATTGCAACTGCATCTCTCCAGATTCCAGCCGTCAACTTTCCTTCGGCACCTGCAACAAATTGAAAATGTGAACAGGACAAGCAGAATATAAAATCCAACTAGATGTAACAGCTTCACAAGCTAAGGAGATATCAATAACAGGAAAAATAAAAGTACCTGATGTCGATACTATTTCCTTCATAATCTGGGCCAAGTAGTATGGACAATTCCTCTTCCAGTGCCCGATCTTACTGCAGTGGTGGCATTTGTCTTCAGAGGCCCTCTTGGACTTCGCTATCTTACCTTGCGGAGGAACATTGAAACATTTCTTTTTATTTCCCTTCGTCTTCTTCCCCTTCGACTTGGAGTGGTAAGAAGCGGAAAGTAAAGTAGGTTTCGGAAGGCGAGTCGGTACTCCATTCCTTAAATCCTCCTCCGCTATGAGAAGCATCAGTGAATCTCGTTCATGTTGAAGTACATCACACACTGGAGATACGACGTTGGGAGCGAACCAAGAATGACACTTCATCCCAGAATATCATTCAAAGGGAAATTACTTCGCCTCAATTGCTCGATCAGATCAATCAAATGAAGCACATGTGTGCTCACAGCTTGTCCCTCATCAAGTTTTGAATGGAACAATTCCATTACAACTTTATGAACCAATACCTATTCTTGATTCATGAACGATTCCCAGAGTTGTGTCGTCATGCTTTGTGCATCAGACATCTCAAAATATTGCATTTTTAGTTCCGAAGCCAGTGAACTGAGTATATATGATTTAACTCTTAAATCATCATCTTTCCATCCGGAAAGTCTCAAGTTCCTCTGGTGCCGCATCCTCAGATACGGCAAAGGGCAGATGACCCTCTAACACATATCCAATTTTCTCAGATCCGAGGACAATCCTCAAATCCATATCCTAGTCAGCAAAGTTAGCAGCGCCTTTAAGCTTATTCGTATCAAGCATACGAGCAAATGGGTTGTTTGAAGAAGTCGTCATCGCAAATTTATCACATAGATAGCGAAAAATAGTTAGTAGACAAAATAGTTTCATATAATATCATAAGCATTAAATAGATCATGAATTTTTAAACTAAAAATGCCCATCCCACTATTTCATGCAAAATTGTAATCCCCAAACATAATACATAACATGCAATAATCAAATCAAATACAATAGTGAAAAGTGGACCCCATGGCTATATTTTAGCTCATAGCTTTGGCACGTTCTTGCCTACGTATATTCATCAAGTATACAACTCATTGTCAATCACTCACCAGTGACTCCTGTGTTTCAGTCAGATCGTTTCTCGTTGTGACAGCATTGGCACGTTCATAAAGAGGCGTATCAAGGTTAAACTTATCAATGATAAATTCAAGATACTCGCGTAGCCCTGACAGCTTTGGCACGTTCAGGTTTCCGCTTTCGCTTGAATATACCTAATATCATATATCTATCCAGTACAAATAAATTCCTACCAGTTATATCCTCACAACTTTGACACGTTCTCGGATATAGTCATAGAATATTATCTTTAAGCCGTATTGACAAGACGGGCCAAGAAACATGCATCAAATACATATTAATTATAAAACCTTATTTTAACGCAAAAGATGTTATAAACTTTATTTTAATCAAATTAAATAATTACATGCATGATAAAGTAAAGATTAGATTAAATGTCAAAATTTAAGGGTTAACCATATCATGGGTTCATAATGAGACTCGCTCTGTACCATTTTGTATGGGTTTTTATGGGGTATTACCAGGTAACGCAGCGGAACGCGAAAATTCAATTTTTTCCAATTTCAATAATTTTTCTTGGGTAATTAAAATAAACTAATTTATTCTAATTACTTAATACACAAAAATTCAGTTTTTACCCAAAATTAAGAATTTTTCCTTAATTACCGTGAGACCCCAAAGATTTATATTTTGATCATTTTAGTCCTAATTTATCAAATACAAATTTAAGTGATTTCAAATCACTACCAAAATAATTTATATATGTCACATACATCAAAATACAACTCACAATAAAAATCCCATTTTTTTTCAAATTACCGAGAAGACCATTATTGTGTATTTTGATCATTTTAGTCCTAAATTGCAAAATACAACTTTAGGTGATTTTCAATCAACACCAAAATGATTTGAATATCTTATATACATCATTAAACAACACATATATGAAAAGCCCTAATTTTGGTTGAGGTAAGAACCCTAACTTTTCAATTAATCAAATTAACCAAAATTTACCAAAATTAATACAATCCAACACTTTAATCTAATCTCTACAACACCAAACAAGTCTCACCACTGTGAAACAACTCAAAAATAATTCTAGGTCATCAATGAGTGGCCTAAAAATTCTAGAATATCAACAAGATCATCTAATGACCAAAAGTGTGCTTATACACCATTTACAAATATATTTTGTTGACATACATGCATACATCTTTCATTCAAGCTTCCAAACATATCAACACAAACCTAAAAGAGTAGAAAAATATGAAGACAAGATATGTTGTAGTTAAGAACAATAGAAATATTTTTCCTATTAAAGAAAAGTTGAAATTACTTACTAATCTTCAAAATTTCTTTGAAAAACTTCTTAGCACTTCTCTTTTTCTCTCAAGTCTTTTGTTTTATGTTTTTTTTGGAGGCTTAACACTTGTGAAGCAAATGAAAAATAAAACCTTTATATATTGCTAGGGTTGGTTGAAAATGGCCTAAAAAAGAAAAATATATTTTGTTAATTTTACAAAACAAAATTAAAGAATTTAAATCCAATTTGACAACCTTTTTCTTTAATATAAAAGTCAAACATTTACACTTAGACATTTCCTAACCAAAATATTAACTTAGATATTTTATATTTTATATTTTATATTTTTAATTATTTTAATTATTTAATAATTAAATAATTATTTAAATACAAATATTTAAATATATGTATTATATTTATTTTATTTATTTTAAATAATCTAAATACATATATTAATGATATATTTCAAATATCATAATTTGACAATTAATTAATATATATTTAATAAAATCATATATTAAATACAAATACACATTAATTAAGAAATGATCAAACGACCCCATATGCATGTATCTTTTGTTTAACCGTTAAACGATTTATAAATAATCAATATTATTCATAAAAGTTTCCATAGTGCTCTATGAGTATATTTCATTAGTGAGACTCTCTAAGTTCAGGCATATCCGTCACGAAATCCAATTTCGTGTCCATATTTTACCCACCAGTAAATTATGACGACCACGGATAAACTCACTGGACCATACAGGTCGAGGTCATCGCATACGTATAATCCCTCCGTTACAGGTATCCGGATTATTCCAGAGATATAGATATAAACGTCAAATCTCTATATATATAATCACGTCAACGTTTCTATTAGCAATATCTTAATAACACTTAGAACTCACTTCTACAGTGTACCACGGGCACATGGATTTAACAGATTGTTAATTCCATATTGAATGCCTATGCTATGTACACAGAGCTGACAGATTATATCTTGACATACACAGGATATCATGAGGATCAGTCCACACCCAACAAACAGGCAGAGGTCTGACCTAAATAGGTCGGTGACATGACTGCCATCAAAGTGTGAAGGATATCTCATATATCCACAGTGGTATCTCAAGTCAAAGAATCATTATACTACTCAACCTGAGAAGATTCTTATTGACGTTTATGTACCATCCATTAAGAATATTCGATGAGTCATTCATTGTTTATTCGATATAAACACTTATATATCTATACGAGCCTCCGAGACTCATGGTTCATTGAGAATCAACCACTGAAATCCAAGATTCTAATATACGATATGTATTGGCCTCAGGAGTTTACTTACTGACCAAGTAATGTAAACCTTGACCAGGAACTGTTAAAGAAATGATATTGTTATGATAAAACTCAATGTTAGTTGCGACGCTTTTGTAACTGTATCATAACTAATCATTCTAAGGTCAATTACGTCTTTACCATATATAAAGAGATGTTATATTATAGAAACTGTTTATTTTATTCATAATACAATATTTACAAAAGTATTTACAAGGAAATACATAAGAAATAGCGCTCTGAGCACCAATCCTAACAAATTCTCCCACTTGCTCTAGTGCCAATATCGATTGTATCTCATACCCATCGACTCCACATGTTTATCAAATCCACTATTCCACCATCCATGACGTCAATTCATGTCACTTTGTCATCGTTACCCTATGCTTCTTTTCCCCACTCACTCAGCAAATAGTCATGTTGATACTTGATTCAAGCACCCCTATCAGCGAAAACCCATCATTCCAACCTTTTGGCCATTTCTATACGTTTTGTTGGTGTGACAGCCTACAACTCAACTGCTCCAATATTGTTCTGTCTGGCAGGATCCCTCCCAAAGGATAGTCGTTGACCAACTTCCATCACATGAGCCTTCTAGAGGCCCAAACTTCCAAGTAGGGCATACATAATATGACTCCAATACAGGTAATCTTGTGATCCTATCTTCACTTCTCGGGTCGGCATACCGAAGCAAATGATACTTGTCAAAGCTCCTTATAGCTTCCTTAACCAGGTCAAGTTACTAGTATAGACCACTCGGGTCAGTTTCCGCAAATCCTCAGATATATCCAAATCCAACATTCTTTTTTAGGTCAGATCGACATGCCAACTTGCTTCATCATCAACTCATTTAACTCTCGCATGAAATCCTTTGTATGATAAGGTCATGTCCTTCTGTCAAACTCCATCAGTCTCTCTGAGCCCTTAGGCCTCTATTATACATTTTTTAACTAAGTACAATACCTATCATACCCCTACTCGGTATTTAAGTATTTCTCATGGTGAAAAAGTACCATCAACAACATTAATTATTAAAATTATTGAAAAAAAAAAAAAAAAAAATGTAGATGTAGTTTCACTTCACACATCAATATGAAAGTGGAACACAGAGACATTTTTGGCTGATCTTTTTCCTTCAAATTAAAGCCTAAATGGACCATCATTTCATGCTTTAAATGAAAGAAAATTTAACACAAAGAGACAAAAGGGTACTCCTACAGTCCCCACTTAAAAAATTGGGAAAGAACCAATAGGGTTCATTTTGTAACTTTCCTTTCACAAGCTAACACTCAAGAAACTAAGACTAAAAATATTAAAATAAAGAACAAAATGTTATAAGAAGCATCAAATAGTAATATTGAATTATGAAAAAGTAGCAGCTGCAGCTTCAAAAAAATTGAAAATGATAATACTCAGGTGGTGTGTCATTGAGATCAAAATCATGAACTACTCTAGTACTGCTAGGAGTAATTACTTCACCAGCTGATGTTGTGATCTGGCTTGAGCTTGAGAATGCTTCAGCAAGGCCTATCCAGTGGCACCTTTTGTGTCCTCCAAGTGCTTGTCCTGTTGGGAAATTGTTGTTGCATTTATGCTCACTGCTGCTTCCAGCTGCTGCGACTCTTGATGACTTCCCAGTTTCTTCGTCAGATGCAGCTGCTGCTTGTAATTCAGCTGATTCTTTAACATTCTTGTTCTTGTTATGACTAGCTATATGACCTCCAAGTGCTTGATGTTTACCAAAAGCCTTATTGCATATAGTGCAAGAATATGTCACCATTGGCTCTGCATCATTCAATCTTGATCTCTTCTGTTTATTTTTCTTCACAATCCATGTCTCCTCCGAATTAGAATCATCAAACCCTGACACGTCATCAATGTTAACTTTTTTCTCTTGATGTTCATCATCAATCACCTTCTTCGGACAATCATTAGAACTAAGTTGAGCTAACAACAACAGGTGATTCACAGCATGCTGCATGGCTTCTTCTTCTTCATCCATTACTAATAATCTCTGGCCTCTCTTTCTCTTAGCGGACCACCCCTTGAATGACTCTCCATCATTATGATTCATCATCAACAAGCGCTTTGGAGGTTGAACGCCGCGCCATTCTCTCTCAGGATGCTTTCTCATATGCCCATACAATGACTTTACAGATCTAAAACTCTGGTGACACACATAACATATATTATTATTATTATTATTATTATTATTTTCTTGATCATTATCTCCTTCCAATTTCACAGCAACAACATTCCCACTGTTATTACGATTCTTGATCTTTTGCAAACAAGCTCGCTTGTGGCCACCCAGAGCTTTACCAGAAGTAAATTGCTTACCACACTCACAGCACGTTCTGAATACCCAGCGTTCTTCTTCTTCTGCAGCTTCCATATACAGATCAGTAACCTTTTTTGGGATCTTTAGCTTCAAAGATAAAGACCTTTGAGTTTTATCATTTTCTTCAGAAGGATGTGCTGCAGCAAGAAGCGTTTGATTTTGATACTGATCTTCTTCAGCCATTTGAAACTCTCACTCTTTTTTTCTTTTTTGCTTTTGGCTTTTGATGGTGACAGTGATTGAAAAGTGACGTGATCACAAACAAAAAGGTGAGTCTAATAATATAATGATACTTTGCTAATTAGATTATCAAATTAGGTTTAGATACCTCCTTCCTTGGCTAAGAAGCAACTCACTCGAGAATATACACCAAATAATAATATTAATAAAAGAAATTGTTGATTTTATCTATATTTTCTCTTTAATTCAAAAATATTTCTCACCCAAAAACAAAAAATTTTAGAAACAAAACAACCTAAGAACTAGAAACCAGGCTGTAAAATTAATAACCAAAAATTAAAAATGATGATTATGATGAAGAGAGGAAGCTGAAAAGATTAAGCTATATGAGTTTATTCGAGTCGGTAGTGCACTAAAATTGGTCCATTTTTTTTTCCAATAGTAGTGGAAAATTGACCGACTGCACGTTATTAGCCTCTTTACCTCTCAGTCAGCATCATTATTGTATTTTAATTTTAATATTTTTGGATTTTATTTTTCTATAATATTAATTAAAATTCATTATTGATTTTCCTTTATCTTTTTCGTTTTTACTTCTATTGGGTGAATGTGTCATTAAGATTTGCATTAAAAATTAAAATATTTTCCTTAAGTAATTAGGATTATTTGGGTAATTATAAATTATCATTATGTACAATATCCTTGATTGGGATTCTTCTTCCCTATTATGGAGAGGAGGTAACAAATTAAAATATACACACACACATGGTAGCTTGTTGGAGATAGAGTTTTGAATTTAAATTAATTTTCATATACTTATCTATTGTCATTGATATCCTTATTTTTTTTTTCCTTTTTTGTTAATGATAATGGTGAGCAAAGCAACACCATAAAACACAAATTACTATTTAATTTTTAGAATATTATTTTCATCAATATACTTTCAACGGTTGAGATTGCATTGTGGTATCAATTTAGTCTCATCCATTCATAATTTATATATAAAAATCAAGTTGTCCATTTCATGCAAATTTTAGGAAGCTGCCATAACTTTCCAATTCTTGAATCACAGTATGAGAGCTTCCATTTGCATTATTAAAATTACATTTATTTAATTTATTTTGTTATTTATTAAAGATAGTATGTAGTATGTATCATATTTTTCAATAATTTATTATGAATATATAAATTGATTCTATTCTTAAATGTGTTAATGATTAAATAAATACTTTGTTTTTCAACATTGGGTTCATGGTAGCAAAATCAAATTCTTTTGAATCATAATCATAAACTCTATTCAGAATTCTAAGAGTATATGGGCATTGGAATTTGGAACCATGAATACATATACATATATATATTTTAAATTCCTTTACATCCAAAAAAAAAAAAAAGAAGCAGCCAAGTTGAAAGCATTTCCCACTAAAACCATAAACTATATGTTGAATTTGAGCTTAAAGGAAGCATATAAAACCTTACAACTACCAAAAAGTTGTCATTTTATTTGAATTTGCTTAAATTATAAAAGATATCTTCAATTTTTTTTTGAGCTTGTTCATATTGCATGTTAATAGTGTGTTTGTTATTGGTACCAATAGCAAGAGTCCAAGAGTTTCTGATAATTTTTGTTGACTTAGAGAGATGGACAAGAATTATTTATGAAATTTTGGCACAACGACTCAGTAATCAAAGACTTTGAGCACAACAATTTATAATAAATGTGGCACTTCATTCCAAATCTAAAAATCATATTTTTGACCCATATTTGAAGAAAAAGAAACAAACAAACTTGGGTTATTCAACTAATAAATACATCACCATATTGAAGAAATTAGGAGTCAAACAAAATTTTCTGGCTTCTGGGTTCTCATTTTTTGGTAATTAAAAGAGAATTAAAGACTAATCTGAACATGGGTTGTTTTAATATTCATTTCATCAATGCAATGGAATGTGGATTTAACCAAAAAAACAAAATGGAAGGCTGTAATTATGTATGAATACAGCTGGGGAGATCTTACGAATTTATTTTATAATGACTAGATTATCTTGCTATAATTCATATTAATCTTATCTTTAAATACATGATTTTATCTTGATCAACCTTCTATAACAGTCCTACTGTCCTAGTCTTGTAGGCTTGTTATATAAGTTAATTACAAGTTTCCCCCTATTATTTTTTTTGTTTTTACCCTTGATCCCTGCAATTTTTATAATATTGCCACAGGATAAGGGTTTTTTTTTTTTTTTTTTTTTAAATGGATGGTAAAGTTTTTGACATCAAAAGAGCAACTGAGCATTAAAAAACTGCAGGATGTATGCCCTTTTTGAGGTCTCACTCAAATACAAACAGAATTGTTGAAATGAACTGTTGTTAGATACTGAAAATATGTGGTATCTCACTCCATAGTTCATCGAAAATAAGATCATTCATTTCCAGTCAATCCCATAAAAGTTTCTGATGGCAATGGGAAGTGCAGTAACTACTGTTCTACCAATTTAAAAGTTACACATGTTACAGAGCTGCCTCATTTCACCTCACTTTGTGTTTTGCAATGAGGCACAATCTTGAAAGAAGAAGAAAAAATTCTACGTCCTAATTCAAGCAGCAACATATTGGAGGTCAGGTTACTACTGGACTGGAGGATCTGTATTCCAACATCTCGGACTTGTACCGTTCCTTGTCCTTCAACCCTTTCTCCTGATAGACCTGCGTCGCGGTAAGGATAAACATATAAGAGGCAACTCCAATTGCAAAATGAAATCTTCGTATCAAAGATTCCAATTTAATTGAATTGATCTCTTGAAATGGTTACATGCACAAATGCTGTTCCTACTTAGATTGCAAAGTAAATTGATATGCCCCAAATGCGGATTCAACGAAAATTACATAATGCAATTGCAGTTAGATTAATTAGCGGGGAATAAACTTCAAGAAATACAACCTCGCAGTATATATCTACGTGTTGTTAAAGTATTCACTAAGCATATGTGATACAATTACAAATCGCCAGAAAGGAATTAAAAAGTTGCAAATTTTGTATACCTGTTTTTCAGCCTCTGTGAGATTGCTCCAAAGGACCCCTATCTTCTTGCTGATGGCTCTCTCTTGCCCATAATAGTGAGGCTTTAGTCGGGCATAGTGCTCAGCAAAGAAGAAATTGTACCCACTGCGGTTTGACTTGGGCCGAGACGGATCCCGTAAAGCCAATCGAGATCTCTTTCGAGGACGGTGTGTAGGTGCAACTGAATTATTAGAATAAGAAACATCATACACATGAGGAATATGATATAAGACGCCTTTAAGTTGTTCAGAACCCAAGCTCATGGTGACCAGATATCCATTATCAAATTTCCCATCAATTACTCCAGTAACTGAACAGCCAATCTGCAATTTTGGACTCCCTGACCGTCAAAAAATACAACAAAAGAGAGTTCTTTTATATCCGACCATAAAATTAAATTTAAAAGAAAAAAGTTTTTATTTCTAAAAAGCTACTATGGAAGAAAATATTGATAAAAGAAATTAAGAACTATAATAATTTAAACTTTTTGAAACAAGTCGATAAAAGTTAATAGTCATATAAAAACAAATTTATTTTAAATAAAAAGTGAGTAATAACAAATCATTTTGAATTACAATCAGAAAGAACTAAAAATAAATAGACATCAAATAAACAAGGACAGATCATATAAATATGCATGGAAAAAACATACCGTGACCACCTAGCTGGTTCACAGTGAAGTCTTCCTCTGGGGATGCTGATCCATCGTCAAGGCTGCTCCTGCTTACAGCATCTGTAGACGTAGAACAGCAAAATAAGTAACGAAATCTAAACAAAAATTCCAACAGCAAATTCAAATCGATGTTTCCAAGTACCAGGCATTGTCAACGAAGGAGCTTGTTTGTGAAAGTAGTAGACTTGCTCGAAGTGGTAAAGTAACGAGAGATAATACTTCCTTAATACAAATGATGCACTGGTAATCGTTGTGGGAAAGTTGAAGGCCACAATCACTTCCTTCCATCTACGATCTCTAATTACCTAAGGATTTCAAGACAATTAGAGGAAAAAACAAAACAACAAAAGGAACTCCTCAGCTTGTTGCAAAGGAAAAAAATGAAAAATAACCTACTGAAGATGTTCCTACAGCCATCCACATTGCAGTCAGTGGAAAAATCATGGACTAGACAGAAAATAACCAACACAATTCTTGTCATAGGAAAATGCAGACAGAATGTTAAAGAAATGCATCAAAATTAGCTGTGACTACAGCCCCTTTTCATCCGAAGGTTGTTAAAAATACAAGATGGTGCAGGTCATATAGGAGAAAACAATACTTGACATGATCCTTAATCATCTCCATGGACTATGAGATTGTCACCATTTTCATTAGGCTAGGTTTTGTCACAGATTTACATGATCAATGTTGCAAACAGCATTCTCCTTGTTGAAAACAAGGTAATAACTTGTACCTTTACGAGGCCACCACGAGATGTCACCTCCACAAAAAGGCGATGCAGATCGAGCGTTTTTCCTCCGACAGTGGGAATCCTAATCAAAGAAAAACCAAAATTGAAGGACCATCAATCATACTCATCTTTCTTGTTTTAATTTTTTTAAGAAAGCCAGCTCTATTGGTGGATTAGCATCCTGAACCAGCCCACTGATACAAATTTATGTATACGAGCAGCAGAAGATACAACATTACAACCACCTAGAGGGAAAAATGGAAAAAAGAACAGACGAATTCATTAAAGGAGTCTGCTGAATTAGGCGCAAACAACAAACATAATGATCTCAAAAGTAAATGTATACTTCTCTGCTCACGTCACACTGGATAAAGTTTTAGCCAAATGTAAAGAAGGCGGATAGGTTCCATAATTTGAATATTGGTACTTCAATATAGAAAACCAACACATGGAAACAACATAATAAAACCAGCAAATTGCTTAATATCAGTAGACCGATCATGGGGTTTAGTATCACATCATATTCCAACTTATCTAATAGAATGTTTATTCTGTCTCCTCAAGATTACGAATTTAACTCTCTTGCAATTGTCAACTAATTAGAAGAAACTGTCAAGTTGTAGATGTCTCAACTTGTCATTGCCATATCAACGGAAGCATTTACACTAAGAAGACAAGCTTCTACAAGAAACTCAAATCCCCACAAGTTGCCTCCATGGCAAACCTAAAAATTCAATGAAAGGCCTAATACTATACTAATAACAACACACCACCAATCCATCATTTTTAAAATGGAAAAATAAATAGAAACACCACATTACCACTAAAACATACTGCTCTCAATCACAGAGCTCAAAAACAGACATGAATATAATTTGCCACTTGGCCACATTTTCTTTCAATTTAACCAATCACCAATCTATGGGCAGATAAAATTAGAAAGCAGAAGCCGAAAAAAAACAAAACAAACCCAGATCAAGAAAACACAACAAAACGACTAACAAACAAAAAAGGAATAACTTTGAAAGATTTAAAAAAAAAAAAATTATTTAACAAGTGCAAAAAGTTACAAACTTGAAATTGTCACCAAAAGAGTTGTGAAAGACTTTGAGAGTAGCCCAGAAAAGATCTGAACTTTGAGCAACATCCTCGTACTTAGCCGTTGGTGGAGGGTAGTAACGGGAAGTCTTCTTGTTGTTGATGCTGATCCTGTTAGTGTTATTGTTGCTAGTGACTGATAATTTCTGGCCATTTAATGTGTGGGACGACATGTTTAGTGATGGAGGTAAAGATAGATAAGAAGAAGAAGAAAGATTAAATTTTTAAGATGAAACAAAAACTATAGGATAAAATAAATATAATTAGTAATTGTAGAATCAAAGTTTATTAATACTAATTAAAAATCAAAGATGGAAAGATCGAGGAGAAGAAGCAATGACATCTTTTCGTCCATTTTTTAAAAGGAAATGATCTCCGAGCTACCTCGGGGAAAATATATATAATCATTGTGGATTTTTAAGAATGACATTAGGATACATTTAGTTTGTGTTTTGTATCAATGATCCACTTTTCTGTTAATAGTGTTAAAATAATGTCGTCATAAGGATATTTTTATCAAATCACTATATTATAGTAGCTTTTTAATACAAAATCGAAATATTAAGAGATATAATAATATTTTCTCTTAGTGGTGTAAAAATAATCTGCAAAAAAATAATGAATAAATAATAAATAATGAATAATTAATATTTATTATAATAATTTCCAATTTAATAATAATACATATAATTATATATAATAAATTAATATCATTATTAAATTAAAAGCGCACAAACCTTAGCATCTCAAATCTCTCATTTTTATAATAGCGTGAAGACTGTTATGGTAGTGCTATTTCTAGTGGCTATGCATGTCGGTGTTGTTATTGGTTGAACATGGGAGCTTCGACAGGCGTGCGTGTGCTGAGGGAGCTCGGTGTAGGTTTGGTGAGGGAGCTCGATGTGCATGTGGTGGGGTGTAAACGTGTGTCTGTGTAGAAATTAATTCACTGTGTCTATTTATTGTCAGCAATTTCACTTATTATTTTATAATGGAAACTAACTTACTCAGCATAGATTTTCTCAAAAGTTTATGTTTTATAATTTTACTATATTATTAATAATAAATAATATTGTATATTTTTTTTGACAATATGAAATATTGGTTCGATTATTATTATTGTTGTTGTTGTCGCTGCTATTATTGTTATTTTGTTGTTATTTTTATTTTATTATTACCAGCAACAGTTTTGCTAAGCATCAGAAAATACTACCACCAGAACAATCCTCATGCTAGGACAAATTTTATGAAAATACAACCACCATAATAGAGATTTGAGAGTCTAAATTTTATGCATATTCAATTTAATAATAATATAAATTTATTATATATAATTATATGAATTATTATTAAATTAAAAATTATTATAATTATTCTTAATTTTTTTTAAATTTTTTTGGAGATTATTGACCGGCTTGATCATACACGTATAACGCAAGCACACATATTGTTCAAGTAGTATAAAATGTATCGATCTCACGAGGACTTAATACCTAAGCTATTAATTTATGAAGCCAAATGTTTACAAGTATCTAATAGATTGGATGATGACTTTAAACTAAAACAAGTAAAAAAAAATAGTGCAAATGTAAATTAAAAGAAAATTCAATATTATTAAATTATCTAGGGTTGTGAATCCTTCCAATATCTTTTAAAGATGAAGTGGTTATCTCACGTTTGTGCAATATATTGGTTTATTAACCTGGAACACGAATTTATGCAAAAACCTCTTCCGATGGTCAGATGCAAATACCCAGAATAACTTAATTAATCATATTCCTATGTCAACTAAGTTACCTGAATTCATTAAGATTAAGTTCTAATTAAAGCTACCCCCGCCCGACAGGTATATTCCTATCCTGCAAGGAAATCTATTAAGGGTTATATATCCTTAAGGGAGATCGTGGGCTATTGAGTCTAAAGCTGAAATCTAAAATCTATTTTCCAAGTTTATTTTAAGTTTACCAAATCAATATTATTAATTGACAGTTAACAGGAAGCATTAAGCTTAAGGCTCAATAAATAAATTTTTATATTACCCAAACCATAAAGTAACCCCTTATAAACCGGTGATATTGGAATTCATCACAACCCCAGATAATGGGTTTAGTTACAACACATATATAGGACTAGTAAAAACTTAAATAAAGTAAATGACACAAAGTAAATGTTTGAAAGTAAAAAGGTAAATAAACAATAAAGAAAATGTTGGGGTTAGAGGATCCACTTTTATTACTTCTATTTTAGATATCCCTTATTATAATATATTAACTTTGCGTGATAATTACCAACCGACCATATAGGCGGTATCCTGATTAAGTCAAATTTATAATTAAGTCCAACCGACCAAAAAGGCGGTATCCAATTTAGTCAGGTTAAAATCAATTTAATTAAGTCCAACCGACCATAAAGGCGGTATCCCATTAAGTCAGGTTTTAAATAGTTTATATATTATATTTAAGGGATATTAATCTAAATATTAGTAATAAAAGCTTGACATTTAACCCCAGCAGAGGGGAGTTACCTCTTTATACTGAACAGTAAAATAAATACTGAAAAGTAAAGAAAAGAAAGAACTATTGCGTAAAATAAATAAAATTAAATACAGAAAGCTGTAAATAAACAAACAAGATAGTATTCTTAAGGAATTCCTCAGAAGAAAGTATGAATTGGAATTCTGAAATTGGCCTCAATTTATAGGCAAATCCTGGCCTCTCGCGTTGGGACGCGAGGAACATTACGCGTCGCGACGTGCTGTAGATTTTGGACGCATGGCCCGTGCTTCGCGGAGATGGTGACATGTGGCATCGGCAGCGTCGACATCTGAATTATTGGCTCGGCGTCGCGACGTAGAATGCTTTGCGCGTCGCGACGCTGACGTCAGTAATGATGTGTTCTGTCGGCAGTATAGGATGATTGTTGGATAGTTATGACCCATAGCGTCACTATTTGTAAAAGACATTGTGTTTTTGTACAAATTAATTATGTAGCAAAGGAAATTGCCTTTTATCATTTCGTAAATAGATTACTTAAATGTGTGAATGATGAAAGTCCTTATGATTAGTTCCGGATTGAGATGATATGAGACAGTATCAATCCACGATGGTTTAATCATTAAATATCCATAGTCGTAGTATTATCGAGACTGGACATCGATAATGCGGAATAGATTAGTATCACACTTGTGCGTGTTATGGAAGCGTAACAACATAGTTCCCATATATTTAAGTATTGGATACTTATGCAAGTGTGGTAGGAGGTTGTGTTTACCGATGGTACGGAAACAGCTTCGCTCTGGATAGACCACTCGGAATCACATTGGTAGTATGACTATGTGTCTATGGGAGTCCGCATCGGGGTAGCTGTATTTGGTCTTAACCTGAGACTTGCATCGCTAGTACTTGCGACAATCAATACGCTTTGGTTTTGGTCGTCCAGGACTTTAACAGGTTCTGTGTACGACTCTTCTGGGTTTATTGAGAATCGTAGTGTATTGGGTGTGATGTCAAGACGGAAGTATCACTTCAGTCATATGGAGATGATGGTCACGCAGGGATACAAAATTGGTTCTCTAAAGGATTTCAACCATCGGGATAATATGACTAGGTCATGATTATCCGATAATAAAGAGACTAGTTGTTAATGTTCCGATATATGTTTCGTACATGGCAGACACTATTCCAGCCCCAAGCCTTGCATGTGACATCCGATACTGGATCGTAATACGCAATACTACGTATATTACGCCTGACATAGATTATATATTCCATTAAGAATATTTCTGGAGAATTGGGTAGGCATGACGCTTTGCTAGAAGCCAACCTTGTCTCGTAAATCAGTAAGAACGTAGTACGAGGTACGTACGTGTTCGGATAGTCCAACGACCATCTTTTCTGCCAACATATCAAGGGATCTCTTGGGTCGCTTCCCGAAGATTCACCGATGACGTATGATTCGAACTTTATTAATCTGGGATTAATGGCGGAGAGACTTTATCTGGGATAAAGTACTATTTGAAGAGAGAGAACGATTAATTTGGAATTAATCGATAAAATAATATATTCAATATATTATACGAAATTGGATTTCGACGTGGAATTAAAATTGGATTTTAATTCGGGCTAACGAATATATTTAGAATTAATTCGCAAGCGACGTGAATAGTAATTTTGCTAGGCATAATTATTTAATTGAATTTGATTTAATTACGTCGCAACGGAATATTCGTTAATTTGGAATTAACGAACCCGAGCCCGTAATGTGTTTGCGGGCCCACTTCGATTTTGAATTAAAGTGGGGCCCACAAGTCACATCGCGAGTCACATCACTTGTCACTTTAGTGATAGATGTCAAGTCACCTTTTTGGTGAGTGACATGCAGTCACTATTCATGATAGAAGTTGGTGTGGGCATTTAATGCTATTTTGGAGCCAAAACTTTGTTGACTTTTGGAAAGGATATACAAAAATTTTGGTAATTGATTTTATTATGTTTTTGGAAAACAAATAACAAAAGAATTAAAACTCTCTCTCTCCCAAAATAGACCAAAACCGTGAGCCTCTTGGAGAAGGAAGAAGAATTGTTTTTCTTCCTAACTTGCTAGCACATTCAAAGGATCAATATAAGGTGTTAGGGAAACCAATCTAAGAGCTTGGGATCCATTGGAAGCTTGGAGCTTGTTCATATTCTTCAACAAAACTAGCCTTGGCCGAATACATTAAGCAAGGAGGAAATTTTTGTTGATATTCGCATCCAAAATCCGATCTTTGTAAGTATGATTCCGCCATACTTTTTAGTTGTATTCATTCTTTTCATTGCTTATATTGATCTTAAGACCACCTTAGAAACCAACAATGGTATCAGAGTAAGGTTTAAGCATGAAAATGATTAGGGTAAAATTTGGGTAAAAAAGATTTGAGCACGATTTGATGAAATTGTTTGATTAAGTATGCTTGAATGATGATAACATAGTGTTATGCATGATCAATTTCATGAAATATTGAATTGGATAATTTTTCCCTAAATATATGGCTTGGCCGAGAGTTTGGTACCCTAAAATGTCATGGTATTTTTTGTTCTTTTGATCATTGGATGAGTAAAAGACTTGGGTGATGTTGATTTAAGATTCAATCAGATTGAAAACGAAATCGGACAAATAAAACCCTAGAATGTCGTGAGTTGATAAGCATGTAATGAGATGATTTTTTGATTCAAAAATGTTGGACATGAGTTGAACAAATTAATACATGATTAATTGATTAAATTTGTATTTTGGAAATATTAATTTAAATAATCAATTAATGTATTACACTTGAATTAATTGAATTTTGAAATTTGGAATATTGAAATTTAATTAATTGGGCTTGATTTTGAATTGGGCTTATAATTGTTGTATTTGGGCATAATGGGCTTGGTTGGGCCAAGTTGGTTTAGGCCAATTGGATTGGATCTAAATTGGGCCTAAATCATTCCATTAAGTCCAAATATAACAAATGGGCTTTAAATGTTTAATTGGGCCTAAATTGGTTTCTAGGCAAATGAGGGTGATTCCTTACTTGGGCTTTGGTATTTGGGTTTGACCCACATTGACTAAAGTCCATGCCTTATGAAATTAATTGAAAGCCCATTGGACTTTAATTAAATTACATTGGATGTTAATTGGGCTTTGAGACCCATTAAGATTATATTTGGAATCTGAGTCGTTAAAGCGCATTAAAAGTGTAGATATTTAATTTGGAATTAAATAAATGAATTATTATTGAATACGAATTAAATTAGATTTAAAGAGTAGTTCGATATAATTCAAGAATTCGTACTTTGAGTACTTATTCTAAATCGAGTTGGACTCGCGCAAATCAAATCATTGTTTGAACATTGGATGATCACTAATATTCAAAGATTAATTAATTTGATTAGATTGATTGAATAACATGCTTGAATGAATACATGGATGTGTTGAATGAATAACGTATATCAGATGAATATTAGAAGGGAAATGGCAATTTTGGAAATTTTTGTAAATTTCGAATTTATTAAATTGGACCTGCGTGTCCAGCCTTCTCTCTTTATTGATTCTTTGTATTCTCTTCTCACCTAATTCCCCTCAATGTTAATGAGGTTTCTTTTATTGTATTATGTAATTGGGTAGAAGTTGGAATAGTGCCAGCCGGGGAGAGGAAATGAAGTGATTCATTCTAGGAACAATCTGTTAAATATCCATCTGTATATCGTTATTAATTTACTTTCGCGCCTTATTATGCTTTTAGAATGCATGCTTAAGGCTGTATGATGAGACCTAACAAAGATAATAAATTGGTTGCCAATTTACGCGAAAAACCCTCAAAACATATTAAGCGTTTTCCTTCCATTGAGTGATTCTTACTCAAGATCCAAGATTGGCACTGGTTTGTTGGCCAAAGTCAAGACCTTTGTCAATTGCGGATGTGTTTGAATCATGAAAGCTTTGTTCCATATCGATGTCTTGTCCAAGTTGTGATTTGTTGGCCAAAGTCAAGATCACTTCTTGTCCATCGACATTGATTACGAAGCTTTCCAAAGTCAATGGGTCCCGGTTAACTTGAATTATTAAGCTTGTTGTGCCAAAGCCAAGGTTTAGTTGATTCAGAGGAAAAGGTTAGGAAAATATATTGGATATATTGGCATATATATTGTATATATGTTTCGGACTTAGAGGTCCACCTATCGGATCTAGGAATTGGATGAGATCCAATTGATATTCGAGATCTACCTAGTTAAATATCATACAGCTTGTTGGCCAAAGTCAAGGTTGTTTGTTATTTAACGGGATCCTAGCCCCACTAGGAAACTAGGTTTCCCGAGTACTCCACAGAGGGTTAGAGGCTCGCCAAAAAATAGTGGGAGGCTAGTATTGAATTTGCAATTTCGTTCAAATACTTAGCTTTACGCGCTTTCAAATTATTTCGTCAAAATTATTTTATTAGTTGGACTAATATTGTGTTATTTTTCTTGTAACAGTTAGACTGTACCCAAACATCGTTAATTGAATAGTTGGACTATTGCGGTTAAGATGACTGGAAAGTTAAGCATTAGGGATATTGTCATGGGCGACAACGTCTTTAATGGCAGAAACTTTCAAGACTGGGATATGAATCTCATAATTTTTCTGGGATCCGAGAAGTTACTATATACTATAGAGCGACCTCTTGGGCCTAAGCCCCGACCTGATCAGTTGCTTGAGCTAGAGCTTTGGAAGACTCATAGCGATGATAATGCAACTGCTCAATCGGTAATGCTTGCCGCTATGACTCTGTAATTCCGTCGTCAAAACAATGGGTTGGATCCCTAGGATATGATGGCGAAGTTGCACGATCTCCACCGATCTAATCTTAGATTGCAAAGATACGAGTTACAGAATAAGCTCTTCCGGGCTCGCATGTCAGAGGGTACGTCTGTTGAGCACCATGTCTCAGAGATGATTGCTGACATTGAGCAGCTCGGAAAGATGGGCATAGTCTTCGAGGCTGAGACTTCAGTAGATTTGATCCTACAGTCTCTCCCCGACACTTGGAGTGGGTTCATCATGAACTACAACATGTTGAACCAAGACCAAACTCTTGGAGAGTTGATGTCCACTCTGCGAGAGGCAGAAAATGAGCTCCTTAAGGGCAAGAAACGCGAGGCGCACTATGCTTCAACATCTCAGACTCTGAGGGCTGGGCCCAAGGCGACTGGAGGTGTTAAAAAGAAGAAGCATATGAAGAAGGGCAGGGCCAAATCGTCAAAGGCTTCTGGGAAGCCCAAGGACAAATCCCAAGATGTTTGTCTTCAGTGCGGACAGTGGGGTCACTGGAAGCGTGACTGCCGTGAGTACAAGGCAATCGGGAAGGAAATCAAGGCGGGCAAGGCATCGGCCTCATGTCTGTTTGTTATAGAAATAAACATGACTACTTCTAGTTTTAAAATTTAGATTTTTGATTCTGGTTGTGGTACTCACATTTGTACTGATGTGCAGGATCTGCGGATTAGCAGGAGACTGGCTTCAGGAGAGATTGACCTCCGTGTTGGAAATGGGACACCAGTCGCCGTTTTGGCCGTTGGCACTTTTGTTTTAGAACTGCCCTCGGGGCATGTACTTGAACTTACAGACTGTTATTATGTACCTAGTTTGACTAGGAATATTATTTTTGTATCTATGTTAGCCCAATGTGGGTACACTTTTGTATTTAGAAACACTGGGTGTTTTATGTATAAAAATGATATAGAAATTTGCACTGCTGTTGTAAATAATGGTCTTTATATTTTGAATAAAACCATACAAAATGTAACAAACAAAAGGCTTAAAGTAAGTCATAAAGATGAAACTTATATGTGGCATTGTCGTCTGGGACACATAAACAAGACTCGCATATCCACACTTTCGAAGAGTGGGTACTTGGACGGATTTGATCCAAATTCATATGACGTCTGTGAATCTTGCTTATTAGGCAAAATGCTTAAATCACCTTTTAGCGGTAAAGGTGTACGTGCCACCAAACTGTTAGCCTTTGTTTATAGTGACGTTTGTGGGCCCATGTCTAGCCAGGCTAAAAGTGGATATCAATACTTCGTAACCTTTATGGATGATGCATCGCGTTATGGTTATGTGTATCTTATGAGACACAAGTCGGAAACTTTGGAGAAATTCAAAGAGTTTCGACACGAAGTTGAAAAACAGACCGGTAAAAATATTAAGACATTACGGTCGGACCGTGGTGGCGAATACTTGAGCAATGAGTTTCTTGACTATTTGAAAGAATATGGTATTCTTTCACAGCGGACTCCTCCCGGAATACCGTAACTAAACGGTGTGTCCGAACGGAGAAACCGAACTTTGTTAGACATGGTAAGGTCTATGATGAGTCGCACTGAGCTACCTATTTCCTTCTGGGGATATGCATTGAATATTGCAATACTTATTTTGAATAAGGTTCCGTCAAATTCTGTTCAACAGACTCCGTATGAAATATTGGCAGGAAAGAAACCAGGTTTCTCATTCCTAAAGATTTGGGGTTGCTGGGCATACGTCAAACGTTTGGAAGGTACCAAACTTGAACCCAAATCGGATAAATGCCTATTTGTAGTATATCCTAGGGAAACCAAAGGATATTACTTCTATCACCCACAAGAGAACAAAGTATTTGTTGCTCTACATGCGGTTTTCCTTGAGAAGGAATTCCTAAATGCAATATAAGTGGGAGGAAAGTAGAACTCGATGAAAATCGGAGTGATACTGATCCTGGCATAAAATCCTCAACGGAACATAAACAGTCCATCAGGGATTTGACTGAACCACAATCTTCGAATACACAAGGACCGCGTAGGTCAGAGAGAGTCAGAAAACAACCTGAGAGGTATGGGTTTCTGATCTCACCTTATGTGGATATTAATCTTATTGAGGAAGATGAGCCGGCTACGTATGAGGAAACGATACAAGGTATTGACTCCGGTTTATGGAAAGATGCCATGAATTCTAAAATGGATTACATGTATACCAACCAAGTTTGGACACTGGTTGATGCGACAGAAGGCGTAAAGCCTATTGGTTGCAAATGGATCTTCAAGAGGAAGACCGACATGGATGGCAACGTACAAACGTATAAAGCTAGGCTTGTAGCAAAGTGGTATCGTCAACGACATGTTGTCGATTTTTGGAGTTCTACGGCCCCGAGGATCGATTATAAAGCAAGAAATAAACATGTGAATACATCACGGAGTTGCGGAATACTCACATCGATCGGTTGAGCGACGTGCGAGGCAACAAAAATTTTCTGCTTCCTCTTTACTGCATTCGGCAGTGGCAGTTTCTGGTCTTCCAAGAATCGGCCCTTGTTGGTCCTTCGTCAAGCTCCAAGCTTCGCGAAATGATTCCAAGCTCATGGGTGGACTTCCCTATCACCTTCGCATGACTTCGTAGTGTGCTAGCACTCCCGATTTTGCCACAAAATCGCGACATTTGCTTCCCATTTTTCCTCTTGGCTCACGACAGTGGACTGCCAAACCAGAAGAAAAATAACCCCAAGGGCGTGAATGAGAGGGAGATAGATGGAAGAGAGAGATGAGTGTTAGTTGGTTAAAATGTGTATCTAATACACAATATATATTTTCAAAAAAAAAAAATAAAGGATTTACCAAATATTTGGCTTTCCAAAAGTCAAATAATCAAATCCAACAACCATTCCAACAACTACCATCAAGTCATATCACTCAAAGTGACATGATTTGACGCTTGATGTGACTGGTGATTTGACACTTGATTTGACTTGCGTGCCGCACTCGAATTCGAAATGCGAATGCGCTCGCAAACAATCCTGGGCTCGAGTTCGTTAATTCTAAATTAACGAATTTTCCGTTTCGACGTAATTAAATGATTATGCCTAGCGAAATCACTATTCACGTCGCTAACGAATTAATTCTAAATTAACTCGTTCGCCCGAATTAAAATCTAATTTTAATTCCGCGTCGAAATCTAATTTCGTATAACATATCAAATATATTATTTTATCGATTAATTCCAAATTAATCGTTATCTCTCTTTAAATGATATTTTATCTGGAATATCTCCGCAATTAATCCCAGATTAATTTTCTCTCTCATCTAATTAATCCCAGATTAATAAAAGTGCAAGTCATACGTCATCGGTGAATCTTCGGGAAGCGACCCATGAGATCCCCGGATATGTTGGCAGTAAATACGATCGTCGGACTATCTAAACACGTAAGTACCTAGTACTACGTTTATACCGATTTACAAGACAAGGTTGGCTTCTAGCAAAGCGCCATGCCTACCCAATTCTCCAGAAATATCCTTACAGGAATAAATGATCTATATCAGGCGTAGTATACGTAGTATTGTGTATGTCGATCCAGTATCGGATGATCACATGCAAGGCCTGGGGTCGGTACAGTGTCTGCCCCTTACGAAGCATATATCGGATTACGAGCAACTAGTCTCTTGATTATCGGATAATTATGACCAAGTCATATTATCCAGATGGTTGCAACCTTTTAAGAGAACCAGTTCTGTATCCCTATGTGATCATCATCTCCATATGTCTGGAGTGACACTTCCGTCTTGACATCACACCCAACACACTACGATTCTCGATATACCCAGAAGAGGCGTACACAGAAACCGGTTAAATCCCTGGACGACCAAAACCAAAGTATATTGATTGTCGTAAGTATTAGCGGTGCAAGTCTCAGGTTAAGATCAAATACACCTACCCTGATTTCGGACTTCCATAGACACATAGTCATACTACCAATGGAATTCCGAGGGGGTCTATCCAGAGCGAAGCTGTTTCCCGTACCATCGGTAAAACACAACCTCCTATTACACTTGCATGAGTATCTTATACCCAAATATATGAGAACTATGCCGTTTGTGCCCTCACAACGCGCACAAGTTTAATACTAGTCTTTTACGTATTTATCGATGTCCAATCTCGATAATACTCTAACTAGGGATATTTAATGATTTATCCTTCGTGAATTGATACTGTCTCATATCATTCTCAATCCATGAACAAATCATAGGGACCTCCTATCATTTATACATCTAGGTGATCTAATCACAAAAGATAAGAGTGCAATCTCCTTTGTCACATAGTTAATTTGTACAACAACACCATGATCTGTACAAATAGTGACGCTATGGGTCATAATTGTCCAACAATCTCCCACTTGGCCTATACCCAGTCACTCGAGTGTTTAACACCCGAACTATGTACGGTTGGCTCAAATTGCTGAGTAATGCTTTCGTCAGCGGATTTGCATGATTATCGTCTGATGCGATTTATACGATCATCACATCGCCACGATGTATGATCCGAATGAATCAGATGAATATCGAAGTATGTATCTGGATCGTTGATGAGACCATTAATTCGTTGATCGAGAAGGTCGCATCAGATGACCACATTGCAGATCCGCTGACGAAAGCTATTCCTCCGCAAAAGTTTGAGCGACATGTACATTGTTCAGGTGTTAGATGCTTGAGTGACTGGCTATAGGCCAAGTGGGAGATTGTTGGACAGTTATGACCCATATCGTCATTATTTGTAAAAGACAATGTGTTTTTGTACAAATTAATTATGTAGCAAAGGAAATTGCCTTTTATCATTTCGTAATTAGATTACTTAAATGTGTGAATGATGAAAGTCCTTATGATTAGTTTTGGATTGAGATGATATGAGACAGTATCAATCCACGACGGTTTAATCATTAAATATCCCTAGTCATAGTATTATCGAGACTGGACATCGATAATGCGGAATAGACAAGTATCGCACTTGTGCGTGTTATGGAAGCGTAACAACATAGTTCTCATATATTTAAGTATTGGATACTTATGCAAGTGTGGTAGGAGGTTGTGTTTACCGATTGTATGGAAACAGCTTCGCTCTGGATAGACTACTCGGAATCCCATTGGTAGTTTGACTATGTGTATATGGGAGTCCGTATTGGGGTAGGTGTATTTGGTCTTAACCTGAGACTTGCATCGCTAGTACTTGCGAAAATCAATACGCTTTGGTCTTGGTCGTCCAGGACTTTAACAGGTTCTGTGTACGACTCTTCTGGGTTTATTGAGAATCGTAGTGTATTGGGTGTGATGTCAAGACGGAAGTATCACTTCAGTCATATGGAGATGATGGTCACGCAGGGATACAAAATTGGTTCTCTAAAGGATTGCAACCATCAGGATAATATGACTAGGTCATGATTATCCGATAATAAAAAGACTAGTTGCTAGTGATCCGATATATGTTTCGTACAGGGCAGACACTATTCCATCCCCAAGCCTTGCATGTGACATCCGATACTGGATCGTAATACGCAATACTACGTATACTACGCCTGACATAGATTATATATTCCATTAAGAATATTTCTGGAGAATTGGGTAGGCATGACGCTTTGCTAGAAGCCAACCTTGTCTCGTAAATCAGTAAGAACGTAGTACGAGGTACGTACGTGTTCGGATAGTCCAACGACCATCTTTACTGCCAACATATCCAGGGATCTCTTGGGTCGCTTCCCGAAGATTCACCGATGACGTATGATTCGAACTTTATTAATCTGGGATTAATGGCGGAGAGACTTTATCTGGGATAAAGTACAATTTGAAGAGAGAGAATGATTAATTTGGAATTAATCGATAAAATAATAAATTCAATATATTATACGAAATTGGATTTCGACGCGGAATTAAAATTGGATTTTAATTCGGGCTAACGAATATATTTAATAGACTACTCGGAATAAAATTAGATTTAGAATTAATTCGCAAGCGACGTGAATAGTAATTTTGATAGGCATAATTATTTAATTGAATTTGATTTAATTACGTCGCAATGAAAAATTTGTTAATTTGAAATTAAAGAACCCGAGCCCGGAATGTGTTTGCGGGCCCACTTCAATTTTGAATTAAAGTGGGGCCCACAAGTCACATCGCGAGTCACATCACCTGTCACTTTAGTGATAGATGTCAAGTCACATTTTTGGTGAGTGACATGCAGTCACTATTCATGATAGAAGTTGGTGTGGGCATTTAATGCTATTTTGGAGCCAAAATTTTGTTGACTTTTGGAAAGGATATACAAAAATTTTGGTAATTGATTTTATTATGTTTTTGGAAAACAAATAACAAAAGAATTAAAACTCTCTCTCTCCCAAAATAGACCAAAACCGTGAGCCTCTTGGAGAAGGAAGAAGAATTGTTTTTCTTCCTAACTTGCTAGCACATGGATCAATACAAGGTGTTAGGGAAACCAATCTAAGAGCTTGGGATCCATTGGATGCTTGGAGCTTGTTCATCTTCTTCAACAAAACTAGCCTTGGCCGAATACATCAAGCAAGGAGGAAATTTTTGTTGATCTTCGCATCCAAAAGCCGATCTTTGTAAGTATGATTCCGCCATACTTCTTAGTTGTATTCATTCTTTTCATTGCTTATATTGATCTTGGGACCACCTTAGAAACCAACAATGATGACACGTGTCCGGCGTATGTTAGCACGATTGCTGTTATGGTGACACGTGGCAGACGCATGTTAGCAAGTATGCATGTTAGAAAATCTGCCATGGTGTTGACACATGGCAGGCACACGTTAGCGGCGCATGATAGCAGACAACGCATTTTAGCACGACGCATTTTAGCAAACGACGCATTTTAGCAGGAAATTTACATTTTTGCTTTTTTGTCCGTTTTCCGCTGTTTTGACCCTGATTTGATTCCAGAGAGTCCTGTTATTTTATTTATCTACAAAATAACACAAAAAACATCAAAATATTCACAAATCTCAAGAAACTATACAAAATATTAAGTCAAATGAGTGAGAAATAGTGATCTATTTACCACTCATCAATTATCTTTACACTTTTAAGAAATTATGATAATGTGACTATATCGCATAACTTTTATATTTTGTAACAAATATTCACAATAATATAATGATTTGACAAAAATATCCTTATGACGTCATGTGATTTTTGTTTTGTTTTTGTTATTTTCCCTTTTTGAAAGCTGATTTATTGGTGATTTTAGTTAAAGGAAAATCAAAGGACTTGTAAAATGTTCCCTTAATCAATTTTAATAAATTGAATTAGGAGAAATTAAAAGAAAAAATTGCTGCAAATCTAAGTGTTTGAACTTAGTAACTAACTATTACTGCCATAGAGTGGGATCAAAGGCTTTGATTCAAAGCTACCACTTGAAATCTTTATAATCCAAATTGATCATCATGTTATTGCAATTCATTGGCTTATATGGAACAAAAAAAATTACATCAATCTCATCCAAAACATATTAAATTTCCATTAAAAATGAAAATTGCTAGGAAATTTGAGTTAAACTTGAGAGATTAGAAGATAGAGAGAGATTCAAATAGGAAATTTTTAATCAACCAAAGGAGTTGGGATCATAGCCATTGCTGGAGGTAACTAAGATGTTGTAAGCAACAATATGGCCTATGGAACCCTAAACAAGAACATCAACTATGTCGAAGCCAACTGGATCATTGGATTTGAGAAGGCTAACATATTCCTTGGCACGTGTGTCACCAGCTTCAAAGTGGGTGACTCCATTCTGCTCAGGCAAGCCTTGTTTGGCCACATTCTCTCTTTGGAAGTTGAAAAAGACAAACCTACCCAAGAATAAGTTTAATAGAATGGCCTAATCTAATATACCATGAGCAATGTAAGCTCGTATATGTTAGGGCAACTGTTGAACCCCTAAGGTCAGATCGGTGCCACGCGCAGCGGAAGTGAGTCTAACCCGTAGATATCTAGTATGAGTGTATTTTAAAAATATTTTAATAAAATATCATATTTCATTACGAGTGTTAATGAAAAAAAAAAAGTCCAGAAAAACCAAAATGGGATGCTATGTGCTGAAGCTTTGTTCTTATTTTTATTTTTATTTATTTTTATTTTAAACACATTTAAAATCACCCAAAATAATTTTAATTTCAAAACCAACCACAACACAAGTTATACAACAAACATATATATATATATGTACGTGTGTGTGTATTTCTTTAAATCAAAATACAAACCAAAATAGAATCGCACAATGAAATGATTCATGAACAATTCTAGGTCATCCAAAGGTGGTCAAATGATTCTAGAATGGTAGCCTTAACTCCAAGCTATTATCTAGAGTTCCAAACTCTAATTTTATATCTATGTCTAACATAAACATTTTGACCCAATTACAAACATATTATGTTTATACTTCCAAAGCATCCTAACAAAATTAATTAGCCTAATTTCAACATCAAGCTAAGTTATTATGTATCTAAAACATAATTCATTATTATATGTCTCACTAATGAAAACACATTAATGAAAAACATAGTTTTGGAGAATATCAAACTTACCTAGCAAGGTTGATTCAAAGATCCAATCTACTTCTCATTATTGAAATGTTATAGAGAAAATCTAAAGTTAGCAAGCTTGACTCAAAGATCCAATCTTGATTCCAATGCTAGCAAACTTCACTCCAGGATTCAATCTTGATTTCTCCTAATTGAAATGTTGTAGAGATCTTCCAAAGCTTCTCTAACTACTTATATAACTTAGGCTAATTTCTATAATTCTTGCTTGTATTTAGCTTTCTCAAGCTTGATTAAAACCTTTGCTCAAACTTGCTATGTATAGTAAAACTTAGGCAATTTTTATTTAATAAAAATTCTAATCAACTTTTATGTGGGCTTAATCTAATTTGTCCAAATATGTATAATTAGGTGTGACTAATCACTTTTATCTACCACTTTGATTTAATCCAATTAAATCAAAACTAAGTTTAATTAATGGATTAGTTACATGTCTACCACTTTATTTAATCCAACTAAATCAAGGCAAATACACCTATAATTACATATTTGTAATTACCAAAATATCCTCAAATGGTAGAGATATTTATGAAATTACGATAAAACTCTTGTGTAAATTTTGGATTAATCCAATTGGGTCAAAGTAAATAATCAATGTTATACAATAACACTTAATTATCTTAGTTGATAATTATAATATCAAATAATATTTATTATAAAAATAATCGGCTACCCAAGAGCCCAACGAGTAAACTTCATATTGTGGGACTCTCTAAGTCTATACACGTTTGTCATATAAGCCTAACATATATGTACGTAATTCAGCCACCTCCGAATTCGTAAAAAACACGAACAACCCTTCTGAACTATACAAGTCGAGGTCATCACATATATTTATCAATCCCTCCATCGTAGGCTATTCGAGTTGTGCTTAGGAAATATAGAATACACCGTCAAATTTCCGAGGCGCACATCTCACGTTGACATTCCACGATTCTTTACAACTAATCAGAAACCATCTGATATATGCGATCCATCCTAGGTGATCAATTTTGGCTAATTTTTAAGAATCGTGACTTACTTACATGGATACCTAAACCCATACGAGGCCGACATATCCTATCTTTGAAGGTAAAAATCTAGGTCCCAAGATCAAACAAGACATGAAAATCATGCATGAATACACCAACGAAGATAGCGGAATACTTACATTGGTTGGTTGAGTCGAATCGAAGACGAATGAAGCCAAAAAACGCACTGCCATGGACGCCCACTGCATGCAGTCCACTGCCTTCTGTCTTCAGTTTTTGAGCTGCAAAATGGAGCTCCTAATTTCATCGGACCGATCCCGGCTCATGGTCGAACCTCCCTACCACCTTCGCAAGACTTGTAAGTGTGCTAGCACTTGAATTTTCACCATGAAAACCCACTCTTGCTTCCTATTGTTCACGCCCAAACTGGTTCAAAACCAGTGAAGAAAATGGCTTTGTGCGTGAGAGAGATGAGAGAGAAAATGTGTTACACTTAATAAAATGTAAAGCAAAATTGATTATATATTTTCCAAGAATAAAATAATCAATTTTTCATTTAACTTTATCAAATAAAATCAAATAAATATTGGAGCCAAAACCAAAAAGTTTTTCCCTCCAAAATGCTTTTACACTTTATGTCAAGTCCATCATTATTCATATCACCTTTATTAAAGTGACATGATGTCAAGTCACATCACTCAAAGTGACAAGTGATTTGACGCTTGATGCGACCGATTGATTTGACGCTTGATGCGACTTGCGTCGCCGCACTCGAATTCGAAATACGAATGCGCTCGCAATCACACCCGGGCTCGGGTTCGTTAATTCCAAATTAACGATTTTTCCGTCGCGTCGTAATTAAATGATTACGCCTAGCGAATTCATTATTCACGTCGCTAACGAATTTATTCTAAATTAATTCGTTCGCCCGAATTAAAATCTAATTTAATTCCGCGTCGAAATCTAATTTCGTTTAATATATCGAATATATTAATTTACCGATTAATTCCAAATTAATCGTTATCTCTCTCTAGACGATATTTTATCCTAGATAAAATATCTCCGTAATTAATCTTAGATTAATTTTCTCTCTCTTCTATATAATCCCAGATTATTCAAGAGTGCGAGTTGTGCGTCATCGGTGGATTATCGGGAAGCGACCCATGAGATCCCCGGATAAGTTGGCAGCAGTAAATACGGTCGTCGGAGTATCCGAATCACGTACGTACCAAGTACTACGTTCTACCGATTTACGAGACAAGGTCGACTCCTAGCAAAGCACCAAGTCTTCCCAATTCTCCGGACATATCCAATTAAGAATATCAAAGATCTGTTATCAAGCGTAGTATACGATTGTATTGTGTGCATCGGCCCAGTATCGGATAGTCACGTGCTAGGGCTGGGGCTGGATTAGTGTCTGTCCCGTCCGAAGCACATATCAGATGTCTGGTAACATAGTCTCTATAATCGGATAGTTATGACCTGGTCACAATATCCCGATTGGTTGCGCAACACTCAAGAGCACTAGTACCGTATCCTAGTGACATCATCTCCATAATGACTGAAGTGACACTTCCGTCTCGACATCACACCAATACACTACGACTTCTGATAACCCAGAAGTGGTGTACGCAGAACCGGTTAAAGCCTGTACCACCAAGACTAAAGTTTATCGATTATCGTAAGTATTAGCGATGTAAGTCTCAGGTAAGACTACACACACCTACCTTGATTTCGGCCTCCCATAGACACATAGTCATAATACCAATGGGATTCCGAGGGTCTATCCAGAGCGAAGCTGTTTCCCGTACCATCGGTGAAACACGACCTCCTATCGCACTTGCATAAGTATCCAATACTTATATATATGAGAACTATGTCGTTGTGCCCTCACAACGCACACAAGTGCAATACTAGCCTATTCCGCATTATCGATGTCCAGTCTCGATAATACTACGGCTAGGGATATTTAATGATTAATCCTTCGGGGACTGATACTGTCTCATATCATTCTCAGTCCAGGAACTAATCATAGGGATCTCTCTTCATTTATATATTTATGGTGATCTAATCACAAATGATGAGAGTGCAATTTCCTTGTCACATAGTCAATTTGCTACAACAACACAATGATCTGTGCAAATAGTGACGCTATGTGTCATTTGTCCAACAATCTCCCACTTGGCACATAGCCAGTCACTCAAGTGTCCTACACTCGAACTATGTACGGTTCGCTCAAATTGCTGAAGAAAGATTTTCGTCAGCGGATTTGTTTGATTATCGTTTGACGCGATTTATACGATCATCACATCGCCACGATGTATGATCCGAACGAATCAGATGATATAGAAGTATATATCTGGATCGTCGATGAGACCTTCAATTCCTTAGCCTGTGCTGATGCCTAGCTCAGCTGCTAAAAGAACTATATCTAATCTAATTAGATTATTTTCGATCAAATGGCTTCTATTGCTGCCTCAGCTGCAGCAATAATCCGTATTTGTTGTTTATTCGGCAACAGTTATCTTGCTCGGAATATTTCCAGCTCACTGTCCAGTGTACAAACTTAATAGTACCGTGTTATTTAATGTTTGGAAACTTGCAGCAGTGATCCCAGTCACTTCAAGTTCTTCTTCTCCATAGTTTAAGACAACATCTTTAGTTCTCTCAGATACTAACAGATGTTCTTAATGTTCAATCCAGTGACTATCACTTGGATTGACCTGATCGTGACTCCATATGCTCGAAGCGTATGAGACACCCTATCAAGTACATTTTAAATGTACAATTTCCAAGAGAGTGTTAACAACTCCGAATCTATCCCAGTAGATCTTTATTCATTGAATAAAGGTTGTTACTCCCCAGAATTCTACGGAGAATTTCTATGAAAGAATATATATGAAAGCCAAGCTTTCACCAATTGTTTTATGGGAATTTCATTGTCAGTGCCCTCTCCCACTAACCTCCTTATATACACAAGAATTATTTTCGTTTTGAGTCAAATCATAAACCATTATGATTATTTCAAAACGTCAGTTCCAAGAACCTTATGCTTGCTTCAATCCAAACATGGATCGAATAACCCGCAAACCTTGTTTGTCGGTTATATAAAATCGTCAGGATGTTGTAAACATCCTCCAAAAGGTTTCCTTTTCAGGAAAGCGATTTTGATCTACAACTGACACATTTCATAAATGAAATACGCAGTTATCAACAAGCATCTTCAAAATGGATTTATCATGGCAACAGGTAAAAGGTTGAACCGTTATTAACACAATGTTGATAACGATACCTTTCCGTCAAAAGCCCAGTTTGTACGTTGGTATGTTGCCTTCCATGTATGTCTTCCTTGAAGACGTTTAATGTACCAATAGGCACAATGCCTTGTGGTACAACAACTAGTATCCAAAATAGTTGTTATACATGGAATCCATTTCGGATTCATGGCACTTTGCCATAATAGGGAGTCGATACCTCGTATCACTTCCTCAAAAGTAGTCGGTGGATATACCTTCATAAGATTGACATCTTTATGAGGTTAGATCAGAAACCCATACCTTAGGTTGTTTCGACTCTATCCGATCTACACAGTTCTTGTGTATTCGAAGATTAATGGTAGAGATTCATTGATGAACTTGTTCATTAAGATTGTTTGTATTACTCGATTTTTCATGTTATGTGTATCATTCATTACTTGTGAATCGGAACCATTAGTGTCATCTGAACAGTATATATCTCAGATAATCCATGAGATATCGCACTACCTCAGAATCCATATCGGTATTCCTCTCAGGAAAACCGCATGGTGAGCAACAATCATATTGTTCTTATGTGAGATTTATAAGTACTATACTTATGGCTTCCTTTAGGATAACCAATTTGGCACTTATCCAATTTGGGTCTTTAGTTTGGTATCATCCAAACATTATGCCTAGCATACCCAAATTATCAGGAATTAGAAACCCCGTTTCTTTCCTGTTCATATCCTATATGATATCTGTCAAACAGATTTATATGGAACCTTATTCTAATAAGCTTTGCACTGTTAATACATATCCTATTGAAGGAACAGTAGCTCAGAGCGACTCGTGATAAAACCTTATCATGTCCAACAAAATTCGGTTTTAGTTCGGACACACGTCTAACAGACGTGTCTCGGGAGGAGTCCTCATCTGAAAGAATACCGTACTCTTTCATGTACGTCTGAAACTTACTGCTTAAGTATTTTCCATTACGGTCTTACCGTGGCGGAATAATACTATAGCCGATCTATTTTTCTATTTCGTGTCGAAACTATAAAGTTTCCGATTTGTGTTCTTCAAAAGAAACACATAATCATAACGTGATGCTACATCCGTCAAAGTCACGAAATATTCATGTTCACATCTAGTCTAGCTAGATATGGGCCCACTTACTCTACCATGAATAGGACTAATAGATTGGTGGCACTTTTACTATTACCAAGTAAATAGTATTTTAGGTACTTTACCTAATAAACTAGATTTGCAGACCTTATTTGAATAGTCAAATCAGTCCTAGTACCCACTCTTCAAAAGTGTGGATATACGAGTCTCGTTTAATTGTGTCCTAGACAACAATGCCACAAATAAGTCTCTATTGATCAAATCAATTTGAGCTATTTATTTGTCATTTTTATTGTTTGAGATTTTATAATATTCAAAATATAAATTCTGTTATTCATATCTAATGTGTTTATCTCAGTATCATCTTTATATAATAAAACATTTAGTGTTCGAGAATATAAAGGTTTTATCCGTAACGGATTAAACACTGATATAGAAATAATGTCTCTAGTCAAACTAGTTACATTATAACAGTTCCTAATTTAAGTACATACCCGAAGGGTAGTTCTTAAATTTAGGTATCTACGGTCGAAACAGCGACTTTCGTCCCGTTTCCGATTCGCAGAGAAATCTTGGCTTGAAGTCAGTATCTAGCTCATAGCGGATTCTGTACGTCAATACATATATTTTATGTACCACACTAAGTATTTAAAATCCAATTTCAATACTAGTAGTGAACATAACTTTGACAAATATTTTAAAGTCAGAGCCTCGCCCTTTCTTTAATTCCTTCGTGTCTTCCATATCCAAATGGTAGTTACTTTGGGATATGTCAATTATCTTTTCAATATTTCACAAACCTTTGGCCAAGCCTTGGGTTTCGGAATATCGAAACGATGTGCACCTTGTGCAACACGCCCAATTGCAAACTTTGACTTTTCACCTCTAGAATAGTCAAATCAATTCTCTAAGAATTATTAATTGCAATTTAATACTTTTAAATCTAAAATAGATTTATGATAAGTATATTAATTAAGCACTAAAGTCATCATCACATAAATCTTCCAAAGATTTTATGCTCTACTTATTTGCTTAATTATGGCCTAGATATAACAAGTTATTTTATCCAATAAAGTAACCTATTATAAATTCCCAATATGAAAATTAAATCATTTAAAACATTTAATCCAATTATATATTTTAAATATTCAACTTTTCAATTCTTTTCTTGATTTTAATAGTCCAACTATTTAATCAATTTTAATAAAGTACTATTTATTATAATGATTACAATAATCCAATTAGTAATCAACTATAATTTTAATATTGATTATTATAATCTAATTATAAAATCAACTATCATTTTAATTCAATTATATTGATTACTATAATCCAATTATAAAATCAACTATATATTGAATGAGTTTGTATATAGTCCAATAATATATATTTTTAAAACAACTTAAAATATTAGTCCAACTAATATTTTTAATTAATAAGACGAGTAAAATATAGATGAGCGCGTCTAGCGAGTATTCGAACGAATGTTGCAAATTCAATACTTGCCTCCCACTATTTTTCGTCGAGCCTCTAACCCTCTGTCGAGTACTCGGAAACCGTGTTCCTAGTGGGCTAGGATCCCGTTAAATATCACACAATCTTGACTTTGGCCAACAAATTGTATGATAATTAACTAGGTAGATCTCGAAGATCAATTGGATCCATCCAACTCCTAGATCCAGTAGGTGGACATCCAAGTCCCAAACATATATCTATATATGCCTATACATCGAATGTATACCCTAACCTTTTTCCTCTGAATCAACTAGGCCTTGGCTTTGGCACAACAAACCTAGTGATCCCAGTCAAGCGCGGACCCATTGACATGGAAGCTTCGTAATCAATGTCAATGGACAAGAAGCGGTCTTGACTTTGGCCAACAAACCACAACTTGGACACGACACTGATATGGAACAAAGCCTCGTGATTAAAACACATCTTTGATGGACAAGGGCTTGACTTTGGCCAACAACCCCTGCCAATCTCGGATCTTGAGTAAGAATCACTCAATGGAAGGAAAATAAACGCTTGATATTTAACGAGGGTTTTTCGCGTGCAAATTGGCTACCAATTTAATTATCTTTGTTAAGGTCTCATCATCATACACCCTTAAACATGCATTCTAAATACATAATAAAGCGATATGAAATAAATAATAATGATATGCGGATATGATACTACAACATTGATCCTAGATCAAATCTCTCCCTTTCTCACTCAAGCTAGCACTTGTATTACTTCTACCGTTACACTACACTTCTAAAGAAACCTCATTTACATTGAGGGGAATATGAGAAGAGAATACAAAGAGAATAAAGGTGATAAGGCTGGACACGCAGGTCCAATTTAAAAAGAATTTATTACAACAATTCCAAAATTGCCCCACCCGACTAATATCCATCCGATATATACATTATTCATTCATCACAACCATGTGTATTTGGGCTTTATGGTTAAGGTTTGGGCCCAATTGGATCCAATCCATTTGGCCTAACCCAACTTGATAAAAATCAAGCCCAATAGGCCCAAATACAACATTAAAGTCCAATTTCCAAAATTAGGCCCAAATAATTAAATATACAAAATCCAATTTCATATTCAATTAAACTAAAGTGTATTACATGATTAATCAACTAAATCAATATTTCTAAAACACCATATTAGTCCAATTAATCATGCTTAATTCATTTTTATATGTCCAACACACAAATTGAAAAATCAAACCCATTTACATGCTACAAAGCTCTCGGCCAAGGAGGGATTTTGTGTCCGATTGGTTTCAATCCAATCGAACCCATAATCGACATCAAATCACCATCCAATTTGATTTCATACATATCCAATGTCACAAAATCAAAATTACCAAGACATTAGGGCATTATACATATTCGGCCAAGGTGATTAATTTAGGGATTTTTATCCAATTCAAAATTAAATCCAATTCAATCTCAAATCAACATCATCCTACATCATTATAACTCATCCAATGAATTAAAATGAAAAAATCCAAGATTTCCAAATATCCATCACATTCGGCCAACATAAGATTTTGGGGTTTTTTGTCCAATTCAAAGTACTATCCAATTGACCTCAAATTAACATCAAACATTATGATTCCAATTCATCTAATGAAAAAAAACAAAATTTCCAAGAACCTAAAATCAATATAGCATTCGGCCAACATCACAAATTTGGGCAAAATTGATCCAATCACATTTGTTGAAATTGATCAAATCAATCTTCAATTAAAGATCATTTAAACATGCTCAATTAATCAATTTAACCAAATCATGCTCTGATACCATTTGAAGGTAAAAATCTAGGTCCCAGATCAAACAAGACATGAAAATCATGCATGAATACACCAACGAAGATAGCGGAATACTTACATTGGTTGGTTGAGTCGAATCGAAGACGAATGAAGCCAAAAAACGCACTGCCATGGACGCCCACTGCATGCAGTCCATGCCTTCTGTCTTCAGTTTTTGAGCTGCGAAATGGAGCTCCTAATTTCGTCGGACGGATCCCGGCTCATGGTCGAACCTCCCTACCACCTTCGCAAGACTTGTAAGTGTGCTAGCACTTGAATTTTCACCATGAAAACCCACTCTTGCTTCCCTATTGTTCACGCCCAAACTGGTTCAAAACCAGTGAAGAAAATGGCTTTGTGCGTGAGAGAGATGAGAGATAAAATGTGTATTCACTTAATAAAATGTAAAGCAAAATTGATTATATATTTTCCAAGAATAAAATAATCAATTTTTCATTTAACTTTATCAAATAAAATCAAATAAATATTGGAGCCAAAACCAAAAAGTTTTTCCCTCCAAAATGCTTTTACACTTTATGTGAAGTCCATCATTATTCATATCACCTTTATTAAAGTGACATGATGTCAAGTCACATCACTCAAAGTGACAAGTGATTTGACGCTTGATGCGACCGATTGATTTGACGCTTGATGCGACTTGCGTCGCCGCACTCGAATTCGAAATACGAATGCGCTCGCAATCACACCCGGGCTCGGGTTCGTTAATTCCAAATTAACGATTTTTCCGTCGCGTCGTAATTAAATGATTACGCCTAGCGAATTCATTATTCACGTCGCTAACGAATTTATTCTAAATTATTCGTTCGTCCGAATTAAAATCTAATTTTAATTCCGCGTCGAAATCTAATTTCGTTTAATATATCGAATATATTAATTTACCATTTAATTCCAAATTAATCGTTATCTCTCTCTAGACGATATTTTATCCTAGATAAATATCTCCGTAATTAATCCTAGATTAATTCTCTCTCTTCTATATAATCCCAGATTATTCAAGAGTGCGAGTTGTGCGTCATCGGTGGATTATCGGGAAGCGACCCATGAGATCCCCGGATAAGTTGGCAGTAAATACGGTCGTCGGAGTATCCGAATCACGTACGTACCAAGTACTACGTTCTACCGATTTACGAGACAAGGTCGACTCCTAGCAAAGCACCAAGTCTTCCCAATTCTCCGGACATATCCAATTAAGAATATCAAAGATCTGTTATCAAGCGTAGTATACGATTGTATTGTGTGCATCGGCCCAGTATCAGATAGTCACGTGCTAGGGCTGGGGCTGGATAAGTGTCTGCCCCGTCCGAAGCACAAATCGGATGTCTGGTAACATAGTCTCTATAATCGGATAGTTATGACCTGGTCACAATATCCCGATTGGTTGCGCAACACTCAAGAGCACTAGTACCGTATCCTACGTGACATCATCTCCATAATGACTGAAGTGACACTTCCGTCTCGACATCACACCCAATACACTACGACTTTCTGATAAACCCAGAAGTGGTGTACGCAGAACCGGTTAAAGCCTGTACCACCAAGACTAAAGTTTATCGATTATCGTAAGTATTAGCGATGTAAGTCTCAGGTTAAGACTATACACACCTACCTTGATTTCGGCCTCCCATAGACACATAGTCATAATACCAATGGGATTCCGAGGGGTCTATCCAGAGCGAAGCTGTTTCCCGTACCATCGGTGAAACACGACCTCCTATCGCACTTGCATAAGTATCCAATACTTATATATATGAGAACTATGTCGTTGTGCCCTCACAACGCACACAAGTGCAATACAAGCCTATTCCGCATTATCGATGTCCAGTCTCGATAATACTACGGCTAGGGATATTTAATGATTAATGATTCGGGGACTGATACTGTCTCATATCATTCTCAGTCCAGGAACTAATCATAGGGTCCTCTCTTCATTTATATATTTATGGTGATCTAATCACAAATGTTGAGAGTGCAATTTCCTTGTCACATAGTCAATTTGCTACAACAACACAATGATATGTGCAAATAGTGACGCTATGGGTCATTTTGTCCAACAATCTTGATATGCACTTGATTAACGAGTGCATCGGTCCACACCCAACGAACATCTAGAGGTCAGACCATGAAAGATTTTTGACATACATGGCATCTAAGTGTGGATGATCTCACACAAAATCAATGTTATCCTATAGTCAAAGAGTCACATATTCTACTCGACTTGAGGAGATTCCTATTGACGGTGGTGTGTTCTTCCAACTATTAGAAATCACATGTGAGTCATTCAGTATTCGTTCCAATGAATACCCACACGTCTATACGAGCTTTCAAAACTCATGTTACATCGGGCTAAATCATTGGAACTCCAATTTCAATATACGACATGTGCTAGTCTTCTAGGTTATAGGAATTTGACCATATTCCAAAACCAACGACTATGAATATTTACTTTAAGAATATTTTATAATAGTAATATTGTCCCAATGTCAAACCATCCAATATCCAATACTACTACATGACTATTCCAAGGTCAATGTCATTCCCATCATATTTATATATCAAAATAATATACATAATGACATTACCATTAATAAGGTTTGAAATGAAAATGTAGTTATTTTATTAATAAATAAAAAAATGTACAATACATTATTCGAATTGGCGCTCCAAGCATCAACTGCCACTTGCTTAGTTCCAATTTGGATGGTACCGTAGTCCTATTTCCTCCACATATTCATCGAATAACTTAGGAGGTAAAGCATTTGTAAGCGGGTCTGCTATGTTTTCTATTCCTTGAACCTTCAAGACAACTATGTCTTTTCGTTCAATAATCTCTCTAATCACGCGATATTTCCACGTGTTTAGACTTGGAATGCGCCCTCAGCTCTTAGCTTGCGCAATGGCTCTGCTATTATCACAGTACAATGGGATCAAATCCGTAATACTAGGCACAATGTCAAGTTCTATGATAAAATTTCTAATCCAAACAGCTTTTTTAATAGCTTCTGAAGCCGCTATAAATTCCGCCTCAATGGTGGAATCAACTGTTGAGCCTTACTTTGAACATCGTCAACTAATCACACCACCATTAAGGGTAAATATGTATCCGGATGTAGACTTTCTATCATATGGATCTCTCTGGAAGTCGGAGTCTGTATAACCTTTAACTTGTAGCTCATCTTTTCCATATATGAGAAACTTATCCTTAGTACCCTTAAGATATTTCAGGATATATTTTACGGCTTTTCAATGATCATTATGTAGGAAATGCTTTCCTTGCGCAGCGGAAATGATTTAGGCACACATATCGTACTTGAAAAATTTTTCTGCCCTTCCCTTTGAACTGTCGAATATTACTGGCACCACCACTGAAATTCTACTTCAGTTTTAGAAAAAATTCCTGCCCCGAAACAGCCCCGAAACAGTCCCTGAATATCCTTGAACAACCGGACAAAAACTGGACTGTTTTGGACTCGATTCGCGCCCAACGCACTGCAAAAATAGCCCCTGAAATGCGTGGAATGTGGCTGTGTTTTGGTTCTGATTTTTCACTTGAAAACAGCCCCAACACAGCCCCAAAACATCACAAAATGTTCCCCAAAAAAATTGGATTAAAACGAAACCAAACCGAGTTCCGTTTCACTAATTAAAGGGGCGGCAATGAGCAAAAATAATGCTCACTGCCGTGAGCAATAAGAAATAGATGAATATGATGATTTGTTCGACACCACAAAGTCTTCCGAACTATATCTTATTACCAATGGAAACTTGTGTGGGCAAGACTCACAAAATAATCCCTAAACGTTTTAGAGATTTAATCATACAAAAACTTTTGTTATTTTATTTTTATTTATCTTTTTGTTCTTATTATGTTTTCTCAACAACTTGAGAGGATTTGGAGAAGAAGAAGATGGAGGCTAGAGTTAGAATGAGAGGCCTCTCAAAAGAAAAATCATATTTTCGTTTTTATACTTAGGGTTTAATTTTACAAAATAAAGCAAAACCCTACCTCTTCCTCCAAGTAAAAATTCATCCATGCGTGTTAATTTCAAAAATTTTGTAACAACATATTTACTTTCCATAAAGATCATGTATGTTACAAAAATAAAAAGTTAACATCTTACTAAAAGGTGTAACTTCCAAAATAATGCCAAGGGTTTCCAAAACCCAAAACTTGAAATTCCAATAATGACCTTATTTAAATTATATCAAATATAATTTAATTTTATGCATTTAATAATTATCATATAATTATTAAAACTATATATTAAATTTTAATATATAGTCTTAAGTGTGATAAAATTATATTATTAATCATATTAGTAATATTGATATATTTATGAGTATATAATTGGACTATCCAATTATATTAAATCCGCTATAGTATATTGAGCTAGCACGAGGACCAAATGGACCTATGGTTCCGAACTCCAATAATCTCAAAATATTAATTAAGCTCTTAATTAATTATTATGAATTATTAACTTCGGGTTATTCCACTAAAAACCCGAAGTTACACTCTCGTTTCCGCAGATGATATATTAAGCCGAACCAAGTCGGTGTCCATCGATATAGACACTACATATAGATTAACCCTTCACGAGTATATCGTAATTAGAGCTGGATCATAATTTCTGTTATACCCCTCTAATTATTTTTACCTTAAGTACCATTGATTCTCTAATGAATGATTTATTCATAACCATTATGAATTTTAATCTTTCTATTCATAATAGAAAGACTTGAGCGCTCTAACCGTTCAAGTATCGAATCAACCCTTAAAAAAAGATACTGATCTACTTCTCGCAAGAAGGAGTGAACTCAATATCCATGTAAAACGTTCCCAGCTACATAACAAACTATGCCCCCAATGTACGTAGCTATTGGTCGGTACTGCTACACCAACCTCACTTTTGTAAATCAAAGGACATAGCCTGCCATGCAGGAGTTCGTAGTACACTCAGGATTAAGATCAATCCATATATGACCATCTAGTAGATCGAAATGACTTTCTTTGTTTAACAGATATTATAAGTGTTGGGTTTTCTAGGTCAAACCAAGATCAATTAAGCAAGAAATCATGTGAATACAACAAAGTAAGGATGCGAAAAATACTCACTTTGATCGGTTTTGGATGTAGGAGATAACAAAAATTCCAAGCATTTGTGCTGTGCTCCAAGCTCCCCTTTGATGTATGTTGAGCTTCCAAGCTTGTCCTTGAATTCCAAACTCATGGATTGGTTTCCCTAACACCTTTGAATGACTCCTTTAATGTGCTAGCAATGGAAAGTTTTTGCAACAAAAATTTCCCCTTATCATTGTGTGACTCTCGGCCAAGCCAAGAGAAGAGAGGGAGAGAGGCAACTCTCGATTTTTGAGAGAAAAGAGAGGAAGAGAGATTTGATTTTTGGTGTTGTGTAATTGTTGTTGATTTTCCAAAAAAAAAAAAACAATTCCCTTTTACCAAAACCATGTTTGGTAAATGTCATTCCAAATGAAAAAAAGGTGTCTTACAAGTTACCAAAATAAATCTTCACCAACTTCCATCACTAAAAGTAAATAAAGCGACAAATGAGGTGACTTGTGATGTGACTTGTGGGCCCCACTTGATTCAAAATCTGAGTGGGCCCGCAACACACCCCGGGCTTGTTGGTGTTTGTTAAGGTCCCAAGATCATAAAAAATCATGAAATAAGTGCGAATACAAATCAACGAAGTTGTGGAATACTCACATCGATCGATTGAGCGATGCGGAGATGAACAAAACTGAAATTTTGCCTCCATGGACTGCTCGGCAGTGGTAGTGCGTTGCTCACTGTTTTCGGCCATGTGTCTCAAAGTTTTGAGCTCCAAGCTTCGTCAAACGATTCCCGGCTCATGGGTGGACTTCCCTATCACCTTCGCATGACTTCGTAGTGTGCTAGCACTCCCGATTTTGCCATAAAATCGTGACTCTTGGCTTCCCTATCTCATGGTTTCTTGACAGAAACCAGTGAAGAAAATTGCCTCCATGGGCGTGTAGATGAAGAAGAAAGAGAGGAGAGAGAGTTGGAAATGTGTGTTGTATTTTGGTAATTGATTTTTGTGCATCTTATATACATTTTATTTTCAAAAAATCAATAAATACATTTACCAAAAATTGGCTTTAAAAGTCAAACAATTAAAGCCCACAACCACTACATCATTCAATCAATCAATCAATCACATCAATCAATCAAGTGTCACATCACTCAAAGTGACATGTGATTTGACGCTTGATGCGACTAGCGATTTGACGCTTGATTTGACTTGCATGCCGCACTCAAATTCGAAATGCGAATGTACTCGTAAATAATCCCGGGCTCGGGTTCGCTAATTCCAAATTAACGAATTTTCCATTGCGTCATAATTAAATGATTTCGCATAGCAAAATCACTATTCACATCGCTAACGAATTAATTCTAAATTAACTCGTTCGCCCGAATTAAAATCTAATTTTAATTCCACGCCGAAATCCAATCTCGTTTAATATATCGAATATATTAATTTATCGATTAATTCCAAATTAATCGTTATCTCTATTTAATTGATATTTTATCCCAGATAAAATGTCTCCGCAATTAATCCTAGATTAATTTTCTCTCTCTTCTAATTAATCCCAGATTAATTTAGAGTGCGAGTCATACGTCATCGGTGAATCTTCGGGAAGCAACCCATGAGATCCCCGGATATGTTGGCAGTAAATTCGATCGTCGGACTATCCGAACACGTAAGTACCTATTAATACGTTTGTACTGATTTACAAGACAATGTTGGCTTCTAGCAAAGCGCCATGCCTACCCAATTCTCCAGAAATATCCTTACAGGAATAAAGGATCTCTATCAGGCGTAGTATACGTAGTATTGCATATTTCTGTCCAGTATCGGATGATCACGTGCTAAGCCTGGGGCTGGAATTATGTCTGCCCCGTACGAAGCACATGTCGGATGTCTGGTAACTAGTCTCTATAATCGGATAACTATGACCTAGTCATATTATCTCGATGACTGCAGTACTTAAGAGTACTAGTACCGTATCCTATGTGACCATCATCTCCATATGACTGAAGTGATACTTCCGTCTTGACATCACACCCAACACACTACGATTCTCAATATACCCAGCATAGGCGTACACAGAACCTGTTAAAGCCCTGGATGACCGTAACCAAAGTATATTGATTGTCGCAAGTATTAGCGGTGCAAGTCTCAGGTTAAGACCAAATACACCTACCCTGATTTCGGACTTCCATAGACACATAGTCATACTACCAATGGAATTCCGAGGGGGTCTATCCAGAGCGAAGCTGTTTCCCGTACCATCGGTAAAACACAATCTCCTATTACACTTACATGAGTATCCTATACCCAAATATATGAGAACTATGCCGTTGTGCCCTCACAATGCGTACAAGTGTAATATTAGTCTTTTACGTATTTATCGATGTCCAATCTCGATAATACTCTGACTAGGGATATTTAATGATTTATCCTTCTTGTACTGATACTGTCTTATATCATTCTCCGTCCAGGAACAAATTATAGGGACCTCCTATCATTTATATATCTAGATGATCTAATCACAAATGATAAGAGTGCAATCTCCTTTGTCACATAGTTAATTTGTACAACAACACCATGATCTGTACAAATAGTGACGCTATGGGTCATAATTGTCCAACAATCTCCCACTTGGCCTATAGCCAGTCACTCGAGTGTCTAACACCCGAACTATGTACGGTTGGCTCAAACTGCTGGGAAATGGCTTTCGTCAGCGGATTTTCATGATTATCGTCTGATGTGATTTATACGATCATCACATCGCCACGATGTATGATCCGAACGAATCAGATGAATATCGAAGTATGTATCTGGATCGTTGATGAGACCATTAATTCTTTAGCCTGTGCTGACTCCTAGCTCAGCTACTAACAGAATTATATCTAATCTAATTAGATTTGTTATCGACCCAAATGGCTTCTATTGCCGCCTCAGCTGCAACAATAACCCGCATTTGTTGTTTATTCGGTAACAGTATCTTGCTTGGAAGATTTCCAGCTCACTATACTGTTATTCAAATTGTATAGTACCGTTTGCGACTTATAGTCGTTTTTATCGGTTTAGGAAACTTGCAGTAGTGATCACAATCACTTCAAGTTCTCCATCTCCATAGTATAAGACAACATCCTTAGTTCTCTAAGATACTAAGTATGTTCTTAACTTCAATCCAGTGACTATCACTCGGATTGGCCTGTTTGTGAATCCATATGCTCAAAGCGTATGAGACACCAGGTCGAGTACATTTTTCAATGTACGATTTTCTCGGAGAATTTTCTGAAAGCCAAGCTTTCACCGATAGTTATTATGGGAATATCATTTCCAAGAAATGACATATTATCATTATTTATAGGACATCCACTATCAGTGCGCTGCCACTAACCCTCTTATATACACAAGAATCATTTTTTTTTTGAATTAAATCATAAACTGTTATGATTACATCAAAACGACAATTCCAAGAACCTAATGCTTGCTTCAATCCAAAACATGGATTGGACAACCTGCAAACCTTGTTTTCTTGTTTAGATACGATAAAACCGCCAGGATGTTGTAAACATCCTCCAAAAGGTTTCTTTTTAGGAAAGCAATTTTCCCATTCAGCTAACATATTTCATAAATGAAACATGCAGCTTCAGCAAGCATTATCCAAATGGATTTACCGTGGCAACAAGTAAAAGGTTGAATCGTAATCGACACAATATTGATAACGATACCTTTCCGCTAAAAGCCCAGCTTTATATGTTGGTATGTTGCCATCCATGTATGTCTTCCTTGAAGACTTATAAAGTACCAATAGGCACAATGCCTTGCAGTACATCAACTAGTATCCAAACTTGTTGATATACATGGAATCTCTTTCGGATTCATGATACTTTTTCATAATTGGGAGTCGATACCTTGTATCACTTCCTCATACGTAGTCAGTTGGTATACCTCAATAAGATAGACATCTTTATGAGTTGAGATCAGAAACCCATACCCCAGGTTGTCTTCTGACTCTCTCCAACTTACGCGGTTCTTGTGTATTAGAAGATTAATGGTATAGTTTCATCCTTGATGAACTATATATGTTCCATTAAGGAATTGGTGCCTGGAATAGTATTACTCCGATTTTCATCGAGTTTTACTATCCTCCCATTTACCACTGCATATCGGTATTCCTCTTAGGAAAACCACATGGTGAGCAACAATCTAATTGTTCTCTGGTGAGATGTATAAGTACTATACTTATGGTATCCCTATGATAACCTACAATTGGCACTTATCCAATTTGGGTTTTAGTTTGGTATCATCCAAACATATGCCTAGCATACCCAAATATACAGGAATGAGAAACCCAGTTTCTTTCCCGTTAATATCTAATATGATATCTGTTAAAGAGATTTTATGGAACCTTATTCTAAATAAGTTCTGCACTGTTAATGCTTATCCGTTGAAAGAAATGGTAGCTCAGAGTGACTCATGATTAACCTTATCATGTCTAACAAAATTCGGTTACTCAGTTCGGACACATCGTCAAACTGACGTGTTCCGGGAGGAGTCCTCATTGAAAGAATGCTATAATCTTTCAAGTATATTAGAAACTTATTGCTTAAGTATTTTCCATTACGGTCTTACCGTGACGGTTTAATACTTTAGCCGATCTATTTGTCTATTTCGTGTCGAAACTGTAAAAGTTTCCGATTTGTGTTTCAATAGAAACACATAACCATAACGCGATGCCACATCCGTAAAGGTCACAAAATATTCATATCCACATCTAGCCTAGCTAGACATGGGCCCACTTGCTTCACTATAAACTAGGGCTAACAGATCTGTGGCATTTTCACTTTTACCAAGTAAAGGTGTTTTAGGTACTTTACCTAATAAACTAGATTCGTAGACTTTATTTGAATGGAATCAAATTAGTCCTGGTGCCCACTCTTCAAAAGTGCGGAGATACGATTCTTGTTTAATCGTGTCCTAGACAACAATGCCACATTTAAGTTTCTTAACTGATCAAATCAGTTTGAGCTATTTGTTTGTCATTTTATATATTTGAGATTTATTTATATTCAAAATATAAATTCTTTTATTCACATCTAATGTGTTTATCTCAATATCATCTTTATATAATAAAACACTTTAGTGTTCTAGAATATAAAGGTTCACCCGCAGCGGGTTAAACACTGATATAGAGATAATGTATCTAGTCAAACTAGTTACTTTATAACAGTTTCCTAATTCAAGTACGTACCCAAAGGTAGTTCCTAAACTTAGGTATCTACGGTCAAAACAGCGACTTTCGTCCCGTTTCTGATTTGCAGATAAATCTCTATTGAAGTCAGTATCCTGCTCATAGCAGATTCTGAACATCAATACATATATTTTATGTACCACACTAAGTACTTAAAATCCAATTTTAATACTAGTAGTGAACATAATCATGACAAACATATTTGAAGTCAGAGCCTTGCTCATCTTCAATTCCTTTATGTGTTCTTTGTCCAAACGGCAGTCACGCTTCCGCGATCCCGTTTCCCACAATTTAGGCAGACATTTTGGGATATGTCCTTTATCTTCCCAGAAGATTATAATGATTTTGCCTTTGGCCAAGCCTCGAGTTTCTAGAATATCGAAGTAAGGTGCGCCTTGCGCTACTTGCCTAATTGCAAACTTTTGACTTTATCTCATTGAGAATAGTCATGAACTCTCCAAGAGTTTACTGTTGCAATTTAGTACTTCTAAAATCTAAAGATAGATTTATGAAGATCCTTCAATTTCATTATCATACTTTAAGAATCTAATTCTTAGTTCTGATTCAGAAATTAAGGAGTCTACTACGACAAGCTTAATGGATTAAACACTAAAGTTTTCATCACATAAATCTTCCAAAGATTATGCTCTACTATTTGCTTAACTCCGGGCTTAGGCCTAATATGTTATTTTATCAAATAAAGTAAATTATTATTTTCCAGGACCATCCTGAAATTATTCCCAATTTGAAAATTAAACCATTTAAATACATTTTCCCTAGGATCATGTTTTAAATGCTAATCTTTCAATTTAATCTTGATTTTAATAGTCCAACTATTTAATCAACGATTTTGGTACTATTTATTATAATGATTACAATAGTCCAACTATTTAATCAACTATAATTTAATAGATTAAAATCAATTATATTGATTACTATAATCCAATTATAAAATCAACTATAAATGAATAGTTTGAATACAGTCCAAGTGTTAATTAAAACAATGTTTAAATATTACTCCAACTAACATTTAATTTATTTGACGAATTGATATTTGATTGAGCGCGTATAGTAAGTAATTAAACGAATATTGCAAATTCAATTCTTGCCTCCCACTATTTTTTGGCGAGCCTCTAACCCTCTGTCGAGTACTCGGGAAACCGTGTTTCCTAGCGGGCTAGGATCCCGTTAAATGTCACACAATCTTGACTTTGGCCAATAAATTGTATGATAATTAACTAGGTAGATCTCTAAGATCGATTGGATCCAATCCAATTCCTAGATCCAGTAGGGGGACATCCAAGTCCGAAACAATATATCTTATATATGCCAATACATCCAATGTATTACCTAACCTTTTTCCTCTGAATCAACTAAGCCTTGGCTTTGGCACAAAACTTAGTGATCCCAGTTAAGCGCGACCCATTGACCATGGAAAGCTTCGTAATCAATGTCGATGGACAAGAAGTGGTCTTGACTTTGGCCAACAAACCACAACTTGGACAAGACACCAATATGGAAACAAAGCCTTCGTGATTCAAACACATCCTCGACGAACAAAGGCTTGACTTTGGCCAACAAGCCAATGCCAGTCTCGGATCTTGAGTGAGAATCACTCAATGGAAGGAAAAACGCTAAATATTTTGCGAGGGTTTTTCGAGTGCAAATTGGCAACCAATTTATTATCTTTGTTAAGGTCTCATCATCATACACCCTTAAACATGCATTCTAAACACATAGTAAAGCGCGTATAAATAAATAATAATGATATGCAGATGGATACTTTACACAATGATCCTAGATCAAATCTCTCCCTTTCTCTCTCCCGCTAGCACAAATATTTCTTCTACCCGTTACACAACACTTCTAAAGAAACCTCATTTACATTGAGGGGAATAGGTGAGAAGAGAATACAAAGAATAAGGAGGTATAAGGCTGGACACGCAGGTCCAATTAATAAATCAAATTTATTACAACAATTTCTAAAATTATCCCACCCATCTAATATCCATCCGATATACATTATTCAAGCATCGCAACCATGTATTCACACAAGCATGTTATCAATCAATCTAATCAAATTAATTAATCTGATAATTAGTGATTATCCAATGTTCAAACAACGATTTGATTTTTCTCGAGTCAAACTTGTTTTGTGAATAAGTACTCAAAGTACGAATTCTCGAATTAAATTAAACTACATAATTAAATCCAATTCAATATGCATTTAATTCTAATTCGCTATTTAATTCCAAATTAAATAACACACTTTATTAACGAACCTTTACGACTTAAATTCCAAATTTAATCGTTACGGGTTTCAAAGCCCGATTAACGTCCAACGTTAATTTAATTAAAGTCCAATGGGCTTTTAATTAATTTCTTAAGGCGTGGACTTTTGGTCAACTCGGGTCAAACCGAATAACCAAAATCCAATTCGGGAATTACCCCATAAGCCTATAAATCAATTTTGGCCCATTAGGCCCTATTAAACTTTAAAGGTCCATTAGTCGCATTTGGGCTTTATGGAAGCGGTTTTGGGCCCAATTGGATCCAATCCATTTGGCCTAAACCTAACTTGGTACAACCAAGCCCAATTAGCCCAATAACAACATTACAAGCCCAAATCCAATTTTAAGGCCCAAATAATTAAATTCCAAAAATCCAATTTCCCTATTTAATTACACTAAAGTGTATAACACAATTAATCACCCAAATTAATATTTCCAAAACATTAATTTATACAATTAATCATGCTCAATTACAACAAAACATGTCCAACACATTTCATCAAAAATCAAACCCAATTACATGCTTCTCATGTCTTGGCCAGAGAGGGGATTTCATGTCCAATTTCGAATTCAATCAGATCAAATCCAAATTAACATTAAATCATCATTCCCAATTGTTTCCAACTCTTCCAATGAATCAAAAAACAAAAATCCAAGACAATTAGGGCATTAGGTGGATTCGGCCAAGCCTTCCAATTTGGGGAAAAATGTTCCAAACATAATTTCTTGAAATTGATCCAATCAATCTTCAATTCAACATGATTTAAGCATATTCAAACATCTAATTTAATCAAATCATGCTCAAAATCAATTTACCCAATTTTAAGCCCTAAATCAAATTTCATGCTCAACCTTGCTCAAGATACCATTGTTGGGGTTTGCTAAGGTCCCAAGATCATAAACAAGCATGAAATAAGTGCGAATATAAATCAACGAAGTTGCGGAATACTCACATCGATCGGTTGAGCGACGCGGAGATGAACAAAACTGAAATTCTGCCTCCATGGACAGCTCGGCAGTGGCATTAGTTTGCTCACTATTTTCGGCCTTTGTCCCCAAGTTTTGAGCTCCAAGCTTTGTCAAACGATTCCCGGCTCATGGGTGGACTTCCCTATCACCTTCGCATGACTTCGTAGTGTGCTAGCACTCCCGATTTTGCCACAAAATCGCGACTCTTGGCTTCCCTATCTCACGATTTCTTGACAGAAAACAGTGAAGAAAATTGCCTCCATTGGCGTGTAGATGAAGAAGAAAGAGAGGAGAGAGAGTTGAAATGTGTGTTGTATTTTGGTAATTGATTTTTGTGCATCTTATATACATTTTATTTTCAAAAAATCAATAAATACATTTACAAAAATTTGGCTTTAAAAGTCAAACAATTAAAGCCCACAACCACTACACATAATCATCAATCAATCATCAATCAATCAATCAAGTGTCACATCACTCAAAGTGACATGTGATTTGACGCTTGATGCGACTAGCGATTTGACGCTTGATTTGACTTACGTGCCGCACTCGAATTCGAAATGCGAATGCGCTCGCAAATAATCCCGGGCTCGGGTTCGCTAATTCCAAATTAACGAATTTTCCATTACGTCGTAATTAAATGATTACGCCTAGCGAAATCACTATTCACATCGCTAACGAATTAATTCTAAATTAACTCATTCGCCCGAATTAAAATCTAATTTTAATTCCACGTCGAAATCCAATCTCGTTTAATATATCGAATATATTAATATATCGATTAATTCCAAATTAATCGTTATCTCTCTTTAATTGATATTTTATCCCAGATAAAATATCTCCGTAATTAATCCCAGATTAATTTTCTCTCTCTTCTAATTAATCCCAGATTAATTTAAAGTGCGAGTCATACGTCATCGGTGAATCTTCGGGAAGCGACCCATGAGATCCCCAGATATGTTGGCAGTAAATTCGGTCGTCGAACTATCCGAACACGTAAGTACCTAGTACTATGTTTGTACCGATTTACAAGACAAGGTTGGCTTCTAGCAAAGCGCCATGACTACCCAATTCTCCAGAAATATCCTTACAGGAATAAAGGATCTATATCAGGCATAGTATACGTAGTATTGCGTATTTCTGTCCAGTATCGGATGATCACGTGCTAAGCCTGGGGTTGGAATTGTGTCTGCCCCGTACGAAGCACATGTCAGATGTCTGGTAACTAGTCTCTATAATCGGATAACTATGACCTAGTCATATTATCCCGATGACTGCAGTACTTAAGAGTACTAGTACCGTATCCTACGTGACCATCATCTCCATATGACTGAAGTGATACTTCCGTCTTGACATCACACCCAACACACTACGATTCTCAATATACCCAGCATAGTCGTACACAGAACCTGTTAAAGCCCTGGACGACCGCAACCAAAGTATATTGATTGTCGCAAGTATTAGCGGTGCAAGTCTCAGGTTAAGACCAAATACACCTACCCTGATTTCGGACTTCCATAGACACATAGTCAAACTACCAATGGAATTCCGAGGGGGTCTATCTAGAGCGAAGTTGTTTCCCGTACCATCGGTAAAACACAACCTCTTATTACACTTGCATGAGTATCCTATACCCAAATATTTGAGAACTATATTGTTGTGCCCTCACAACGCGCACAAGTGTAATACTAGTCTTTTACGTATTTATCGATGTCCAATCTCGATAATACTCTGGCTGGGGATATTTAATGATTTATCCTTCGTGGACTGATACTGTCTCATATCATTCTCCATCCAGGAACAAATCATAGGGACCTCCTATCATTTATATATCTAAGTGATCTAATCACAAATGATAAGAGTGCAATCTCCTTTGACACATAGTTAATTTGTACAACAACACCATGATCTGTACAAATAGTGACGCTATGCATCATAATTGTCCAACAGGGCTCGGGTTCGCTAATTCCGAATTAACGAATTTTCCATTGCGACGTAATTAAATCAAATTTAATTAAATAATTATGCCTAGCAAAATTACTATTCATGTTGCTCGTGAATTAATTCTAAATTAATTCGTTTGCCCGAATTAAAATCTAATTTTAATTCCACGTCGAAATCTAATTTCGTTTAATATATCGAATATATTATTTTATCGATTATTCCAAATTTATCGTTCTCTATCTTTAAATAGTATTTAAACCCATATAAAATCTCTCCGCAATTAATCCTATATTAATTTTCTCTCTCTTCTAATTAATCCTTGATTAATTATCTTCGAGTCATACGTCATCGGTGAATCTTCGGGAAGTGACCCATGAGATTCCTGGATATGTTGGTAGTAAATCCGGTCATCGGAATATCCGAAAATGTGCGTACCTATTACCACATTCTTACCTATTTACAAGACATGGTTGACTTCTAGCAAAGCGCCATGCCTTCCCAATCTCCAGAAATATTCTTTTAAGGAATATGTAATATGTGTCAGGCGTAGAATACGTAGTATTGCGTATTACGATCCATTATCAAATGTCATATGCTAGGTCTGGGGCTGGAATTATGTCTGCCCCGTACGAAGCATATATCGGATCTCTAGTAACTAGTCTCTATAATCGGATAAACATGACCTAGTCATATTATCCCGATGACTGCAGTACTTAAGAGTATTAGTTCTGTATCCTACGTGATCATCATCTCCATATGACTGAAGTGATACTTCCATCTTGACATCACACCTAATACACTAAAATCTCAATATACCCAGAAGAGGCATACACAGAACATGTTAAAGCCCTGTACGACCAAAACCAAAGTATATTAATTGTCGCAAGTATTAGCGATGTAAGTCTCAGGTTAAGACCAAATACACCTACCCTGATTCGGACTTCCATAGACACATAGTCATACTACCAATGGAATTCCGAGGGGTCTATCTAGAGCGAAACTGTTTCCGTACCATCGGTAAACACAACCTCCTATTACACTTGCATAAGTATCCAGTACTTAAATATATGAGAACTATGCCGTTATGCTCCCACAACGCGCACAAGTGCAATACTAGTCTATTCCGCATTATCGATGTCCAATCTCGATAATACTACGACTAGGGGTATTTTAATGATTAAACCTTAGTGGATTAATACTGTCTCATATCTTATAATCTGGAACTAATCATATGGACTTTTATCATTTATGTATCTTGGCAATCCAATTACAAATGATAAAAGAGCAATTTCCTTTGTCACATAGTTAATTTGTACAACAACACCATATTCTATACAAATAGTGATGATATGGGTCATAATTGTCCAACAATAAGAATGTCATTTCCATCTGGGTCCAGTCCTATATGATCTCATTATACAAGGTACCTCCATTCTCATGTCTCTACATGGACGATCTCGGATCAAGGTCGTCATACAAATATAAAATGGACCACAATTATAGATAAACCACAAACAAAGTATCCATTTTATTTGCACTTTATGGACTATTTAAGATTACTAACTTCAGACTTAAATCCTCTTGTGTATGACACTTATACACTAAGTCTGAAGGCACATAAGTAATCTAGGGTATTCAAGATAATTTATAATATGCGAAAATTAAACAAACACTTTGATAAATGAAAAATGCATCATTTTATTTCAAAACACATAAATCCGTTTACATTACATGTAGCTCTAGAGCATACATCCCAACACATTACTCGGATCAGATTGATATCGGCTTATCACACTGACGCTGATACTGATGTCAAGTCTCGTACATAGCATAACATACATAATGCTTCCAATACAAGAAACATATGTCAAGTTAGATATTCTAACTCTCTCTTCCTTAGTCTGAGGTGCCATTTTCTTCGAAAGATGTACGTCGTATCAGAAAGGTATATTTACTACCTTGTAGTTGGTAAAACATACCTTTCTAATATTTTATATATATATATGAACGTGGATTGAGACAACTCTATAAGCTTCCTAGATCTATCCCGGTGGAGCCTTATACCTAGTATATAAGAAGTTTCACCCATGTCTTTCATGGAGAAATTCTTACAAAGGTAGTGTAGGCACTGCATTTTTGCATATAAGCCCGATGATGAGTCTCGTATGGAGACATTACCTCTTTAGTTGTGAAAGCCGCGTGAAACAGACGTTGGAAGGGTAAAATAGGAAATTAGTATTTTGTCAGATTTAACTCGCTTGTTTCGCTTCGGGTTCGCTTGTTGGACCTCTATTTTAAAACACACCAAACCCATTAAATCACATCTCACAAATTAAATAATTAAAACATTTAAAATACATGTTACAAATTAAATTGAATTAAAAATAATTAAAATTAAATTAAATAACTAAATTGAAATTAAACTAAATCAAATTAAAATCCAATCAAATTAATTCCAATTTAAATTAAATTAAAACAAATTTAAATTAAATTAAATTAAAACTAATATCAAAATTAAATAAATCTTTTCCTAAAACAAATAAATCAATCACCTAATTTAAATAATTCCCCACCAAAATTAAAGATATCTTTCCCTAAATAAATTAAATAAATCCCTCCCTTTTAATTTAATTTTTTCCTTTTCAAAACAAGCAGAAACCCTAACCTACCCCCTCACTATATAAACATCCAACAAACCCTAACTGCCTTGGCTGGTCCTCCCCTCTCGCATCCTCCCTCTTCCCTAACATTCACGGCACAAACAAACCGAAAACCCTAAACACCCTTCATCAGCCACAAACCTTGACCACACGTCGCTGCCTCTCTCACAGACTGCCTTCACGCCTGCTTGCACCCTCCACTCACAATTCATTGCCTCTCTCTCTCACAAACGTAAGCCACGCCACTTACTGCCCACTAGCCACGTTAATTAAGCCACTGACCAAATCTCCTCTAATACACGGCACCATCAACGGCCCCTTTTGAATCCATTCAACGCAGCCCTAAAGTCACCTTGACGCACCTGCTTGACCATTAACAGCCTCCGCTAGCGCCCAGCTCACTGACCTTCAAAGCCCTTCAATGCCATTTAAAACAAGATCAAAGCAGTCACGCAGCCAAACCACGTAGCCATCAGCCACGCCCACTGACCCTTGCCCTCATCACGTCCCCTTTGCGCCCAACTCATAGCCCCCACGTAGACAGCCCTTCAGCCACGTTCACAACTCACAACCCTCATCACACGTCCTCAAACGCCCCCTCTCACTGCCCCCATAATCGCCAATAGTGACGTACCCACTAACCTGCCACCCATTTACTCAATTAGCCATTAACACGCCACCTGCTCTCAATACTTCACACCATAAACCCTCCAAAACTGCCATAAAACATCACCATAAACTGCACACACAGCCAGCCGCCTCACTGCCCAGTTTAGCCACAAACTAGCCCCCCTCACTGCCGCATATTGCATCCAAAACCGCTCACTGCACTGACCCAAAACTGCACAGCAAATTGCCCCCTAAAACCAGCCCCTTAACCCTTCACCAAGACTCTCAAAAACTGCACAAAACAGTCCCCCAAAATGCCCAAAACAGTAACAAAAACTGCCCCTGGAACCTTCCAAAACTGCAGTCCAAACCAGTCCAAATAACCGCCAAAACAGCCCCTTAAACCCTTAAAACAGTGACAAAAAAATAGACCAAAAACAGCAGCGAAACGAAGTAAAAACAGCAGCCCGAGCAGCAAAACAGTGAGGAAAGACGTTGAGTTAGCGAACCAAAAGAGTTGTGGATCATTCACCCTTCCAACGGACGTGTGACGCCCTTTCTTGAGACAACAAAAGAGGTTAGACCTGAGGGCACATTTTTTTACTTATCTTCTTTATTTTTTTTTTATTTATTTTGATATATAATTGCATGAGAGTCGTTTGAAGCATGCTGTGATTGTTGGATGAGCGGGATATGCGTTCCCTTTTGTGGTATATCGGATGGAAACCTGGACGTAAATTCCATAGCCGATTTCGAATGGACGGTAGTATGGTCTGCACTCGGGATACAATGCCACGTACCACTTAAGATACACGTATCTCGTCTCATCCAAATTTGTATTTGAGCATGTTATAGTCTTTAGGTTATTCGTTTATTATTTAAAGCATGGTTTAATTTAGTTTGTTATTTATTTGTTAAAGCATATTTAGGTTGTTCCTTATGCATATTATTAGTTTATAATGTGTTAGGATAATGATTTATACATGTTGATTTAATGGTTCAATATGCTCGTTGTGTTACATTGCGTGGATTTATTTGGATGAAAGCATGTTAGATCTAAGTACCCTTGAGCATGATTATTGAGTAGACTTGGTTGATTCATTGCACAAATTATATCATCACAAGTGACATAAGTAAGGGACCATTCCGAACCCAACGGTTTGAGGTCTTCCCTTGCGAGGGGTGAGTGCGGCCTTAAATCTTTGTCCCGGTTCACACCGGGTGGTGACTCCATGTATTTCATACTTCCCAACTAGGCCGCGAGCCTAGAACATCGTTGCCCAGGTTCTGTTGTCTACAGTCTGGCGACTCCACTGGGGATATTTTGAATCGGCCCCGAAATCATGTCTTGTGATGTGTATAATTTGTGCTTTAATTAATCGTTTCTATAGTGAGTTGAAGGGGTAATCAAAGGCATTGTCAAGTCTAGGTAATGGTTCGATGTCTTCCTTCACTCACTGCCTTTTTATAAAGAAAAGCTGTGAAGACACTGAGATAATCATTACTTGTAGCTCGTCGTGACAGACTAGTTTGGAGGACTCGTTGTTTATTCCTGACACCAAGCGATAAGAGCCTAAGGGGCTTGGGTACTTAAGAGAGCCTCGCTCCACCCTCCCTCTGGGGAATCTACAACGGGAAATCCATTTGACAGTCTGTCACACACTATAACTCGTTGGCACGTACCGTAAGGTATAAAAAAGGTGCGCTCACTTGGTCGCTTGAACCCTTGAGTGGGGAGTCCTAGTTGTGGATCCTTCGTCAATGATAGCCTTTGTCCGCACTCCCGAAAACCCACATGTGAACCTTAGTCGTAGAACTTATAGAAATCATTCCTTTATGTTTATGTTTTGGACCATTGTCATTTGGATTCAGTTGGACTTGTTGTCATGAAGTATGGGCTTGTTGGGCCATTTAAACTGGGACGAGTCTGTGCTTTATGGCAATCGGGCCAAAAGTTTCTAAAATGATGATGGGCCAACTAGTGTAAAATTCTTATGACTTATTTATTACATGCATCACACGCATCTCATGCATCTCATGCATACATGCATCATGTTAACCCTCGTGTCTTAAAAGCCATTATAGATATCCGTTGGGTTAGGGATAAAAATGACTTGTCAAAGAAGAGTTTAGCAAACATGGATATCGGGGAAAAGGAAAATCGAGGAAAAGAAAACTTTACGGCAAGGATAGAAAGACCATTGGGGGGCCTTTAAAAAAAGAGAGAGAAAAAGGGAAAAGGAAAAAAAAAGAGAAAGAAAAAAAAAGAAAAAAAAAGAGAGAGAAAAAAAGAAAAAAAAAGAAGAAAAGAAGAAGAAATTGTTTGTTTTTAGTCCCTGATAGTTAGACATATGTCCGATGATGAAATAGATTGCTTTAAGGTGAACCTTAGAAAATAAACTATTAATGTGCTTTTATCTGATATTTTGAATGATTAATCTCTGTTAGACTCGTAAGCACTTCACTATAGGTTCTTAGCGGTGAAAACCTGAGTAGTTAGCATGTGACTAGTTGAAGAAATTATAGGTCGGTGAATGACCGTTCGCCTAAATGCCTATCCTGATTTGCTTATGTTATGATGTGTGGTATGGTTGAAAATGAAAGAAAATATCTCTAAAGGAAAGAATTGAACCGCCTATAATCGATAAGCGTGAAGCTACCCATGGGCGAGTATTAGGACCACCGTGAGGAGAAATGCTACCTTAAAGGGTAGGTGTGTTGAAAAAAAAGAAAGAAGAAGTTCAAAGTGAAAAAAAAAAAAAAGAGAGAAAGAAGACCATACTACATTGAGCACGAAAAAGCAATTGCAGACCCTAACTGAGACATCTAGGTTGGTTTGACCCATCGATCCCGATTTTTGAAACGAAATCATCGAGTTAGCTTACCCAAGGATTAAGCCGTAAAAGAACCTTTGCACACACACACACTTTGAGTCTGGTATAGATCATTTGTTCAAAGACTTGGATTTGAGTTGCATCGAATGTTTTGAAGGTTCTTTGGTTTCATTACTGAGCATTCTTTGAGGACAATGATATGTATAACTATTGGGACTATTTCGTAGCATGTGACATAGCATGATGATATGGAAGGCCCCACCATGTGGTTCATCTTGACCAAGTGCAAACAGTAGAGAAAAAGGTAAAACAAGACCGGGGGAGACCAGTCTCCCATATCGCGAATCAGGGACTGAGCAATCACCTGGAGAACTGGCGGAAGACCTAACCCAGCGGAATAGGAAATTCATTCATGCATGCATGCATACACGTAACATATTTTGCATTCTTTTTTGTGTTTGTTTTGTTTTGTATTCACAGGTTTCAAAGAACAAAAAGAGAAAGCGGCAAAGACAAGCCAACAAGAATCAACACACATCAGTATCAGTTTTGGGGATGAGTCCCAAGGTCGAAGCCCATATCAGTTTCGTTTTTTTGGATGAGTCCCAGGGTTGAAGCCTATATCAGTTTCGGTTTTGGGGATGAATCCCAGGGTTGAGGCCCATATCAGTTTCAGTTTGGAGATGAGTCCCGGGGTCGAGGCCCACATCAGCAGAGTTTTGGATGAATCCGGGAATGAATCCCAGGGTCGAGGCCTACATCAGTAGAATCCGGGAATGAATCCAGGGTCGAGGCCCACATTGTCAGCAGCATCGGGAATGAATCTTAGGGCCGAGGCCCACGTTGTCAGAATTTGGAATGAACCTAGGGAATGAATCCGAGGGCCGAGGCCCACGTCGTCAAAATTTGGAAAGAATCCGAGAATGAATCCTAGGGCCGAGGCCCACGCTGTCAGAGTTTTGGAATGAATCCATGAATAAATCATAAGGAAAGGCCCAAATTATTATCAGCATCAGTTTTTCCAAGTATAGCACTCTGGGGGCGAGGCCCACATTATTATCAGCATCAGTTTAGCCGGGTATGGCATTCTGGGGGCGAGGCCCACATTATCATCAGCACCAATAGCAGGCTTGCCGGGTATGGCATTGTGGGGGCGAGGCCCACATTGGTTCGGTATCAGTTCTGCCGGGTATGACATTCTGGGTGTGAGGCCCACAAAACATCAGATCAGTTTTGCAAGGCGGCACTCCGGTATGGAGACATCAGATTAGTTTTGCCAGGTACGGCACTCCGGGTATGAAGATATTTCGACGACACCCTAGGTACGGGGTTAGCACGCCAGGTATGGCATGTGGACTATGTGGATTATGTGGACTACCGATGACTACCGAGGAGTATGTGGACTACCGAGGAGTATGTAGACTATGTGGACTACCGTGGACTACCGAGGAGTATGTGGACTATGTGGACTACCGTGGAATATGTGGACTACCGTGGACTATCGAGGAGTATGTGGACTATGTGGACTACCGTGGACTACCGAGGAGTATGTGGACTATGTGGACTACCTAGGAGTATGTGGACTACCGTAGACTACCGTGGAGTATGTGGACTATGTGGACTACCGTGGACTACCGAGGAGTATGTGGACTATGTGGACTACCGTGGACTACCGTGGAGTATGTGGACTACCGTGGACTACCGAGGAGTATGTGGACTATGTGGACTACCGTGGACTACCGAGGAGTATGTGGACTATGTGGACTACCGTGGACTACCTAGGAGTATGTGAATGTGGACTACCGTGGACTACCGTGGAGTATGTGGACTACCGTGGACTACCGAAGAGTATGTGGACTACCGTGAGTACCGAGGACTATGTGGACTACCGTGGACTACCGAGGGTATGTGGACTATGTGGACTACCGTGACTACCGTGGAGTATGTGGACTACCGTGGACTACCGAGGAGTATGTGGACTATGTGGACTACCGTGGACTACCTGGAGTATGTGGACTATGTGGACTACCGTGGACTACTAGGGAGTATGTGGAGTATGTGGACTACCGTGGACTACCGTGGAGTATGTGGACTACCGTGGACTACCGAGGAGTATGTGGACTACCGTGGAGTATGTGGACTATGTGGACTACCGTGGAGTATGTGGACTATGTGGACTACCGAGGACTACCGAGGAATATGTGGACTATGTGGACTACCGTGGAGTATGTGGACTATGTGGACTACCCTGACTACCGTGGAGTATGTGGACTATGTGGATTACCGAGGAATATGTGGACTATGTGGACTACCGTGGACTACCGCGACACCCTAGGTAGGGGTTTAGCACGCCAAGTTTGGCATTGTGGACTACCGCGACACCCTAGGTATGGGGTTTAGCACTATCAACTCAGCACAGAAGGCATACCAGGTGGCAGCTGGCGAGCCAGGTAAGTGAAAATGCATTGCATGTACTTTGATAGGATTGTCATTGTCACACACTGCACAAGTCCCATCAAAGTGGGGGCGACTGTAGGCATTGCATTTTTACACATTAGCCCAATGATGAGTCTCGTATGGAGGCAATTACCTCTTCAGTCATGAAAGTCGCGGGAAACGGACGTTGGAGGGTAAAGTTGGAAAATGGAATTTTTGTTGGATTTAACCTCGTTGTTTGGCTCCGGTTGTTGTTGGACTTCCGTTTCAAAGCTTACCTAAGGCCCAAAACCCGAACCAAACCCAAAAAATACCCAAGTCAAACCAAGTCAAACCAAACCCATGCCCATAGGATGTAATTCACGCCCATTGTGCTTCTATTTAGGTATATGCATATTTATCACATGTTTAAATCTTGTAACATCCTTACCTAATTAAAAGAAATCAAATCAAATCCTTACCAAATCAAATCCAATCCCAAGTCCCAATTAGGAGATCTATTCCTTATTAGAAACCAATTAGGAGATTCTCTCCTATTCAAATTAGGAAAGTCCTCTCCCTTTGCCTATAAAAAGAGGCCTTCACCCCCATTCACAACCCTAGCACATATCCTTCTCTCAAGCACGTCCAAGCACTTTGTGAAGCCTCCTTTGCACGCCCAAGCCCTTCCAATAGCCTCCATTGCCGCAACACCAAGCCAACAAACCCTCCAATTGCCGCATCTTCTCTTCTTCACCAACACCACTCACGCCCAAGCCCTTTTCACAACCCTCCATTGCCGAGTTCCAGCCACCATTCACAGCCCTAAAACACCTTAAAATAAGCCTCAAATACAGCCCCAAAGTCGCACAAAAGACCCCCCCATTCACAGCTCCAATTCAGCGCCCAAAACAGTCCCGAAACACCCCTCACTGCACCTTGAACTGCACAGTTTCGTCCCCTGTTCTGGTCAGTATTTGTTGCGACTTTAGCCCCCAAAACAGTCCTAAAATCATCTAGAAACCATCCTAAAAACCTCCAAAAATTTTCCCTAAAAAAATCCTTACAAACGCACCTCCCTAAGCCACCAAAATCATCCAAAACAGTCCACAAAATCACCAAACAGTGACCAAAAACGCAGCGACCAAACGGCAGTGAAACGGACTTAAAACAGCAGCCCAAGCATCAAAACAACAAGGAAAAACAGTGAGCAAAAAAATCGGGAAAGCATCGGATCGATCTCCCTTCCAACAGACGTGTAACGCCCTTTCTTAGACGACAAAAGAGGTTAGACCTGAGGGCACCTTTCTACTTATCTTCTTTATTGTTGTTTTATTTATTTTGATATATAATTGCATGAGAGTCGTTCGAAGCATGATGTGATTGTTGGATGAGCGGGATATGCGTTCTCTTTTGTGGTTTATCGGATGGAAACCCGGACGTAAATTCCATAGCCGACTCCGAATGGACGGTAGTATGGTCTGCACTCGGGATACAATGCCACGTACCACTTAAGATACACGCATCTCGTCTCATCCTAATTTGTATTTGAGCATGTTATAGTCTTTAGGTTATATGTTTATTATTTAAAGCATGGTTTAATTTAGTTTGTTATTTATTTGTTAAAGCATGTTTAGGTTGTTCATTATGCATGTTCTTGGTTTATGATGCGTTTGGGTGATGATTTATACATGTTGGTTTAATGGCTCAATAGGCTTGTTGTGTTACATTGCGTGAAATTATTTGGATGAAAGCATGTTAGATCTAAGTACCCTTGAGCATGAATGATGAATAGATTCGGTTAGTTTACTGCACAAATTATATCATCACAAGTGACATAAGTAAGGGACCATTCTGAACCCAACGGTTTGAGGTCTTCCCTTGCGAGGGGTGAGTGCGGCCTTAAATCTTTGTCCCGATTCACACCGGGTGGCGACTCCATGTTATTTCGTACTCCCAACTAGGCCACGAGCCTAGAACATCGTCGTCAAGTTCTGTTGTCTACAGGTAGGCTTTCACACTTTGCATCAATCCTATATCATTCCCTATGATAAGGATGTTGTATACATACAAAACAAGAAATACTATCATGCTCCCACTAACTTTCTTATAAACACTTGGTTCTTCCACTTTCTTAATGAATCCATATAATCTAATTATCTTATCAAAACGACGATTTCAGCTTCGGGATGCCTGTTTAAGTCCATAAATAGACTTTTGGAGCTTACAAACCAAGTTTGAAGTCTCTCTGAATCAAAACCCTCTGGTTGTCCCATATAGATATCCTCCTCGAGGAACGCATTTAGGAAAGCGATTTTCACATCCATTTTCTATATCTCATAATCGTGATATACAACAATGGCTAAAAGAATCCTAATAGATTTTAACATGGCTATTGATGAAAAATTTTCCTCATATTCAATCCCAGGACGTTGAGTGTAACATTTCACTACCAGTCGGGCCTTAAAGGTTTCCACTTTTCCATTGGGCCCTCATTTCCTTTTTTACACTCATTTACAACCAATGGGCTTAACTCCTTCAGGAAGTTCAATTAAGTCCTAGACTTGATTGTCCTGCATAGAATCCATCTCGGATTTCATGGCTTCCTGCCATTTTCTCGAATCGATAACCATTATCGTATGTTTATACATAGTCGTATCTATTTCCTCCAAGAGGAGAACATCAAGGCTCACATCGGACTTTATGAATAATCTATCATAAGGCTTTGATATTCAATTTGACTTACGTAGAATCTGTGTTGTAGATCCTTCACCTAGTTGGATCTTTGGTTCCATCTCAGGTTCTTTAATGTTGGGATCAAACTCATCGAGTTCAATCTTTCTACAATTCCCACTTTCTCTAAAAAAATTAATTTTCAAGAAAAGTGGCAAAATGAACAACAAATACATTTCGTTGCTCAGAATCAAGAATTGATATTGCTTAGACACACCATTGTGTTAAAGTGTTCTTGGTGGGCTATATTGGGTGAGAGTCCCATTCTCCTTTAAATAACTTCTGAATTCATCACTCATGTATTCACCGCCTCGATCTGATCGAATGCACTTGATGAATTTATCAATTTTTTTTCTACTTCATTTTAGAATTGTTAGTTCTATTTTTATTGGTAACATCCGTAATAAAACAAGTTCAATTGAGTTGTAATGAATCTTGAAGATCTCAGAGCATTTGGATAAGTCTTTGGACAAAATCTGATAGAGTTATCCAAAAAATATTCACTCTTTTGAATATTCCAGAATATTTAGAGCTCCAATTGACACGAGGTTAGTTTCATTGGAAAGTAGACTCGAAGTCAATCGCGTACATATAAAGAACGCATGATTTGGCCAAGGGACGAGAAAGTTACAAGCGTTTTAAGTTACAAGCATTTTAAGTTGCAACTGAAAACCAGTCAGCGACCCACGTTCGTATTTTCGTTCGAACGTTTTGAGGTAGAAACTTTGCATTTGAGTTGCGTTTATAGTGCATTTGAATGCTGGTGCATAAGTAGGATACTTTAGACATGTATTAAGCTAAAATAACACCAATAAACCTTTTTCTTTTGCCCTACCTATATAAACAAACATTGAGCCACCTTCAAAAATGTTGAAAACACATTCCTTTGAGCCTAAACACATTATTAGTTTTTAATCTCTTTGTTTTCACCTTGAAGACTTCTTGTTCTCTTTTCTTCTTTATTTTGGTGAAAGCATTCTTTGTTAAACCATCAACACAACAAACCCAATTTCCTAAACCTTTAAAGTTCTCAAGGAGGAAGATTGGCAGTCGGAGTTCCGACGTTCAGAGTTGCAGAGTTAATCCGCTTAGAGAATTCAGAGGTTTTGAAGAAAATCGTGGGGTACGGGCTCGAGGAGTTCTTCGAGTTCTTGTAGTCTAGAAGTATTAGAGTTAGTGGAGTTGCCATCATAGTTCTTTTACCATCACTGCAAGGTTTTATCTATATAGTGGATTTGGGCTAGTAGCCGAGATACCCGGAATGGTTTTTTACTCGCACGAGTTTTCCACTTCGTCACCAAAATTATTGTGTTGATTTTGTATGGTTGATTTATTTTCTGCATTGTTTTAATATTCTGCATTAATGTTTTTTTTTGTTAGAATAAGGGTGTTTGTTGTGAAATCCATAGTAACAGTAATTAGGACCTATCTTGATTATTGTGTTAAATTCCACATAGGGTCAGAACTTTGGGTAATTACGAACTTTCAATTGGTATCAGAGCCTGAACTCGATCATTGACCCGTTAGCTATGGAACGTAGTCAACCCTTAAATTGTCCCTCATTCTTTGATGGTACTGAATATTTACATTGGAATGCTTGCATGAGAGCATTCCTTAAGTCTTTAGATGAGAGGGTCTGGATGACAGTAGAGTACGGGTGGAAACCTCTCGTGGTTATAGTTGATGGGGTTTCTTCCCCTAAAGACAAACTGACCTAGACCAATGATGATATTAACGCTAGCAATAGGAACATCAAGGAAATTAATGTCATTCATGGTGTTGTTTGCTCGGTAGAATTTAGGAGAATCTCCACGTGTGAAATAGCCAAGGATGATTGGGACATCCTACAGACTGTACATGAGTGCACACTATCTGTTAAAAATAATAGACTTCAGGATCTTGCTACTAGGTTTGAGGTCGCCCAGATGAAAGATGATGAGACATTGGATGAGTTTTACGCTGAGATTAACGATGTTGTTAACTCAAGCTTTAACCCAGGTGAGAATATTCCTACTAATAAGATAGTAAGGAAAATCCTTAGATCCTTACCTGATAAGTTCCTACCAAAGATTACTGCCATCGAGGAAAGTAATGACCTCGATCAGCTTAAATTAGATGACCTTGTAGGAAACTGCATGTTTATAAGAAGAAGATTCTTGGCTATAGAAAGCCCAAAACCATAGCGATGAAGACCACAAAGGAAATTGCTCATGATCCGTCTAGCGATGATGATGATACCCTCACGGATCATGATTTGGCCATGTTTGCAAAGAAGTTTAAAAAATTTCTTAAGCTGAAGAAGAATGACCGTAATAATAATAAAGATATGGAAGATGAGCCTAGAGAGAGTAGGCACAATATGAGGGAGTCTAGAGAGGATAAAGGTAGCAAACCCCGAGGTATCCAATGTCATTAGTGTGAAGGTTATGGGCATATTCGATCTGAGTGCCCCACATACCTTAAAGCTAAAGGTAAGAGAGTCATGTCAGCCTCCCTTAGTGATTCAGAAGGTGGCTATACTTCTGATGAGTCTCTGAAGAATAAGAGCAACTATATGGCTTTGTTGCTAGGGTGACTGATGAGAGAGAGAACGATGTTAATGATGCTGATTCAGAAGTCTCTCTCAATGAGTCGGTAGATGAGGATAGTTTTCAGGTCATTTATGTCGAACTGTTTAATGAGAGTTTAACTATCAAAAAGACGGACATAGAGGTCAGTAAGAGGCTGAAAGATGTAGAGTTGGAAAAGAATGAAGCTCAAGTTAAGTTTGAACACAGTCTTGTTATGATTGATGACCTTGAGGAGAGGAATATAGGTCTAGTTGATAGAATCAAAACCTTAGAAACTGAACTTGAAGATGCTAGAACCCAGTTGTCTGCATTTTCTAGTGGGAATAAAAAACTAGATCACATGTTAGAGATTAGCTTTGAGCCTAATTACGATAGGGCATCATTGTCTAAAACTGTGTCTGTCCCCTCTGAAAAATGACTTAGGCAAGAAGCATGTTTAGTGCAGTCATGTGATTCCTCATGATGTTCCTCGTCATGTGACCCAACCTTGATATAGAGGTGTTATAGGTAAACCTCGCTTTCATCCGAGGTATGTGTCTATTTTCCATCACTGTGGCAAGACATGACACATTAGTCCTAAGTGCTTTATGCTGCACAAACATAAGAAAAGGCTTAAGAGTGTGTCACCTAGATTTTATTCCTCAAATCTAGTGTCTCAAGTTTCTACACTAGCTAAACAGACTCAAATTATTAGTGAGAAACTTTCTATGTTGACTGGGAATACTCAAGTGAAAGAGATTCATAGAAAGGTTTGGGTGAGGAAGCAAGATGACTGTCCATCTACTTCTGAATGCCTTGATCCTCAAAGGCATAATATGAGTGCATTTCGGTGTAACTCTACTTAGAAGTTGCATTTTATTTCCTCATTGCATGTGTGTATGTGTGTGTTTTTACATTTTTTGCACGTCTATTTTTTACTGTATATGAGTGGGTATGTTATTTTATTTTTGTTATATATTCCTTGGTATATAGGATGGAAACTCAGACATAAATTTTATAGCTGATTCTGAATGGGCGGTAGTATGATCTGCTCTCGGGATACAACTCCACGTACTATTGGATATTGACAAGCCGTTTTGTGTCTTTACATTTTTAGGTTAAGAACTGAAAAAAAAATAAAATAAAAATTATAAAATAAAAATCCTAAAAATATTTTTTTCCTGACTAGTTAGAGCATGAAAAGCTTGTTGCATGTGATTCTGGTATGTAGGATATATGTTTATGCATGTGTAATATGCTTTTATTTTTCTTGTGCTCTATGTGCATGAGCGTGTGTTATAAAAACCCTTAGTATATCTTGTACTTGCACTTCACATACACGTTTTTATAATTGTCGAGGCTTGGTCACATATATGAGTTTTTGGACCGTAATATAATCTTTACCATACTTTGCTCACTAAATAGTGTGACCTTTGACTAGATGACCTTGTACTATCTCCTAGTAATAAAAAAATAATAAAAAAATTATACGAGTCTCAAATACAAAAGAGCCAATGGGCCAAATTTTAAAAGATAAGGGCCCAAACCCTTCAATCGAAAGAGTTTTTATTTATGAGCTCATGATATTTAGGGGGAGAATAACATAACAAACAACCAATGTTGCTAATTTTCAGGTCCTAGTGGTGATGGGTTTGAACACATATTTTGTGGACTTGTTTTGTTAAGAGATGAGATTTATTTGGCCGTGTCCCGCTCATAAAATAAGGTCTTAAGCCTTGATTTGTTGTGCACTTATTTTTCACGCAAGTACTTGCTATGCTTTGGTGTTTATGTCATATGCATATGTGTAGTACTCAAAAAAATCTAAAATGATGCATATTATTTCATGTCATAAACAGCTGAATACTGATTGGGTATCATTGTACTTGCTTGAAGTACCGGTTCAGTTAATTTTGTTGATTTTCGTTTTTACCTCATTGTGTGCATGTGTATGCTTCATGTTTCTGTATACATATTTTCTTTGCATATTTATGAGTGTTACTTACCATATGATTTTCTGCTAACTTAGTAGAGCTGTTAGTGAGGGGGAGTAAGTCCTGTTTGCATATACTCTTGCATGTGCTGTTTATCATGGTATCTTCACCCTTTATCATTTCGTGACAAAAAAAGAGAGTAGTATATGGGAGAGTAGTAGTATATGAGAGTCGTAGTATATCCATTCGACTAGTATTTGGCAAAGGGAGAGTATGATATCTACTATCTATATATACATGCCTGAGTTTTATTATTGCTTTATCTGTTCTTTATAATCCATGTGCTTTTCACGGTATATTACTGTTTATGGATGTTTCAGGTAAACAATTTTGGTAGCTGTGGTGGTATTGATTTCAAGACTACTTGGTTATGTATTAGATCGAGTCTTATTGTAATAAGTCACTATCGTGATGGTTGACAGTTGACTATTTTCTTTTTAGATCTTTTACCAGAGTATTTGTATTAGGTAGTGTTTTGTCACATAATGCCAAATGAGGAGATTGTTAGTTCCATTTTTATTGGCAACATCCGTAACAAAACAAGTTCAATTGAGTTGTAATGAGTGTTGAAGATCTCGGAGCAATTGGACAAGTATTTGGACAAAATCTAATGGAGTTATCCGAGTGATGTTCAATTTTTTGAATATTTTGAATTTGTCAAATATTTCTGATTTATGTCTCATCAAATAGACATATCCATATCTTGACTTATCATCCGTGAAAGTCATGAAGTATGTTGAACCATCTTGGGCGACATGATTTAATGGACCACAGACATCGCTGTGTATTAGCTCAAATAAATCTTCAGCACGGTGTCCAACACCAAAAAATATAGCTTTTGTCATTTTCCCTTGGATACATGACTCACAAATCGGATAAGGATCTAAGCAAGATCTTTAATCAAACCATCTTTAACCAATTTTGATAGACGTTTAACACCAATGTGGCCCAATTTCATATGCCATAATTTAGTATTATTTAATTCAGATCTTCTACTTGTATTTTCCTCTACATTAAAGATATCTCTATATGTTTCAGAAACATAATGGTGGTTAGAAAAAGAACATTCACATATCAAAAAGTTATCTTTATCATATAAACATAAAGCTCCATTTTTAATGTTTATTTTATATCTCTCTTTATCCAAAATCAAATTACGGCCTAGCCGTTCATCAATCACAATGTCCTGTCATTCCAAATATCAGATGTGGTCTATCATGTTCAAAATATGATTGCTGACTGCTCCTCCATCCTTGAATGTAGCATGAAATAATTCTTTAGATCTCTGATATATTTCTATTTCTTGATTTCCCTCGAACAACTCATTGAGTGTTCTCATAATACTCCAAGCATCAGGTACCTCTATGTACTGTCTGAGCAAATCAGGAACCATCGATCCTAAAATATAGGATTTCACCCTTAGGTTATCATCCTTCTATTTTTCAAAAGTTTCTCATTCTTCAGGAGTGGAGTAACGATCGATTTGGACAAGCAATGGATTGATAGTCACATAGATCAACTTTTTGAACTCCAAGACAATGCATATTTTAATTTCCCATTCGAAATAGTTTTTGGCTCCTTTCGATTTATTAGAATCCAATTTGCGTTAATGGATTTGCGACATCCATTAATAAGACAACAATTAAACACTAGCAGAATATTTTTCATTTTAAAATAAAAACACTAATCGATTGTGGAATTTTAAATTTATTAGTGCCCTCATACTATTTTACGTAATTCCATAATATCCTTTAATAGAAAAAAAAAATTTGACTATCAAAATTTCACTGCGGGAAGTGGATCCATGAAATTTACTCCAGCCTCACACTATCGACGGTATTGGCCTTCATAAACTCATTAGGTAGACCTCCAAGGTCAATCATATTCATGTGACTCCTAGTTTGGTTCTTAACTGTTTCTTATCCTTATAATAATGATAATATTGGATTAAGACGTATTCCAGATGTATACTTATAAATGTGCACTAATGAGCTTCGTAAGTACACCCTCACAAAAATGACGATATTGAGTGATGTGTTAACCCATCACGCTACATCTAATGTTTTACCAGAGCGACCTAAGTTTTGAGTACTTATACCCTCACACTATCAGCGGTGTTGGGCATAAGTAGTAAGAACTCATTCATCTTCGTATTGACAAGGCGAACCATCTAATAATGCTCCAACATTAGCAATACTACTACTTGAATAAAGTAATCACCTAATCACATGAGATTTATGACAATCAAGTCATTAAAATGCTTGGGTCAAAATTAAAATTTAATTTCAAAACATATAATGCATATCCAATATGACTTATGCATAATTAAATTAAAATAATGTGGGCTAGATTCAAAACACATTTGTTGTGTCATTAAGACCTGCGCTGATACCATTTTGTTGGGGCGGATGTAGAACCCCAAGGGTTAGATCGGTGCCCCGCGCAGTGGAAGTGGGTCTAACCCGTAGATATCTAGCATGGGTGTATTTAAAATATTTTAATGAAATACCATATTCCAATATGAGTGTTTAGGGGAAAAAAAAGAGATCCGGAAAAACCAAAACGGGAGAAAATTATAAAAATATGCATCACTCCGACCCGTAAGCAGCTTGCGCAGCCAGCATGCTACCCATGCTGCTGTGTTGTAACACAGCACGAACACAGCAGCGTAGCTGCTGTGTGTTGAAGCTTTGTTTTTGTTTTTTTTTTTTATTTTAAACACATTTAAAATCACCCAAACAATTTAAATTTCAAAACCAACCACAACACATGTTATACAATAAACATATATATATATATATATATATATATATATATATATATGCATTTCTTTAAATAAAAATACAAACCAAAATAGAATCCCCAAATGAAATGACTCATGAAAAATTCTTGGTTACCTAAAGGTGGTCACGTGATTCTAGAATGGTATCCTTAACTACAAATTATTATCTAGAATTCCAAACTCTAATTTTATAGCTATGTCTAACATAAATAATTTTCCCTAATTACAAACATATTGTGTTTATACATCAAAAGCATCATAACACAATTAATTAGCATAATTTCAACATCAAGCTATGTTATTATGTATCTAATACATAATTCATCACTATATGTATCACTAATGAAAAACATAGCTTTGGAGAAGATCAAACTTACCTAGCAAGGTTGATTCAAAGATCCAATCTACTTCTCATTGTTGAAATATTGTGGAGAAAATCCAAAGTTAGCAAGCTTGACTCCAAGATCCAATCTTGATTCCAATGCTAGAAAGCTTCACTCCAATATCCAATGCTAGCAAGCTTTACTCCAAGATCCAATCTTGATTTCTCCTAATTGAAATGTTGTAGAGATCTTCCAAAACTTCTCTAAACACTTCTCTAACATAAGCTAATTTATCTAATTCTTGCTTGTATTTAGCTTTCTCAAGCATGATAAAACCTTTGCTCAAGCTTGCAATTTATAACAAAACTTAGGTAATTTTTATTTAATAAACGTTCTAATCAACTTTTGTGTGATCTTAATCTAATTTGTCCAAATTTGTATAATTAGGTGTGACTAATCACCTTTGTATACCACTTTGATTTAATCTAATTAAATCAAGACAAAGTTTAATTAATGGATTAGTTGTTAGTGTCCTAGACATGCCCAAGGATCTCTAAGCGTGATTATTGTGTTAATAAATCAAAATAAGTTGCGGAAATACTCTTATTGATCGGATGAAGTTCAAGACTTTTCCTTTGTTATAGAAGCTCCAAGCCTCCTTTTGAGTTCTAAACTCTTGGGTGAGTTTCCCTTTCACCTTCCTTTGACTCCTTAAAGTGCTAGCATTGTCAAAATTGAAACAAAATTTTCCACCTCCATGGTAGAGAATTCGGCAATGAGAGAGATTGTAGAAGAGAGTGAATAGTTGTTGTGTTTTCCAAAAACTAGTTAATAATGTTAACTTCCAAAGTTGGTAGTTGTGTGTGTGTGTTAAATGAATTACATTTAATAAAGCCAACCACCTCCATCACAAGTGACAAGTGATGTGAGTTGTGGGTTCCACCCAATTTTGAATTCAAAATTGAAGTTGGCTTACACAACACACTTTGGGTCCGGTTCGTTTAATCCGACTAAACGAATTTTCCGTCGCTAAATAATTAAATCCAATTTAATTAAATAATAATGCCTCGCAAAATTATTACAAAAGTCGCTAACGAATTAATTCCAAATTAATTTGTTCACTTGAATTAAAATACAATTTTAATAGCGTATTGAAATCCAATTTCAATTAATATTTCCAATATATTATTTTAGACCAAATAAATAAATTATATAACAAAATCCAATTTAACTATTAAATTTATTTTTCCGATTAATTCCAAATTAATCCCGTTCTCTCTTCTCGATGAATTAATCCCAGATTAATTCCTACCGCAAGTAATCCCAGATTAATTTTCTCTCTCATAATTAATCCCAGATTAATTCTATTCGAGTCAAATGTCATCGGTGAATCTTTGGGAAATGACCCAAGAGATTCCTGGATATGTTGGTAGTAAATGCGGTTGTCGGACTATCCGACACGTGCGTACCCGGTACCATATTTTTTCCGATTTATAAGACATGGTTGGCTTTTAGCAAAGCACCGTGCCTACCCAATTCTCCAGAAATATATTCAACATGGAATATATATAATCTATATCAGGCATAATATATAATGTATTGTGTATTACGATCCAGTATCAAATGTCACATGCTAGGCCTGAGGCTGGAATTGTGTCTGCCCCATACGAAGCATACATCGGATCACAAGTAACTAGTCTCTTTAATCGGATAATCATGACCTAGTCATACTATCCCGATAGCTGCAGCATTTGAGAGTACTAGTTCTGTATCCCTACGTGATCATCATCTCCATATGACTGAAGTGATACTTCAATCTTGATATCACACCCAATACACTACGATTCTCAGTAAACCCAGAAGAGGCGTACACAGAACCTGTTAAAGCCCCGGATGACCAAAACCAAAGCGTACTGATTTTCGCAAGTATTAGCGATGCAAGTCTCAGGTTAAGACCAAATACACCTACCCTGATTCAGATTCCCATAGACACATAGTCATACTACCAATGAGATTCCGAGGGGTCTATGCAGAGCGAAGCTGTTCCCGATCCAATGGCTAACAGAACCTCCTATCACACTTGCATAAGTATCATCTACTTAAATATATGAGAACTATGCCGTTAAGCTTCCATAACGCGCACAAGTGCAATACTAGCATATTCCGCATTATCGATGTCCAGTCTCGATAATACTACGACTTGAGATATTTAATGATTAAACCTTTCGTGGATTAATACTGTCTCATATCTTATTAATCTGGTACTAATCATAGAGACTTTTATCATTTATATATCCAAGTAATCCAATTAAAAAATGATAAAAGAGCAATTTCCTTTGTCACATAGTAAATTTGTACAAGAACACCATGTTCTTTACAAATAGTGATGCTATGGGTCATAATTGTCCAACAATCTCCCACTTGGCCTATAGCCAATCACTCAAGTGTCTAACATCTGAACTATGTACGGGTCGCTCATGCTTATGCTGAGATATCACTTTTATCAGCGGATATGCAAGGTTATCATATGCAACTATCTTTTGATCTTGACATCGCCACGATGTATGATCTCTCGAATCAGATGAAACCATCGAAGTACATACTTGGATCATTGATGAGACCATAATTCCTTAGCCTGTGATGTAGCCTAGCTCAGCTGCTAACAGAACTACTCCTAATCCAATTAGAAATTTTATAGATCCAAAATACATCTTTTGCTGCCTCAGCCGCAGCAATGTATTCCACTTTTGTTGTTTAATCGACAACAGTATCTTGCTTGGAAGATTTCCAGCTCACTGTTCCATTGTTAAAACAAAATATGTACCCTTATTGCGACTTACAGTCGTCTTTATCGGTTTGGAAACTTGCATCGGTGAACCTAGTCACCTCAAGTTCTCCATCTCCATAGATTAAAAAAGCATCCTTAGTTCGTCTAAGATACTTAAGGATGTTCTTAACATCAATCTAGTGACCATCACCTGGATCGGCCTGATTGTGACTGCAGATGCTCAAAGCATATGAGACACCAGATCGCGTACATGTCATGACATACATGATCGATCCGACTGCAGAAGAGAACGGGATCCGAATCATTGAATCTCTCTCATCTTGAGTTTTAGGACACTTGTCCTTAGATAGAGAGACACCATGTTTTAATGTACGAGTTCTCGGAGAGTGCCAACTACTTTTAGATCTATCCTAGTAGATCCTTATTTCTAGAATAAAGGTTGCCTCTCTCAGGTTTCTCATGGAGAATTTTAATGAAAGCCAAGCTTTCACCGATTTAAATATGGGAATGTCATTGCTAAGAAGCAATACATCATCAATGTATAGGACAATCATTGTCAGTGCACTCCCACTAACTTTCTTATATACACAAGAATCATCTTTGTTTTGAATGAAACCATATTGTAATATGATCTCATCAAAATGTTGGTTCCAAGAACGCATTGCTTGCTTCAATCCATAAATGGATCGATTTAACTTGTAAACCTTGTTTGCATGTTTTGGCACGACAAAACCGTCAGGCTATTGTATATAAACATCCTCCAAAGGTTTTTGTTAAGGAAAGCGGTTTTGACGTCCATATGGCATATTTCATAATTGAAATATGCAGCAATATCAAGCATTATCCGAATGGATTTAATCATGGCAACATGTAAAAGGTTTCGTCGTAATCAACACCATGTTGATGACGATACCCTTTCGCTACAAGCCTAGCTTTGTATATTTGTATGTTTCCATTCATGTCTGTCCTCACCATGAAGACTCATTTGCAACCAATAGGCACAATGCCTTCTGGTACATCAACTAGTGTCCAAACTTGGTTGTATACATGGAATCTATTTCGGACTTCATGGCACTTTGCCATAAATGGAGTCGATACCTTGTATCACTTCCTCATACGTAGCCGGTTCGTATTCCTTAATAAGATTAATATCTACATGAGGTGAGATCAGAAACCCATACCTCTAAGGTTGTTTTCTGATTCTCTCCGACCTACGCGGTTCTTGTGTATTAGAAGATTATGGAACAGTCTCATCCCTGATGAACTGTTCGTGTTCCGTGAGGGGATCGGTGTCAGGAACAATATTACTCCAATTTTTATCGAATTCTACTTTCTTCCCACTTACTACTGCATTTAGGAATTCCTCTAAGGAAAACCGCATGGATAGCAACAAATACCTTGTTCTCTTGTGGGTTGTAGAAGTAATATCATTTGGTTTCCCTAGGATAACCTACAATTAGGCACTTATCCGATTTGGGGTCCAGTTTGGTACCATCCAAACGTTTAACATATGCCCAGCATCTTAAATCTTCAGGAATGAGAAATCCGGTTTCTTTCTTGTCCATATTTCATATGGAGTCTGTCCAACAGACTTTGTCGGAACCTTATTCAAAATAAGTATAGCACTGTTCAATGCGTATCCCCTGAAGAAAATTAGTAGCTCAGTGTGACTCATTATTGTCCTTACCATGTCCAACAAATTTTAGTTTCTCCGTTCGGACACACCACTCAATTAAGGTGTTCCAGGAGGAGTCCTCTGTGAAAGAATACCATACTCTTTCAAGTAATCGAGAAACTCATTGCTCAAGTATTTTCCACCACGGTCTAACCGTGATGTTTTAAAACTTTTGCTGGTCTGTTTTTCTACTTCCTGTCGAAACTCTTTGAATTTATCAAAAGTTTCCGTTTTATGTTTCATAAGATACACATAACCATAATGCAATGCAACATCCGTATAGGTTACGAAGTATTCATATCCATTTCTAGCCGGGCTAGACATGGGCCTATATATGTCACCATGAACGAGGGCTAACAGCTCGGTGGCACATACACCCTTACCGCTAAAAGGCATTTTAGGCACTTTGTGTTGGTTTCTATTTAGGTCCCAAGATCATAACAAGCATGAAAAACATGTGTGAATACATCAAAGGAGATAGCGGAATAATCACATTGATCGGTTGAGACGATTCGGCAACAAACGAAACGATTTTTGCCCTCCATTTTGGCGCCACTACAATGCAGATTTTTCTGCCCACTGTTTCAGTTTTGAGTCACCATTTTGAGCTTCGAATCTTCGTCGTTTGATTCCCGGCTCGTGGGTGGGTTTCCCTAACACCTTCGTATGCCTCTTAGAAGTGTACTAGCACTTGGATCTTTTCCAAAATCAAGTTTCCTCCTCTCTGGACTGTCACGTTTTTGACAGTGTATGGCAGGCCCTTGGCGGTTTTTTGTGACGGAGAAATAGTGAAGAGAGAGTTCTCTAGGGTTTCTAAAATATTCATCTAATGAATAATGATAGTTACCAAAGTGTAGAGAGATATTTTGTTTTTATACTTTAGGTAAAAACCATTTCACTTTTACCCTAAACTTGGTAGGTGTGGGTAAATGGTTTTCTAAAAGTAAAAAAAGGTAGTTGGGTGGTAGGTACACCTACCACACATGGGCCCCACATATTTGAATTCAAAATTCAAATATCTCTACGAACATTTGCCGCGGCTCGGTTCCGTTTAATCCGATTAAACGAACTTCCGTCGTTAAATAATTAAATCTAATTTAATTAAATATCGATGCCTCGCAAATATATTACGAACGTCGTTTACGAATTAATTCTAAATTAATTCGTTCGTTCACATTAAAGTCCGACTTTAATTTCGTAATGAAATCCAATTCATATTAATATATCCGATATATTAATTTTAGCCCATTCGAATAAATTAAATAAAAAATCAAATTTAACTATTAAATTCATTTTACCGATTAATTCCAAATTAATCACGTTCTCTCTCTTTAGACGATATTTTTCCCAGATAAAATATCTCTGTAATTAATCCCAGATTAATTTTCTCTCTCATCGAATTAATCCCAGATTAATTAAAGTGCGAGTCATACATCATCGGTGAATCATTGGGAAGCGACCCATGAGATCCCCGGATATGTTGGCAGTAAATACGGTCGTCGGACTATCCGAACACGTAAGTACCAAGTACTACGTTTTACTGATTCACAAGACAAGGTTGGCTTCTAGCAAAGCACCATGCCTACCCAATTCTCCGGAAATATCCTTACAGGAATGAATGATCTATATCACGCGTAGTATACATCGTATAGTGCATATCGATCTAGTATCGGATGGTCACGTGCTAGGCCTGGGGCTGGAGTTGTGTCTGTCCCGTACGAATCACATGTCGGATGTGTTGGATAATATGACCCATAGCGTCACTATTTGTACAGATCACGGTGTGTTGTGTACAAATTAACTATGTGACAAGGAAATTGCACTCTCATCATTTGTGATTAGATCACCATAGATGTATAAATGTAAGAGAGGTCCATATGATTAGTTCCTGGATTGAGATGATATGAGACAGTATCAATCCCCGAAGGATTAATCATTAAATATCCCTAGCCAAAGTATTATCGAGACTGGACATCGATAATGCGGAATAGGCTAGTATTGCACTTGTGCGCGTTGTGAGGGCACAACGGCATAGTTCTCATATATATAAGTATTGGATACTTATGCAAGTGCGATAGGAGGTCGTGTTTCACCGATGGTACGGGAAACAGCTTCGCTCTGGATAGACCCCTCGGAATCCCATTGGTATTATGACTATGTGTCTATGGGAGGCCGAAATCGAGTTAGGTGTGTATAGTCTTAACCTGAGACTTGCATCGCTAATACTTACGATAATCGGTAGACTTTGGTCTTGGTGGTACAGGGCTTTAACCGGTTCTGTGTACACCGCTTCTGGGTTTATCAGAGAGTCGTAGTGTATTGGGTGTGATGTCGAGACGGAAGTGTCACTTCAGTCATATTGGAGTTGATGTCACGCAGGATACGGTACTAGTGCTCTTGAGTGTTGCGCAACCAATCGGGATATTGTGACCAGGTCATGTATATCCGATTATAGAGACTATGTTACCAGACATCCGACATGTGCTTCGGACGGGGCAGACACTTATCCAGCCCCCCAGCCCTAGCACGTGATTATCCGATATACACAATACTACGGTATATACTACGCTTGATACAGATCTATATATTCCTGTAAGAATATTTCTGGAGATTGGGTAGGCATGGCGTTTTGCTAGAGGCTAACCTTGTCTTGTAAGTCGATATAAACGTAGTACGAGGTACTTACGTGTTCGGACAGTCCGACGATCGTATTTACTGCCAACATATCCGGAGATCTCATGGGTCGGTTCCTGAAGATTCACCGATGACGTATTACTCGCACTTTGATTAATCTGGGATTAATTAGAAGAGAGAGATAGAATTAATCTGGGATTAATTCGATGAGAGAGAAAATTAATCTGGGATTAATTACGGAGATATTTTATCTCGGATAAAATATCGTTAAAGAGAGAGAACGATTAATTTGGAATTAATCGATAAAATTAATATATTTGATATATTAATCGAAATTGGATTTCGACGCGGAATTAAAATTAGATTTTAATTCGGGCGAACGAATTAATTTAGAATTAATTCGTTAGCGACGTGAATAGTGAATTCGCTAGGCGTAATCACTTAATTACGACGCGACGGAAAATTCGTTAATTTGGAATTAGCGAACCCGAGCCCGAAGTGATTGCGAGCGCATTCGCATTTCGAATTCGAGCGCGGCACGCGAGTCACATCAAGCGTCAAATCGCTAGTCGCGTCAATCGTCAAATCAATTGTCACTTTGAGTGATGTGACTTGACAAATATGTCACTTTATTAAAGTGAATAGATGTGTGTGAAAAGTGATGTATATGACTAAAAGTATAAAGTAAAAGTGATGGAATATGAAAAGGTTTGGAATATATATATGTTTTATTTATTTTTGGAAAATAAATGAATAAATATATATTACTTTTTCTTTTCCCTTTCTATTCATTCGGTCCTCTCTCTCTTACATGCAGTACACGTTTTCTCTCTTCTCCCTCTCTTTTCTTTTTTCTTCTTCATCTCCTTCACGCATGGTGCGATTTTTTCTCTCTTTTTTTTTGGTTTCACCGAGAAGATTGAGAAGCAAAATGGAAGATGATAAGTGCTAGCACACACTTGAGTGATACAAAGGTGATAGGGAAGTGAGTTTGTGAGCATGGAATCTCAAAGCTTTGAGCTTCAATGGAGTCATGCATGGCCGATTTTTGGAGGTTCAAAAGGACTAAAATCGCACAGCCCACTGCAAGGAGGAGCCACTGCCGAGCTCAATGGAGGACGAAAATGGCTTTCTTCTTCATTTCATCAAAACCGAAATTCAATGTGAGTATATTCCGCACCTCCTTTGATGTGTTCATATGTGGTTTTTTTATGCATGATTTGTGATCCTTGGGACTTTGATTTAACTCTTTCAATGGTATCTTGAGCTTTTGATGCATGAAAACCGAATTAGGGTTCTTGAGCAAATTTGGGGCTTTTTGATTTTAGCTTGATTCTGACAAATTGATTCTTTAAGAATGCTTATATTTGATTGAATTTGAGTTATATGTAATCAATTTGATAAAAAAAATTGATTGGATTGATTTTCCCCAATTTGCTTATTTTTGGTCAAAACTTTAATTTGGGCAAACTCGATTTAGGCATGATTTGGTTGAATTGTTTGATGAAGTATGCTTGAATGAGGTTGAATTGAAGTTGTGCATGATCAATTTCAAGAAAATTGGATTAGATCAATTTTCCCCAATTCTTTAGGTTGAACATGAAACTTGAAATTGGGTAAAATGTGTTTGAGCATGTTTTAATTGAATTGGATGTTTAAGTATGCTTAGAACATGTTTAATTGAGATTGTGTGTGATCAATTTCATGAAATTGGATTGGATTCAATTTTCCCCAAATTGAAGGCTTGGCCGAAAATTGCATAACCCTAATGTCTTGGTAATTTTGTTTTGTTTGATCATTGGATGACTTAAAACAATTGGTTAATGTTGTTTTGAAGTTCAATTGGATTGAATTTTGATTTAGAACATTTTTTCCCTTTTAAAGTGGCTTGGCCGAATCTTATGAACATGAAATTCTTTGTGATTTTTTGTTTTAATTCATTGGATGAATTGAATTGATTTGGGAAATTAAGATTGTGGACTCAATTGGATTGAAACCGAATCGAATTGAAAAACCCCTAATTGCCGAGACTTGGATACATGTTAATTTGGGCTTGATTTTGAAATTGGGCTTGTTAGGTTGTAATTGGGCTTTTGGGCTTTGTTGTAACAAAGTTGGGTTTAGGCAAAATTGGTTGGATCCAATTAGGCCCAAAACCGAATCCAAAAGGTCCAATTATGACTTAATGGACCTTAATTATTTAATTGGGCCTAATGGGCCAAAATTAATTTAAAGGCTTATGGGGTAACTCCCGGATTGGATTTTGGTTGTTCGGTTTGATCCGAGTTGACCAAAAGTCCACGCCTATAGAAATTAATTAAAAGCCCATTGGACTTTAATTAAATAAAACATTAGATGTTAGTCGGGCTTTGAGACCCGTTGCGATTAAATTTGGAATTTAAGTCGTAAAGGTTCGTTAATAAAGGTGTAATATTTAATTTGGAATTAAATAATGAATTAGAATTAAATACGTATTAAATTGGATTTATTATGTAATTTAATTTAATTCGTAGAAATTGTACTTTGAGTACGTGTTCGCAAAACGAGTTTGACTCGAACAAAAATCAAATCTTTGTTTGAACATTGGATGATCACTAATATTCAAGATTAATTAATTTGATTGATTGATTGATAACATGCTTGTATGAATACATGGTTGTGATGTTTGAATAATGTATATCGGATGGATATTAGTCGGGTTGGGCGATTTTGGAAATTGTAATAAATTTGATTTATTAAATTGGACCTGCGTGTCCAGCCTTATCTCCTATTTCTTTGTATTCTCTTCTCACCTATTCCCCTCCATGTAAAAGAGGTTTCTTTAGAAGTGTAGTGTAACGGGTAGAAGTAATACAAGTGCTAGCGGGAGAGAGAAAGTGAGAGATTTGATCTAGGATCAATGTAAAATATCCATCCGCATATCATTATTATTTTATTTCATACTCGCTTTATTATGTGTTTAGAATGCATGCTTAAGGGTGTATGATGATGAGACCTTAACAAAGATAATTAAATTGGTAGCCAATTTGCACGCGAAAAACCCTCGTTAAATATCATGCGTTTTTCCTTCCATTGAGTGATTCTTACTCAAGATCCGAGATTGGCAGGGGTTGTTGGCCAAAGTCAAGCCCTTGTCCATCAAAGATGTGTTTTAATCACGAGGCTTTGTTCCATATCGGTGTCGTGTCCAAGTTGTGGTTTGTTGGCCAAAGTCAAGACCACTTCTTGTCCATTGACATTGATTACGAAGCTTCCATGTCAATGGGTCCGCGCTTGACTGGGATCACTAGGTTTGTTGTGCCAAAGCCAAGGCCTAGTTGATTCAGAGGAAAAAGGTTAGGGTATACATTCGATGTATAGGCATATATAAGATATATGTTTGGGACTTGGATGTCCACCTACTGGATCTAGGAGTTGGATAAGATCCAATTGATCTTAGAGATCTACCTAGTTAATTATCATACAATTTGTTGGCCAAAGTCAAGATTGTGTGATATTTAACGGATCCTAGCCCACTAGGAAACACGGTTTCCCGAGTACTCGACAGAGGGTTAGAGGCTCGACGAAAAATAGTGGGAGGCAAGAATTGAATTTGCAATACTCGTTCAATTACTCGCCGTATGCGCTCATTTAAATTATTTCGTCATTAGATTAAATGTTAGTTAGACTAATATTTAAATTGTTGTTTTAATAACAGTTGGACTGTATTATACTTGATTATATATAATTGGATTATATTAATCAATATATTTGAATTAATTAATTTCAGTTTACAGTTGATTTTATAATTGGATTATAGTAATCAATGTAATTGAGGTTAATTAATTTGGATTATATTTGATTATATAGTTGGACTATTATAATCATTATAATATATAAAGTACCACTAATCGTTGATTAAATAGTTGGACTATTGTAATCAAGATAAAATTGAAAAGTTGGATATTTAAAATATAATCTAGGATTAAAATATTTTAAATATTTAATTTTCAAATTGGGAATAAATAATAGTTACTTTATTTGATAAAATAACTCATTATACCTTAAGCCCAAAATTAAGCAAGATAAGTAGAGCATAAAATCTTTGGAAGATTTTTGTGATGATGACTTTAATGCTTAATTTAATATACTTGTCATAAATCTAATATTGGATTTAAGAAGTATTAAAATTGCAATTTATAATTCTTGGAGAATTAATTGACAATTCATGTAAAGTCAAAGTTTGCAATTAGGCATGTAGCACGAGGTGCACATTCCTTTCAATATTCTAAAAACCAAGGCTTGGCCTAAGGTTCCTAAAATATTGAAAAGGATAATTGACATATCCCAAAGTGACTACCATTTGGATATGGAAGACACGAAGGAATTAAAGAAAGGGCGAGGCTCTAACTTTAAAAATGTTTGTCTTAGTTATGTTCACAGCTAGTATTGAAATTAGATTTTAAATACTTAGTGTGGTACATAAAATATATATTCAGAATCTGCTTTGAGCAGGATACTGACTTCAAGCTGAGATTGCTCTGCGAATCGGAAACGGGACGAAAGTCGCTGTTTCGACCGTAGATACCTAAGTTTAGGAACTACCCTTCGGGTATGTACTTGAATTAGGAACTGTTATAATGTAACTAGTTTGACTAGAGACATTATCTCTTATCAGTGTTTAATCCGTTGCGGATAAAACCTTTATATTATAGAACACTGAGTGTTTTTATATAAAGATGATACTGAGATAAATATATTAGATATAAATAACAGAATTTATATTTTGAATATAAATAAAAATCTCAAACATATAAATTGACAAATAAATAGCTCAAATTGATTTGATCAATAGAGACTTATTTGTGGCATTGTTGTCTAGGACACAATTTAATTAGACTCGTATATCCACACTTTTGAAGAGTGGGTACTAGGACTGATTTGACTATTCAAATAAGGTCTGCGAATCTAGTTTATTAGGTAAAGTACCTAAAATATTTTTCTTGGTAATAGTGTTAGTGCCACCGATCTGTTAGCCCTATTCATGGTGAAGTAAGTGGGCCCATATCTAGCTAGGCTAGATGTGAACATGAATATTTCGTGACCTTAACGGATGTGGCATCACGTTATGGTTATGTGTTTCTTTTGAAGAACACAAATCAGAAACTTTAAAGTTTCGACACGAAATACATAAACAGATCGGCTATAGCATTATTCCGCCACGGTAAGACCGTAATGGAAAATACTTTAGCAGTAAGTTTCTCGTATACTTGAAAGAGTATAGTATTCTTTCAATGAGGACTCCTCTTGGAACACGTCATTTTGACGGTGTGTCCGAACAGGATTAACCGAATTTTGTTAGACATAATAAGGTTAATCACGAGTCGCTTTGAGCTACCATTTCCTTCAATAGGATATGTACTAACAGTGCAAAACTTATTTAGAATAAGGTTCCATATAAATCTGTTTGACAGATATCGTATAGGATATGAACAGGAAAGAAACGAGGTTTCTCATTCCTGACAATTTGGGTATGCTAGGCATAACGTTTGGATGATACCAAACTAAGGACCCAAATTGGATAAGTGCCAATATAGGTTATCCTAAGGGAAACCATAAGTATAGTACTTATACATCTCACATGAGAACAATGTGATTGTTGCTCTCCATGCGGTTTTCCTAAGAGGAATACCGATATGCAGTGGTAAGTGGGAGGATAGTATAACTCGATGAAAATCGGAGTAATACTGTTCTAGGCACTGAATCTTAATGGAACATATATAATTCATCAAGGATGAAACTATACCATTAATCTTCGAATACACAAGAACAAAGGAAGTGATACGAGGTATCGACTCCCTATTATGACAAAGTGTCATGAGTCCGAAATGGATTCCATGTATATCAATAAGTTTGGATACTAGTTGATGTACCACAAGGCATTGTGCCTATTGGTACTATAAGTCTTCAAGGAAGACGTACATGGATGGCAATATACCAACGTATAAAGCTAGGCTTTTAACGGAAATGTATCGTTATCGACATTGTGATTGATTACGATTCAACCTTTTACCTATTGCCACTGTAGATCCATTTGGATGATGCTTGCTGACGCGAGCATAAGTTCTTGGAATTATCATTTTGATGCAATCATAATGGTGTATGATTTAATTCAAAACGAAAATGATTCTAGTGTAAATAAGAGGGTTAGTGGGAGCGCACTGACAGTGGCTGTCCTATAAAATAATGATAATACGTCATTTCTTGGAAATGATATTCCCATAAAAATAAATGTCGGCGAAAGCTTGGCTTTCGAAATACTCTCCGTGGAACCGTACATTGAAAAATGTACAAGACCTGGTGTATCATACGCTTTGAGCATATGGATTCACAAACAGGACAATCCGAGTGATAGTCACTGGATTGATGTTAGGAACATCCGTTAGTATCTTAGAGAACTAAGGATGCTGTCTTAGTCTATGGAGTAGGAGAACTTGAAGTGACTGGGATCACTGTAGCAAGTTTCCTATAAACCGATAAAGACGACTAAAAGTCGCAAACGGTACTATACAGTTTGAATAACGGTGCAGTGAGCTGGAAATATTCCGAGCAAGATAACTGTTGCCGAATTAACAACAAATGCGGATTATTGCTGCAGCTGAGGCAGCAATAGAAGCCATTTGGATCGATAATAAATCTAATTAGATTAGATATAGTTCTGTTAGCAGCTGAGCTAGGCGTCAGCACAGGCTAAAGAATTAAAGGTCTCATCGACGATCCAGATATATACTTCTATATCATCTGATTCGTTCGGATCATACATCGTGGCGATGTGATGATCGTGTAAATCGCGTCAGACGATAATTAAGCAAATCCGCTGACGAAAACCTTTCCTCAGCAATTTGAGCGAATTGTACATAGTTCGGGTGTTAGACACTCGAGTGACTGGCTATGTGCCAAGTGGGAGATTGTTGGATAATATGACCCATAGCGTCACTATTTGTACAGATCACGGTGTTGTTGTACAAATTAACTATGTGACAAGGAAATTGCACTCTCATCATTTGTGATTAGATCACCATAGATGTATAAATGAAGAGAGGTCCATATGATTAGTTCCTGGATTGAGATGATATGAGACAGTATCAATCCCCGAAGGATTAATCATTAAATATCCCTAGCCGAAGTATTATCGAGACTGGACATCGATAATGCGGAATAGGCTAGTATTGCACTTGTGCGCGTTGTGAGGGCACAACGGCATAGTTCTCATATATATAAGTATTGGATACTTATGCAAGTGCGATAGGAGGTCGTGTTTCACCGATGGTACGGGAAACAGCTTCGCTCTGGATAGACCCCTCGGAATCCCATTGGTATTATGACTATGTGTCTATGGGAGGCCGAAATCGAGGTAGGTGTGTATAGTCTTAACCTGAGACTTGCATCGCTAATACTTGCGATAATCGGTAGACTTTGGTCTTGGTGGTACAGGGCTTTAACCGGTTCTGTGTACACCGCTTCTGGGTTTATCAGAGAGTCGTAGTGTATTGGGTGTGATGTCGAGACGGAAGTGTCACTTCAGTCATATTGGAGTTGATGTCACGCAGGATACGGTACTAGTGCTCTTGAGTGTTGCGCAACCAATCGGGATATTGTGACCAGGTCATGTATATCCGATTATAGAGACTATGTTACCAGACATCCGACATGTGCTTCGGACGGGGCAGACACTTATCCAGCCCCAGCCCTAGCACGTGATTATCCGATACTGGGCCGATATACACAATACTACGGTATACTACGCTTGATACAGATCTATATATTCCTGTAAGAATATTTCTGGAGAATTGGGTAGGCATGGCGTTTTGCTAGAGGCTAACCTTGTCTTGTAAGTCGATATAAACGTAGTACGAGGTACTTACGTGTTCGGACAGTCCGACGATCGTATTTACTGCCAACATATCCGGAGATCTCATGGGTCGGTTCCTGAAGATTCACCGATGACGTATTACTCGCACTTTGATTAATCTGGGATTAATTAGAAGAGAGAGATAGAATTAATCTGGGATTAATTCGATGAGAGAGAAAATTAATCTGGGATTAATTACGGAGATATTTTATCTCGGATAAAATATCGTTAAAGAGAGAGAACGATTAATTTGGAATTAATCGATAAAATTAATATATTTGATATATTAATCGAAATTGGATTTCGACGCGGAATTAAAATTAGATTTTAATTCGGGCGAACGAATTAATTTAGAATTAATTCGTTAGCGACGTGAATAGTGAATTCGCTAGGCGTAATCACTTAATTACGACGCGACGGAAAATTCGTTAATTTGGAATTAGCGAACCCGAGCCCGAGAGTGATTGCGAGCGCATTCGCATTTCGAATTCGAGCGCGGCACGCGAGTCACATCAAGCGTCAAATCGCTAGTCGCGTCAATCGTCAAATCAATTGTCACTTTGAGTGATGTGACTTGACAATATGTCACTTTATTAAAGTGAATAGATGTGATGTGAAAAGTGATGTGATATGACTTAAAGTTAAAGTAAAAGTGATGGAATATGAAAAGGTTTGGATATATATATGTTTTATTTATTTTTGGAAAATAAATGATAAATATATATTACTTTTTCTTTTCCCTTTTACTATTCATTCGGTCATCTCTCTCTTACATGCAGTACACACGTTTTCTCTCTCTCCCTCTCTTTTTCTTTTCTCTTATCTCCTTCACGCATGGTGCGATTTTTCTTCTTTTTTTTTTTTGGTTTCACCGAATTTGAGAAGCAAAATGGAAGATGATAAGTGCTAGCACACACCTAGTGATACAAAGGTGATAGGGAAGTGAGTTTGTGAGCATGGAATCTCAAAGCTTAGAGCTTCAATGGAGTTCATGCATGGCCGATTTTTGGAGGTTCAAAGAGGACTAAAATCGCACAGCCCACTGCAAGGAGGAGCACTGCCGAGCTCAATGGGGACGAAAATGGCTTGTCTTCTTCATTTCATCAAAACCGAAATTCAATGTGAGTATATTCCGCACCTCCTTTGATGTGTTCATATGTGGTTTTTTTTATGCATGATTTGTGATCCTTGGGACTTTGATTTAATCTTTCAGGATGTCTTGGTAAACTAGTCTCTATAATCGGATATACATGACCTAGTCTTATCCCGTTGGCCGCGCAACACTTAAAGCCTAATACTGTATCCTACGTGACATCATCTCCATCCATATGACTAGAGTGATACTTCCGTCTTGACATCACACCAATACTCTACGATTCTCAACATACCCAGTATGCGTACATAGAACCGGTTAAAGCCCTGGACGACCTCAACCAATGTATATTGATTTTCGTAAGTATTAGCGGTGCAAGTCTCAGGTTAAGACCAAATACACCTACCCTGATTTCGGACTCCCATAGACACACAGTCATACTACCAATGGGATTCCGAGGGGGTCTATCCAGAGCGAAGCTGTTTCCCGTACCATCAGTGAAACACAACCTCCTATTACACTTGCATGAGTATCCAATACCCAAATATATGAGAACTATGCCGTTGTGCCCTCACAACGCGCACAAGTGCAATACTAGTCTTTTACGTATTTATCGATGTCCAATCTCGATAATACTCTGACTAGGGATATTTAATGATTTATCCTACGTGGACTTGATACTGTCTCATATCATTCTCCGTCCAGGAACAAATCATAGGGACCTCTCATCATTTATACATCTAAGGTGATCTAATCACAAATGACAAGAGAGCAATCTCCTTTGTCACATAGTTAATTTGTACAACAACACCATGATCTGTACAAATAGAGACGCTATGGGTCATAATTGTCCAACAATCTCCCACTTGGCCTATATCCAGTCACTCGAGTGCCTAACACCCGACACCCGAACTATGTACGGTTGGCTCAAATTGCTGAGAAAAGGTTTTCATCAGCGGATTTTATGATTATCGTCTGATGCGATTTATACGATCATCACATCGCCATGATGTATGATCCAAACGAATCAGATGAATATCGAAGTATATATCTGGATCGTTGATGAGACCATTAATTCTTTAGCCTGTGCTGAAGCCTAGCTCAGCCGCTAATAGAACTATATCTAATCTAATTAGATTTATTATCGACCCAAATGGCTTCTATTGCTGCCTCAGCTGCAGCAATAATCTGTATTGTTGTTTATATGGTAACAGTATCTTGCTTGGAAGATTTCCAGCTCACTGTTCGGTATTCAAACTTTATAGTACCGTTTGTGACTTATAGTCGTCTTTATCGGTTTGGAAACTTGCTACAGCGATCCCAGTCACTTCAAGTTCTCCTTCTCCATAGACTAAGACAGCATCCTTAGTTCTCTGAGATACTAACATATGTTCTTAACTTTAATCCAGTGACTATCACTCGGATTGGTCTGATTGTGACTCCATATGCTCAAAGCGTATGAGACACCAGGTCACATACATTTTAAATGTACAATTTCTCAGATAGTGTTAACAACTTTAAATCTATCCCAATAGATCTTTATTCCTAGAATAAAGGTTGTTACTCCTAAGAATTCTACGGAGAATATCTCGAAAGCCAAGCTTTCACCGATTTTTTTATGGGAATATCATTTCCAAGAAATGACATATATTATCATTATTTTATTCAGGACATTCATTGTCAGTGCGCTCCCACTAACCTCCTTATATACACAAGAATTATTTTCGTTTCGAATTAAATCATAAACAATTATGATCACATCAAAACGTCAGCTCCAAAAACCTTATGCTTGCTTCAATCCAAACATGGATCGAACAACCCGCAAACCTAGTTTGCTGGTTTAGGTACGACAAAATCGTCAGGATATTATAAACATCCTCCAAAAGGTTTCCGTTTAAGGAAAGCGATTTTGATCTTTAACTGACACATTTCATAAATGTACAATTTCAGCAAGCATTATCCAAATGGATTTACTGTGGCAACAGGTAAAAGGTTGAACCGTAATCAACACAATGTTGATAACGATACCTTTTCGCTAAAAGCCTAGCTTTGTACGTTGGTATGTCGCCATCCATGTATGTCTTCCTTGAAGACTTTTAAGTACCAATAGGCACAATGCCTAACGGTACATCAACTAGTGTCTAAACATAGTTGGTATACATGGAATCCACTTCGGACTCATGGCACTTTGCCACAAAAGGGAGTCGATACCTTGTATCACTTCCTCAAACGTAGTCGGTTGGTCTACTCAACAAGATTGACATCTTTATGAGGTGAGATGAGAAACCCATACCCTAGGTTGTTTTTCTGATTCTCTTCGATCTACGCGGTTCTTGTGTATTCGAAGATTAATGGTATAGTTCATCCTTGATGAACTATCTGTGTTCCATTAAGGACTTCGTGCCTTGAACAGTATTACTCCGACTTTCATCGAGTTATACCATCCTCCCACTTACCACTGCATATCGGTATTCCTTTTAGGAAAACCGCATGGTGAGCACAACAATAACATTGTTCTCTTGTGAGATGTACAAGTACTATACTTATGGTATCCCTAGGATGACCTATAATTGGCACTTATCCTATTGGGTTTTAGTTTGGTATCATCCAAACATAGGCCTAGCATACCCAAACCATTAGGAATGAGAAAACCCAGTTTCTTTCCCGTTCATATCTAATTGATATCTGTCAAACAGATTATATGGAACCTTATTCAAAATAAGTTCTTGCACCGTTGAAGGAAATGGTAGCTCAGAGCGACTCATGATAACCTTATCATGTCCAACAAAATTCAGTTTCTCCGTACGGACACACAGTCAAACTGACATGTCTCGGGAGGAGTCCTCATTGAAAGAATGCTATACTCTTTCACGTATGTTTGAAACTTACTGCTTAAGTATTTTCCATTACGGTCTTACCACGACGGTTTAATACTTTAGACGATCTGTTTGTCTACTTCGTGTCGAAACTCTAAAAGTTATCGATTTGTGTTCTTCAAAAGAAACACATAACCATAACGTGATGCCACATCCGTTAAGGTCACGAAATATTCATATTCACATCTAGCATTGCTAGATATGGGTCCACTTACTTCACTATGAATAGGGCCAACAGATCGGTGGCATTAGCACTTTTACCAAGTAAATAGTGTTTTAGGCACTTTGCCCAATAAACTAGATTCATAGACTTTATTTGAATAGAATCAAATTAGTCCTAGTACACACTCTTCGAAAGTGTGGATATACGAGTCTTGATTGTGTCCCAGACGACAATGCCACAAATAAGTCTCTACTGATAAAATCAGTTTGAGCTATATTTGTCATTTTATATGTTTGAGATTTATTTATATTCAAAATATAAATTATGTTACTCACATCTAATGTGTTTATCTTAATATCATTCGTTATATAATGAAACACTTAGTGTTCTAGATATAAAGGTCTATCCGCAACAGATTAAACACTGAATAAAGATAATGTTTCTAGTCAACTAGTTACTTTATAACAGTTCCTAATTTAAGTATATACCCAAAAGGTAGTTCCTAAACTTAGGGTTCTACGGTCGAAACAACGACTTTCATCCTGTTTCCGATTCGCAGATTAATCTCAGCTTGAAGTCAGTATCCTGCTCACAGCAGATTCTGAACATCAATCCATATAATTTATGTACAACACTAAGTATTTTAAAATCCAATTTTAATACTAGTAATAGACATAATATTGACAAACATTCTTAAAGTCAGAGCCTTGCCCTTTCTTTAATTCTTCGTGTCTGCCATATCCAAACGGTAGTCACTTTAGGATATGTCATTTATCTTCCTAGATATCATAATGATTTGCCTTGGCCCTTTCAAATATTTCAGAAGCCTTTGGCCAAGCCTTGGGTTTCTAGAATATTGAAGTATGGTGCGCCTTGCGCCACTTACCTAATTGCAAAGTGGACTTTACCTCCTCGAGAATAGTCTTTAACCTCCAAAAGTTATTTATTGCTATTTAATACTTCTTAAATCCGAACATAGATTTATGACAAGTATATCGAATAAGCACTTAAAATCATCACATAAATCTTCCAAAGATTATGATTTACTATTTGCTTAATTCTTGCTTAGGCATAATAGGTTATTTTATCAATAAAGTAACTTATTATTTATTTCCAGGACCATCCTGAAATTATTCCCAATTTAAAATATAGTCGTTTAAATACATTTTCACCTAGGATTATGTTTTAAACACTAATATTTCATTTATCTTGATTCCTAATAGTCCAACTATTAATCAACGATTTGTGGTACTATGTATTATATTGATTATTATAGTCCAACTATACAATCAAATATAATTTAAATCATTAACCTCAATTACATTGATTACTATAATCCAATTATAAAATCAACTAAATTGAAATTAATTAATTCAATATATTGATTACTATAATCCATTATATAATCAACTATAATACAGTCCAACTGCTTATTAAAACAACAATTTAAATATTAGTTCAACTAACATTTAATTATATGACGAATAATTTGAATGAGAGCGGTATGGCAAGTAATTAAACGAATATTGCAAATTCAATTCTTGCCTCCCACATTATTTTCGGCGAGCCTCTAACCCTCTGTCGAGTACTCGGGAACCGTGTTTCCTAGTGGGCTAGGATCTCGTTAAATAACACACAATCTTGACTTTGGCCAACAAATTGTATGATATTTAACTAGGTAGATCTTAAAGATCAATTGGATCCAATCCAATTCCTAGATCCAGTAGACGGATATCCAAATCCTAAAAATATATCTTATATATGCCAATACATCCAATGTATTACCTAACCTTTTTCCTCTGAATCAACTAAGCCTTGGCTTTGGCACAACAAACCTAATGATCCCAGTCAAGCGCGACGCACCCTTGACCATGGAAAGCTTCGTAAATCATGTCGATGGACAAGAAGTGGTCTGACTTTGGCCAACAAACCACAACTTGGACAAGACACCAATATAGAACAAAACTCTCGTGATTCAAACATATCTTCGACGGACAAAGGGCTTGACTTTGGCCAACAACCCAATGCCAGTCTCGGATCTTGAGTAAGATCACTCAATGGAAGGAAAAACGCATGATATTTGATGAGGATTTTCGCGTGCAAATTGCTACCAATTTAGTATTTTTGTTTAGGTCTCATTCATCATACACCCTAAACATGCATTCTAAACACAAATAAAGCGCATATGAAAATAAATAATAATGATATGCGGATGGATACTTAACACATTGATCCTAGATCAAATCTCTCACTTTCTCTCAAACTAGCACTTGTATTATTTCTACCCGTTACACTACACTACTAAAGAAACCTCATTTACATTGAGGGGAATAGGTGAGAAGAGAATACAAAGAGAAATAGAGGTGATAAGGCTGGACACGCAGGTCCAATTTAATAAATCGAATTTATTACAACAATTCCAAAATTGCCCCCACCCGACTAATATCCATCCGATATACATTATTCTTCATCACAACCATGTATTCACACAAGCATGTTTCAATCAATTAATCAAATTAATTAATCTAACAATTAGTGATCATCCAATGTTCAAACAACGATTTGATTTTGCGCGAGTCAAACTCATTTTGCGAATAAGTACTCAAAGTACGAATTCTTGAATTAAATTAAACTACAACATTAAATCAAATTTAATATGTATTAATACTAATCCACTATTTATTCCAAATTAAATATTACACTTTATTAATAGACCTTTTACGACTTAAATTCCAAATTTAATCGTTACGGGTCTCAAAGCCCGATTAACGTCCAACGTCAATTTAATTCAAGTCCAATGGGCTTTAAATTAATTTCTTTAAGGCATGGGCTTCGGAAACCAAAGCCCAATCAAGGAGTAACCCCATAAGCCAGAAATCAATTTCGGCCCATTAGGCCCAATTAAACTTTAAAGGTTCATTAAGTCGCATTTGGGCTTTATGGAAGGGATTTTGGGCCCAATTGGATCCAATCCAATTTGCCTAAATCCAACTTTGTACAACAAAGCCCAATAAGCCCATTTAAAACTTTAAAAGCCCAAATCCAATTTTAAGGCCCATATAATTAAATTACCAAATTCCAAATTCCAATTAATTACCAAAGTGTAGTACATGATTAATCATCCAAATCAATTTCTAAACACAAATTTGTCCAATTAACCATGCTCATCATCATCATCACATGTCCAACACATTAATGAAAAATCAAACCCATTCACCATGCTCAAAGTCTCGGCCAAGGGATGCATTTTTGTCCAAATCCGAATTCAATCAATCAAATCCAAATTAACATTAAATCATCATCCCGAATGATTTCCAACAAATCCAATTATTAAAAATCAAAAATACCAAGACATTAAAGGGCATCCACATTCGGCCAAGGTAAGGAAATTAGGGATTTTTGATCAATTCAAAATTAAATCCAATTCAATCTTAAATTAACATATCCAACATCATTACAACTTCATCCAATGAATCAAAATGAAAAATTCCAAGATTTCATAATGCTCTACATTCGGCCAACATGAATTTTGGGGAAAAAATTGATCCAATCATTATTTCATTAAGTTGATCCAATCAATCTTAAATTAAACATGTATTAAGCATACTTAAACATCCAATTATTCAAATCATGCTCAAATACAAAATACCCAATTTTAAGCCCTAAAAATTTCATGCTTGAACCTAGGCTCTTGATGCCATTGTTGGTTTCTATTTAGGTCCAAGATCATAACAAGCATGAAAAACATATGTGAAACATCAAAGGAGATAGCGGAATACTCACATCGATCGGTTGAGACGATTCGGCAACAAACGAAACGATTTTTGCCCTCCATTTTGGTGCCACTACAGTGCAGATTTTTCTTCCCACTGTTTCAGTTTGAGTCACCATTTTGAGCTTCGAATCTTCGTCGTTTGATTCCCGGCTCGTGGGTGGGTTTCCCTAACACCTTCGTATGCCTCTTAGAAGTGTACTAGCACTTGGATCTTGCCACAAAATCAAGTTTCCTCCTCTCTTGGACTGTCACGTTTTTACAGTGTATGGCAGCCCCTTGGGCCTTTTGTGAGGGAGAGAAAGAGTGAAGAGAGAGTTCTCTAGGGTTTCTAAAATATTCATCTAATGAATAATGATAGTTACCAAAATGTAGAGAGATATTTTGTTTTTATACTTTAGGTAAAAACCATTTCACTTTTACCCTAAACTTGGTAGGTGTGGGTAAATGGTTTTCCAAAAGTAAAACAAGGTAGTTAGGTGGTAGGTACACCTACCACACATGGGCCCCACATATTTGAATTCAAAATTCAAAAATATCTACAAACATTTGTCGCGGCTCGGTTCCGTTTAATCCAATTAAACGAACTTCCGTCGTTAAATAATTAAATCTAATTTAATTAAATTGATGCCTCGCAAATATATTACGAACGTCGTTTACGAATTAATTCTAAATTAATTCGTTCGTTCACATTAAAGTCTGACTTTAATTTCGTAATGAAATCCAATTCATATTAATATATCCGATATATTAATTTTAGCCCATTCGAATAAATTAAATAGAAAAATCAAATTTAACTATTAAATTTTTTTACCGATTAATTCCAAATTAATCGCGTTCTCTCTCTTTAGACGATATTTTATCCCAGATAAAATATCTCCGTAATTAATCCCAGATTAATTTTTCTCTCTCATCGAATTAATCCCAGATTAATTAAAGTGCGAGCCATACATCATCGGTGAATCATTGGGAAGCGACCCATGAGATCCCCGGATATGTTGGCAGTAAATACGGTCGTCGGACTATCCGAACACGTAAGTACCAAGTACTCGTTTTACCGATTCACAAGACAAGGTTGGCTTCTAGCAAAGCACCATGCCTACCCAATTCTCCGGAAATATCCTTACAGGAATGAATGATCTGTATCAGGTGTAGTATACATCGTATAGTGCATATCGATCTAGTATCAGATGGTCACGTGCTAGGCCTGGGGCTGGAGTTGTGTCTGCCCCGTACGAAGCACATGTCGGATGTCTGGTAACTAGTCTCTATAATCGGATATACATGACCTAGTCATAATATCCGATGCCCGCGCAGCACTTAAGAGCACTAATACCGTATCCTACGTGACATCATCTCCACTATGACTGGAGTGATACTTCCGTCTTGACATCACACCCAATACTCTACGATTCTCAACATACCCAGTATTGGCGTACACAGAACCGATTTTAAAGCCCTGGACGACCTCAACCAAAGTATATTGATTGTCGTAAGTATTAGCGGTGCAAGTCTCAGGTTAAAACCAAATACACCTACCCTGATTTCAGACTCCCATAGACACACAATCATACTACCAATGGGATTCCGAGGGGGTCTATCCAGAGCGAAGCTGTTTCCCGTACCATCGGTGAAACACAACCTTCTATTACACTTGCATGAGTATCCAATACCCAAATATATGAGAACTATGTCGTTGTGCCCTCACAACGCGCACAAGTGCAATACTAGTCTTTTACGTATTTATCGATGTCCAATCTCGATAATACTCTGACTAGGGATATTTAATGATTTATCCTACGTGGACTTGATACTGTCTCATATCACTCTCCGTCCAGGAACAAATCATAGGGACCTCTCATCATTTTACATCTAAGGTGATCTAATCACAAATGATAAGAGAGCAATCTCCTTTCACATAGTTAATTTGTACAACAACACCATGATCTGTACAAATAGTGACGCTATGGGTCAAATTGTCCAACAATCTCCCACTTATATGGGCCTATAATGTCACCATGAACGAGGGCTAACAGCTCGGTGGCACGTACACCCTTACCGCTAAAAGCATTTTAGGCACTTTGCCTAATAAAGAAGATTCGCAGACGTCATTTGAATTGGAATCAAATCCGTCCAAGTATCCATTCTTCCAAAGAGTGGATATACGAGTCTTGTTAATGTGTCCCAGACAATAATCCCACAAATAAGTCTCATATGATTTACTCAGTTTGAGCTTTTGTTTGTCATGTTATATGTTTGAGATTCATTTATATTCAAAATATAAAGACTATTATTAACATCTGCTATATATATCAAAATGTTATCTTTATATACAAAACACCTATTATTTCAGAATACAAAGGTACACCCGCAACGGGTTAAACAAAATGCAGAGATGATGTTCTTTAGTCAAACTAGGTACAAAATAACAGTTACCTAATATAATTACATGCCCCAAGGGCAGATACAAAACATAGGTCCCAACGGCCAAAACAGCGACTCTCGTCTCGTTTCCGACTCATAGGTCGATCTCATCTGAAGCCAGTATCCTACTAGTCAGCAGATCTTGCACACCAGTACATATGTGAGTACCACATCCAGAATCAAAAATCCAATTTTTAAAACTAGTAGTGAACATGTTTATAACAAACATACTTGAAGCTGGAGCCTTGTCCGTCTTCACTTCCTTCAACTCCGCCTTGTACTCACGCTAGTCACGCTTCCAGTGACCCTGTTTGCCATAATATAGGCAGATGTCTTGGGATATGTCCTTAGTCTTCCTAGAAGACTGTGATGATTTAGCCTTGCCCTTTTTCATCATTTTCTTCACACCCACAGAAGCCTTCGGCCAAGCCTCGGCCATCTTGGATGTCAAAGTAAGGTGCGCATCGTGCTTCTTGCCCTTTAGAAGCTCTGGCTCTGCCTCCTTGAGCATAACCATCAACTCTCCAAGAGTCCTCTCTTGGTTCATCATATTATAGTTTTTGACGAACTCGCCCCAGCAGTCGGGTAAAGACTGTAAGATCAAATCTATAGAAGTCTCAGCCTCGAAGGTTATGCCCAGCTGACCTAGCTGTTCGATGTCAGTAATCATCTGCGATATATAGTGCTCGACAGACGTACCCTCTGACATACATGAACGAAAGAGCTTCTTATGTAATTCGTGCTTCTGAGATCTAAGATTAGATCTGTGAAGATCCTTCAATTTCAACATCATACTATAAGGATCCAATCCTTTGTTCTGACGACGAAATTGAGGAGTCATTGCGGCAAGCATGACAGATTGAGCACTAAAGTTATCATCATGATGAGTCTTCCAAAGCTCATGCTCTACTATTTGCTCAACTCCGGACTTAGGCCCGAGAGGTTTCTCTATGACATAGAGTAACTTCTCGGCTCCCAGGACTATCCTGAGATTCATCTCCCAATCTGGAAAATTGGCGCCGTTAAAGACATTGTCGCCCATGACGATGTCCCTAACGTTAATCTTTCCAGCCATCTCGATTGCAATAGTCCAACTATCCAATCAATGATTTCGGGTACACTCAAAATGTAATAGTTACTATAGTCTAACTATATAACCAACTACAAGTGGAGTAGTGTGAAAACAGTCCAACTGTCCAAAGAAAGCAATATAACAATATTAGTCCAACAAATATATTTATAACAAAGATAAATTAAAATAAAAGAACGCATGTAAGCAAGTATTAAACGAAATTACAAATTTAATACTGGCCTCCCACTATTTTTCGGCGAGCCTCTAACCCTCTGTTGAGTACTCGGGAAACCAAGTTTCCTAGTGGGCTAGGATCCCGTTAAATAACACACAACCTTGACTTTGGGCAACAAGCTGTATGAAACTTAACTAGGTAGATCTCTAAGATCAATTGCATCCCATCCAATTCCTAGATCCGGTAGGTGGACCTCCAAGTCCGAGATATATATCCAATATATATCCTAACCTTTTCCTCTGAATCAACTAAGCCTTGGATTTGGCTCAACAAGCTTAATGATTCCAGTTAAGCGTGACCCATTGATAGTGGGAAAGCTTCGTAATCCACGTCAATGTACAAAAGTGACCTTGATTTTGGCCAACAAATCACAACTTCCCAAGATATGCGATATGTAACAAAGCTTTCGTGGTTCAAACACATCCGTGATGGACAATGATCTTGACTTTGGCCAACAAACCAATGCCAATCTTGGATCTTGAGAGAGAACCACTCAATGGAAGGAAAAACGCTTAATATTGTAAGAGGGTTTTTCACGTAAATTGGCAACCAATTTATTATCTTTGATTAGGTCTCATCATACACCCTTAAACATGCATTCTAAAAGCATAATAAGACGCGATTAAAATTAATAATGATATGCGGATAGATATATAAAAATTTGTTCCTAGAACAAATCTCTCCCTTTCCTCACTCCCACTAGCACTATTCATACTTCTACCCAATTAGATAATACATTAAAGAAACCTCATTAACATTGAGGGGAATTGGTGAGAATAGAAATTCAAAGAGTAAAGAGATAATAGGTTGGACACGTAGGTCCAATTTAATAAATTTTAAATTTATTACAACAATTTCCAAAATTACCCCCACCTATCTAATATCCATCCGATATACATTATTCATACAAATACATCCAAGTATTCACACAAAGCATGTTATTCAATAAATCTAATACATTTAATTAATCTTTGAATTAATGACCATCCAATGTTCAAACAACGATTTGATTTGCGTGAGTCCAACTCGTTTAAGAATAAATACTCAAAGTAAGTATTCTTGAATTATATCGAACTAAAATTTTAAATCCAATTTTAAATTGTATCCAATACTAATTCATATTTAATTCCAAATTAAATAATTACACTTTTAATAGTGCCTTTAGTCTTGGATTCCAAATTCAATCTAATTGGGTCTCAAAGCCTAATCAGCATCCAATACTATTCAATTAAAGTCCAATGGGCTTTCAATTAATTCTTTAGGCATGGGCTTTCACCATTATGGATGAAACCCAAGATGCTAAGGCCCAAATAGGAATCACCATATGCCAAAAATCAATTTAGGCCCATTAGGCCCAATTAAATTTTCAAAGGCCCAAAAGTCATGTTTGGACTTTATGGAAATGGTTTTAGGCCCAATTGGATCCAACCCAATTGTCCAAAACCATACTGGGCCCAACCAAGCCCATTAAGCCCAATTACAATAAATAAATTAACACATTATTCTAAATTACATATTAATCCAATTAAAGTGTAATTGCCACAATTAATCTAATTTTTCAAAAACACTAATTAATTCAACTAAGCATGCTCAACATTTCCAATTCACGTCCAACAAAAATTGAAGCAAAATCAACTCATTACAACATGCTATATGTCACGGTAATTGCAAGAAATAATACCCAATTTTGATTTCAATTCAATTAAATCAACAATCAATATTCATTTCATGCATTTAACATATCCAATTGTCAAAAATCAAAAAATCACCATGAACACATTAGGGTTCATATTCGGCCATGCTTGGGTTTTTGGGGAAAAATTAATCTAATCAATTTTCTCAAATCCAATCATGCATAACTCTAAGTTATCATAATCTAAGCATAACCAAACAATCAATTTAGGAAAATTCATACTCCAAGCAAAATCCCCAAATTAAAGTATATAAACCCTAGATTTCAAATCAAGCTTAGGATGGCTCTGATACCATTGTTAGTGTCCTAAACATTGTTGGGTTTCTAGGTTAATCCCAAGATCATATTAAGCATAGAAATAGAATGAATACGCATAGAAGAATGGCAGAATCACACTTACATTGAACGGCTTTTGGATGTGAAGATCAACAAGAACTTTTTCTCCTTTTGAGTAGTTTCGGCCAAGCCCATTTTGTTGATGATGTTGAACAAGCTCCAAGCTTTAAAGGATTCCAAGTTCTTAGTTCGGTTTCCCTATCACCTTTTATTGATCCTCTAATGTGCTAGCAAGATGGAAGAAAGAAAATAATTTCTTTTCTCCTTGGAGAGCTCACAGCAAAGCATGAAGAGGAGGGAGAGAGTTTTGTGTTTTTCAATTTTTATTTTCTAAAAAAAACATGAAAAACAATTACCAAAAATTGGTATATCCTTTTCCAAAAAGTCAAAGCCAACTTTGGCTCCAAAATCTCATTAATTTCTCTCACCAACTTATGTCATGAATAGTGACTGCATGTCACTTACCAAAAAGATGACTAGACATCTATCACTAAAGTGACAAGTGATGTGACTCGCGATGTGACTTGTGGGCCCCACTCGATTCAAAATGTGAGTGGGCCCTAAACACATCCGGGCTCAGTTTTGCTAATTTCAAATTAATGAACTTCCGTCGCGACGTAATTAAATTATTATGCCTAGCGAAATTACTATTCATGTCGGCTAACGAATTAATTCTAAATTACTCGTTTGCTCGAATTAAATCCAATTTTAATTCTGCGTCGAAATCTAATTTCGTTTAATATCGAATATATTATTTTATCGATTAATTCCAAATTAATCGTTCTCTCTCTTCAAATAGTACTTTATCTCAGATAAAGTCTCACCGCTATTAATCCCAGATTAATAAAGTTCGAATCATGCGTCATCGGTGAATCTTCGGAAAGTGACCCAAGTGATCCCTGGATATATTGGCAGTAAATCCGATACTCAGACTATCTGAACACGTACGTACCTTGTACTACGTTCTTACCGATTTACGAGACAAGGTTGGCTTCTAGCAAAATGCCATGCCTACCCAATTCTCCAGAAATATTCTTTATGGAATATACGATCTTTATCAGGAGTAGTATACAGTAGTATTGCGTATCTCGTGATCCAGTATCGGATGTCACATGCAAGGCATGTGGCTGGAATAATGTCTGCCCCGTACGAAGCATATATCGGATCACTAGCACCTAGTCTCTTTATTATCGGATAATCATGACCTAGTCATATTATCCCGATGGTTGCAACCCTTTTAGAGAACCAGTTCTATATTCCTGCGTGACCATCATGTCCATATGAATGAAGTGATACTTCCGTCTTGACATCACACCCAATACACTACGATTCTCAATAAACCCAGAAGAGGCGTACACATAACCTTTTAAAGTCTTGGACGACCAAAACCAAAGCGTATTGATTGTCGCAAGTACTAGCGATGCAAGTCTCAGGTTAAGACCAAATACACCTACCCTGATGCAGATTCCCATAGACACATAGTCATGCTACCAATGTGATTCCAAGGGGTCTATCCAGAGCGAAGCTGTTTTCCGTACCATCGGTAAAACACAACCTCCTACCACAGTTGCATAAGCATCCAATACTTAAATATATGAGAACTATGCTGTTACGCTTCCATAACACGCACAAGTGCGATACTAGTATATTCCGCATTATCGATGTCCAGTCTCGATAATACTACGATAGGATATAATGATTAAAACCGTCGTGGATTGATACTGTCTCATATCATCTCATCCAACTAATCATAAGGACTTTCATCATTAACACATTTAAGTAATTTAATTACGAAATGATAAAAGGCAATTTCCATTGCTACATAATTAATTTGTACAAAAAACACAATGTTTTTTACAAATAGTGACGCTATGGGTCATAAATGTCTAACAATCTCCTACTTGGCCTATAGCCAGTCACTCAAGCATCTAATACCTGAACTATATACATGTCGCTCAAACATTTACTGAGGTATAACTTTCGTCAGCGGATCTGCTATGTTGTCCTCTGATGCGACCTTTACATCGCCACGATGTATGACCTCACGAATCAGATGGAAACGACGAAGAACATGCTTGGATTGTTGATGAGACCGCGGTTCCTTAGCCTGCGCTATAGCCGCGTTATTGTCACAATACAATGGAACGGGCTCAGCTGCTAATAGAACTACTCCTAATGCAATTAGGAATTTACGGATCCAAACTGCCTCTTTTGCTGCTTCAGCTACAGCAATATACTCCGCTTTAGTTGTTGAATCGGCAATAGTCTCTTACTTGGAAGATTTTCAGCTTACTGCTCCATTGTTCAAACAAAATACGTACCTAGATTGCGACTTGAAGTCGTCTTTGTCGGTTTGGAAACTTGCATCGGTATACCCAGTTACCTCAAGTTCTCCATCTCCATAGATTAAGAAAGCATCCTTAGTTCATCTAAGATACTTAAGGATATTCTTAACCGCAATCCAGTGACCTTCACCTGGATCGACCTGATAGCCACTACACATGCTCAAATCATAGGAGACATCAGGTCTTGTACATATCATGGCATAAATGATCGATCCGAATACCAAGGCGAACAGTATCCGACTCATGTTGTCTCTCTCATCTTGAGTTTTAGGACACATGTCCTTAGATAGAGTGACGCCATGTGACACTGGCAACGGTCCCTTCTTGGACTGATCCATGTTGAATCTCTTCAACACTTTGTCAATGTACGTGCACTGGGAGAGTCCAAGCAGCTTTCTAGATCTATCCCGGTAGATCTTTATTCCCAGAATAAAGGCTACTTCTCCTAGATCTTTTTTGGAGAATTTTAATGAAAGCCAAGCTTTCACCGATGTTAACATGGGAATGTCATTGCCCATAAGCAATACATCATCAACATAAAGGACAATGAAAGTCAGTGCGCTCCCACTAACCTTCTTGTATACACAAGGATCATCTTCATTTTGAACGAAATCATATTCTTTTATGATCTCATCAAAACGTTGGTTCCAAGAACGCGACGCTTGCTTCAGTCCATAAATGGACTGATTTAACTTGCAAACCTTGTTTGCATGTTTAGGCACGACAAAACCGTCAAGCTATTGCATATAAACATCCTCCAACAGGTTTCCGTTAAGGAAAGTGGTTTTGACGTCCATCTGCCATATCTCGTAATCGAAATATGCAGCAATAGCAAGCATTATCCGAATGGAGTTAATCATGGCAATGGGTGGAAAGTTTCATCGTAATCGACACCATGTCGTTGACGATACCCCTTCGCTACAAGCCTAGCTTTGTACGTTTGTATGTTGCCATCCATGTCGGTCTTCTTCTTGAAGACCCATTTGCATCCAATAGGCTTTACACCTTCTGGTGCATCATCCAGTGTCCAAACTTGGTTGGTGTACATGGAATCCATTTCAGACTTCATGGCATCATGCCATAAACCGAAGTCGATACCTTGTATCGCTTCCTCATACGTAGTCGGCTCGTCTTCCTCAATGAGATTGATATCTACATGAGGTGAGATCAGAAACCCATACCTCTCAGGTTATTTTCTGACTCTCTCCGACCTACGCGATCCTTTGTAATCGAAGATTGTGGTACAGCTTCTTCCTTGATGAACTGTTCATGTTCCGTTGATGATTCTATGCCAGAAACAGTATCACTCCGATTTTCATCGAGTAACCGCATGTAGAGTAACAAAAACTTTGTTCTCTCGTGGGTGATAAAAGTAATATCCTTTGGTTTCCCTAGGATATCCTACAAAAAAGGCATTTATCCGATTTGGGTTAAAGTTTGGTACCTTCCAAACGTTTGACGTATGCCCAGCAACCCCAAATCTTCAGGAATGAGAAACCCAGTTTCTTTCCTGTCCATATCTCATATGGTGTCTTTTGAACAGACTTTTTCGGAACCTTATTCAAAATAAGTATTGCATTGTTTAATGCATATCCCCAGAAGGAAATATGTAGCTCAATACGACTCATCATAGACCTTACCATGTCTAACAAGGTTCGGTTTCTCCGTTCGGACACACCATTTAATTGCGGTGTTCCGGGAGGAGTCCACTGTGAAAGAATACCATATTCTTTCAAGTAGTCAAGAAACTCATTACTCAAGTATTTTCCACCACGGTCCGACCGCAATGCCTTAATACTTTTACCAGTCTGTTTTTCAACTTCTTGTCGAAACTCTTTGAATTTCTCAAAAGTTTCCGAGTTGTGTCTCATAAGATACACATAACCATAACGTGATGCATCATCCGTAAAGGTTACGAAGTATTCATATCCACCTCTAGCTTGGCTAGACATGGGCCCATAAACGTCACTATGAACAAGGGCTAACAGTTCGGTGGCACGTACACCTTTACCGCTAAAAGGTGATTTAGGCATTTTACCTAATAAGCATGATTCGCAAACGTCATATGAATTTGGATCAAATCCATCCAAGTACCCACTCTTCGAAAGTGTGGATATGCGAGTCTTGTTTATGTGTCCCAGACGACAATGCCACATATAAGTTTCATCTTTATGACTTACTTTAAGCCTTTTGTTTGTTACATTTTGAGATTGGTTTATATTCAAAATATAAAGACTATTATTTACAACAGCAGTGCAAATTTCTATATCATTTTTATACATAAAACACCCAGTGTTTCGAAATACAAAAGTATACCCACATTGGGTTAACATAGATACATAAATAATATTCCTAGTCAAACTAGGTACATAATAACAGTCTGTTAGTTCAAGTACATGCCCCGAGGACAGTTCTAAAACAAAAGTGCCAACGGCCAAAACGGCGACTGGTGTCGTATTTCCAACATGGAGGTCAATCTCTCCTGAAGCCAGTCTCCTGCTAATCCGCATATCCTGTACATCAGTACAAATGTGAGTACCACAACCATAATCAAAAATCCAATTTTTAAAACTAGAAGTAGTCATGTTTATTTCTATAACAAACATACCTGAGGCCGGTGCCTTGCCCGCCTTTATCTCCTTCTGGAGCGCCTTGTACTCGCGGCAGTCACGCTTTCAGTGACCCCGCTTGCCGTACTGGAGGCATACATCCTGAGACTTGTCCTTTGGCTTCCCAGAAGCCTCTGACGCTTTGCCCTTGCCTTTCTTCTTATGCTTCTTCTTTTTACACCTCCAGTCGCCTTGGGCCCAGCCCTCGGGGTCCGAGATGTAGAAGCGTAGTGCGCCTCGCACTTCTTGCCCTTAAGAAGTTCCTTTTCAGCCTCTCACAGCATAGACATCAGGTCTCCAAGAGTCTGCTCTTGGTTCATTATATTGTAGTTCATGATGAACCCACTCCAAGTGTCAGGGAGAGACTGCAAGATCAAATCTATAGAGGTATCTATCTCAAAGACAATCCCCATTTGTCCAAGCTGCTCGATATCGGCAATCATCTGTGACACATGATGTTCAACAATGTACCATCTGACATCCGAGCGTGAAAAAGCTTCTTCTATAACTCATATCTTTGCGATCTAAGATTAGATCGGTGTAGATCATTCAACTTCGCCAACATTGTATAGGGATCCAATCTCTTGTTCTGTAGACGGAATTGCTGAGTCATAGCAGCAAGCAAGATAGATTGAGCAGTTGCGTTGTCATCACTATGTGTCTTCCAAAGATCTATCTCGAGCAACTGATCAGATCTGGGGTTAGGCCCAAAAGGTCTCTCTATGGTGTATAGCAGCCTCTCGGATCCAAGGATATCCATAGATTCATGTCCCAATCGGAAAAGTTAGTGCCGTTGAAGATATTATCGCCAATGATGATGTCCCGGACACTGTTCTTTCCAGTCATTTTAATTGCGATAGTCTAACTATCCAATTAACAATGTAAGGGTATAGTCTAACTGTTACAAGAAAAATAACATAATATTAGTCCAACTAATAAAATAATTTTGACGAAATAATTTGAAAGTGCGTAAAGCTAAGTATTTGAACGAAATTGCAAATTCAATACTAGCCTCCCACTATTTTTCGGCGAGCCTCTAACCCTCTATTGAGTACTCGGGAAACCTAGTTTCCTAGTGGGCTAGGATCCCGTTAAATAACGCACAACATTGACTTTGGCCAACAAGCTGTATGATATTTAACTAGGTAGATCTCGAAGATCAATTGGATCTCATCCAATTCCTAGATCCGGTAGGTGGACCTCCAAGTCCGAAACATATATACAATATATATGCCAATATATCTAATATATTTTCCTAACCTGTTCCTCTAAATCAACTAAGCCTTGGCTTTGGCACAACAAGCTTAATGATTCTAGTTAAGCGGGACCCATTGACGTTGGAAAGCTTCGTAATCAATGTCGATGGACAAGAAGTGATCTTGACTTTGGCCAACAAATCACAACTTGGACAAGACACCGATATGGAACAAATCTTTAATGATTCAAACACATCCGCAATTGACAAAGGTCTTGACTTTGGCCAACAAACTAGTGCCACTTTTGGATTTTGAGTAAAAATCACTCAATGGAAGGAAAACGCTTAATATGTATTGAGGGTTTTTTCGCGTAAATTGGCAACCAATTTATTATCTTTGTTAGGTCTCATCATACACCCTTAAGCATGCATTCTAAAAGCATAATAAGGCGCGAAAAGTAAATTAATAATGATATGCGGATGGATATTTAACAACTTGTTCCTAGAACAAATCACTCTCTTTCCTCTCCCCGGCTAGCACTATTCTATCTTCTACCCAATTACATAATACAATAATAGAAACCTCATTAACATTGAGGGGAATTAGGTGATAAGAGAATACAAAGAATCAATAAAGAGAGAAGGCTGGACACGCAGGTCCAATTTCTAAATTCTCAACAATTTCTAAATTTGCCCTTTCCCTTCTAATATCCATCCGATATACGCTATTCATTCATCACATCCATGTATTCATTCAAGCATGTTATTCAATCAATCTAATCAAATTAATTAATCTTTGAATATTAGTGATCATCCAATGTTCAAACAATGATTTGATTTGCGCGAGTCCAACTCGATTGAGAATAAGTACTCAAAGTACGAATTCTTGAATTATATCGAACTACTCTTTAAATCTAATTTAATTCGTATTCAATATTAATTCATTTATTTAATTCCAAATTAAATATCTACACTTTTTAATGTGTTTTAACGACTTAGATTCCAAATATAATCTTAATGGGTCTCAAAGCCCAATTAATATCCAATGTAGTTTAATTAAAAGTCCAATGGGCTTTTAATTGATTTCATAAGGCATGTGCTTTGGTCAATATGGGTCAAACCCAAATACCAAGGCCCAAGTAAGGAATCACCCTTATTTGCCAAGAAACCAATTTTGGCCCATTAGGCCCAATTAAATATTTAAAGCCCATTTGTTATATTTGGTCTTAATGGAATGATTTAGGCCCAATTTGGATCCAATCCAAATGGCCTAAACCAACTTTCCCCAACCAAGTCCATAAGGCCCAAATACAACAATTACAACCCCAATTCAAAATCAAGCCTAATTTATAAAATTCCAATTTTCCAAAATTCATAATTTAATAAACCAAAGTGTTTAGCCATGATTAATCTATTAAATTAACATTTCCAAAATACTAATCTAATCCATTAATCATGCTTACTATCCTCAACTTATGTCCAACATAATTGATTCAAAAAATCATCTCATTACATGCTCAATAGCTCACGACATTAGTGGGTTTTATTTGTCCGATTTCGTTTTCAATCTGATTGAATCTCAAATCAACATTACCCAATTGTTTCAAGTCTTCCAATGATCAAAGGAACAAAAAATACCATGACTAATAAGGGTACCAAACTCTTGGCCAAGCCAAGATTAAGGGGAAAATTGATCTAATTAATTTTTCATGAAATTGATCATAAATAGCTCCAAGTCGTCCATATACAAGCATGCTCAAACAAGTAATTTAGTCAAAACATGCTCAAAATCAATTTACCTAAATTTTACCCTAATATATTTCATGCTCAAAATGGCTCAATGATACCATTGTTGGGTTTCTAAGTTAATCCCAAGATCATATTAAACATAGAAATAGAATGAATACGCAAAGAAGAGTGGCGGAATCACATTTACATTGAACGACTTTTGGATGTGAAGATCAACCAAAACATTTTCTCCCTTTGAGTAGTTTCGGCCAAGCCCCTTTTGTTGATGATGTTTAACAAGCTCCAAGCTTTAAAGGATTCCAAGCTCTTAGTTCGGTTTCCATATCACCTTGTATTGATCCTCTAATGTGCTAGCAAGATGGAAGAAAGAAAACAATTTCTTTTCTCCTTGGAGAGCTCACGGCAAAGCATGAAGATGAGGGAGAGAGTTTTGTGTTTTTCAACTTTTTTTTTCTAAAAAAAACATGAAAACAATTACCAAAAATTGGTATATCCTTTTCCAAAAAGTCAAAGCCAATTTTGGCTCCAAAATCTCAATAATTGCTCTCACCAACTTATGTCATGAATAGTGACTGCATGTCACTCACCAAAAAGGTGACTAGACATCTATCACTAAAGTGACAAGTGATGTGACTCGCGATGTGACTTGTGGGCCCCACTCGATTCAAAATGCGAGTGGGCCCGCAAACACTTCTGGGCTCAGTTTCGTTAATTTCGAATTAACGAACTTCCTTCGCGACGTAATTAAATAATTATGCCTAGCGAAATTACTATTCACGTCGATAACGAATTAATTCTAAATTAACTCGTTTGCCCGAATTAAAATCCAATTTTAATTCCGCATCGAAATCTAATTTCGTTTAATATATCGAATATATTATTTTATCGATTAATTCCAAATTAATCGTTCTCTCTCTTCAAATAATACTTTATCCCAGATAACGTCTCACCGCTATTAATCCCAGATTAATAAAGTTCGAATCATACGTCATCGGTGAATCTTTGGGAAGCGACCCAAGAGATCCCTGGATATGTTGGCAGTAAATCCGATCGTTGGACTATCCGAACACGTACGTACCTTGTACTACGTTCTTACCGATTTATGAGATAAGGTTGGCTTCTAGCAAAGCGCCATGCCTACCCAATTCTCCAGAAATATTCTTAATGGAATATATGATCTTTATCAGTCGTAGTATACAGTAGTATTGCGTATCTCATGATCCAGTATCAGATGTCACATGCAAGGCTTGAGGCTGGAATAGTGTCCGCCCCGTACGAAGCATATATCGGATCACTAGCAACTAGTGTTTTTATTATCGGATAATCATGACCTAGTCATATTATCCCGATGGTTGCAACCCTTTTAGAGAACCAGTTCTGTATCTCTGTGTGACCATCATCTCCATATGACTGAAGTGATACTTCTGTCTTGACATCACACCACTACGATTCTCAATAAACCCAGAAGAGGCATACACAGAACCTTTTAACGTCCTGGACGACCAAAACCAAAGCGTATTGATTGTCGCAAGTACTAGCGATGCAAGTATCAGGTTAAGACCAAATACACCTACCCTGATGCGGATTCCCATAGACACATAGTCATACTACCAATGGGATTCCGAGGGGTCTATCCAGAGCGAAGCTGTTTTCCGTACCATCGGTAAAACACAACCTCTTACCACACTTGCATAAGTATCCAATACTTAAATATATGAGAACTATGCCGTTATGATCTCACATAACGCGCACAAGTATAATACTAGTCTATTCCGCATTATCGATGTCCAGTCTCGATAATACTACGACTAGGGATATTTAATGATTAAACCGTCGTGGATTGATACTGCCTCATATCATCTCAATCCGGAACTAATCATAAGGACTTTCATCATTCACATATTTAAGTAATCTAATTACGAAATGATAAAAGGTAATTTTCGTTGCTACATAATTAATTTGTACAAAAAACAAAATGTCGTTTACAAATAGTGACGCTATGGGTCATAACTATCTAACAAACATACCCAAGGATCTCTAAGCGTGATTATTGTGTGAATAAATCAAAATAAGTAGCGGAAATAATCACATTGATCAGATGAAGTTCAAGAAATTTTCTTTGTTGTAGAAGCTCCAAGCCTTTCTTTTGAGTTCCAAACTCTTGGGTGAGTTTCCCTATCACCTTCCTTTGACTCCTTAAAGTGCTAGCTTTGTCAAAATTGAAACAAAATTTTCCACCTCCATGGTAGAAGAATTCGACAATGAGAGAGATTGTAGAAGAGAGTGAATAGTTGTTGTGTTATTTCCAAAAACAAGTTATAATGTTAACTTCCAAAGTTGGTAGTTATATGTGTGTGTTAAATGAATTACATTTAATAAAGCCAACCACCTCCACCTCCATCACAAGTGACAAGTGATGTGAGTTGTGGGTCCCACCCAATTTTGTATTCAAAATTCAAGTTGGCTTACACAGCACACTTTGGGTCCGGTTCGTTTAATCCGACTAAATGAATTTTCTGTCGCTAAATAATTAAATCCAATTTAATTAAATAATAATGCCTCGCAAAATTATTACGAAAGTCGCTAACGAATTAATTCCAAATTAATTCGTTCACTTGAATTAAAATCCAATTTTAATTCCGTATTGAAATCCAATTTCAATTAATATATCCAATATAATATTTTAGCCCAAATAAATAAATTAAATAGCAAATCTAATTTAACAATTAAATTTACTTTGCCGATTAATTCGAAATTAATCGCGTTCTCTCTTCTCGATGAATTAATCCCAGATTAATTCATGCCGTAATTAATCCTAGATTAATTTTCTCTCTCATAATTAATCCCAGATTAATTTTGTTGGCAGTAAATGCGGTTGTCGGACTATCTGACACGTGCGTACCCGGTACCACGTTCTTACCGATTTACAAGACATGGTTGGCTTCTAGCAAAGCACCGTGCCTACCCAATTCTCCAGAAATATATTCAACACGGTGTTGGGGTTTTCTAAGCATCCCAAGATCATTTCAAGCATTGAAAACAAGTGCGAATACAACAAGGGAGTTGCGGAATACTCACATCGATCGGTTGAGCGACGCGGAAGGCAACAAAAACTGATTTTATGCTCGACAGTGGACTGTCACAGCTCACTGTTTTGGCGTCCTTCATTCGGCCATGGATCATCTTCGTCAAGCTCCAAGCTTTGCGATTTGATTCCAAGATCATGGGTGGACTTCCCTATCACCTTCGCATGACTTCGTAGTGTACTAGCACTCTTGATTTTGCAACAAAATCATGACTCTAAGCTTCCCTATGGCTCTCGGCAGTGAGCCAAAGCCAGTGAAGAAAAACAGCCCCAAGGGCGTGTGAAGAGAGAATAGAAGAAGTGAGAGAGAGATGAGTTTGGTTGATGGCAAAAGTGTATCTAATACACTAATGTGAATTTAAAAATCATTTACAATGAATTTGGCTTTCAAAAAGTTAAGCAATTAAAGCCAATCAACCTCCATCAACTCACATCAATCATGAATAGTGACTTGCGTCAATCACTCAAAGTGAAAGACATCCATCACTTGATTGACGAATGATGTGAAGCTAGATGCGACTATCGATTTGACGCTTGATTTGACTTGCGTGCCGCACTCGAATTCGAAATGCGAATGCGCTCGCAAACAATCCCGGGCTCGGGTTCGCTAAGGGTCTGTTTGGTTGGGGGGTTTTGGAGGGGAGGGGAGGGATTATTTTAAATTATGGTTGTTTGGTTCAATTTTTTGGAGGGGAGAGGAGGGGAGGGGAGGGGAGCAAAATCCCTCCTAAGCCAATTTTTGCTCCCCTCCAAAAGTGGGGGGTTTTGGAGGGGAGAGAAAGTGAGCAATTAAATATTAAATGCATTGACTAAATTATCCCTATTTATACATTAAAATCCAAAATTATCTTAATTACAAATCTCTCTTATATTTGCTTCACCATTCAATTCTTTTTATTCTCTTATCTTATATTTGTTTTAATTTATTTTTAATAACACGTATTATGTAGAGCTTTTAATTTTAATTTTATTATTTGTTTAATTCAAAGATAATATAAGCCTATATTGTTTTAATTTTATTTATAAAATGCTATAAGGATAAAATAGTAAATTAGTTTTAAAATCTCTCTCCTCTCTTCTTTAACCAAACATATATTTAATTAAAAACTCCCTCCTCCCCTCCCCTCCCCTCCTTTGAACCAAACATATATTTAATTAAAATCCTCCCCTCCCCTCCCCTCCCCTCCCCTCCCCTCCATTAAAATCCCTCCCCTCCCCTCCCCTCCCCTCCGTTGAACCAACAGACCCTAAGTCTAAATTAACGAATTTTTCGTTGCGACGTAATTAAATCTAATTTAATTAAATAATCATGCCTAGCATAATTATTATTCACGTCGCTAAAAAATTAATTCTAAATTAATTCGTTCGCCCGAATTAAAATCTAATATATTAATTTATCGATTAATTCCAAATTAATCATTATCTCTCTCTTAAATGATATTTTATCCCAGATAAAATATATCCGTAATTAATCCTAGATTAATTTTCTCTCTCTTCTAATTAATCCCAAATTAATTTAGAGTGTTAGTCATACGTCATCGGTGAATCTTCGGGAAGCAACCCATGAGATCCCCGGATATGTTGGCAGTAAATTCGGTCGTCGGACTATCCGAACATGTAAGTACCTAGTACTACGTTTATACCGATTTACAAGACAAGTTTGGCTTCTAGCAAAGAGCCATGCCTACCCAATTCTCCAGAAATATCGTTACAGGAATATAAGGATCTATATCAGGCATAGTATACGTAGTATTGTGTATATCGATCCAGTATCAGATGATCACGTGCTAGGCCTGGGGCTAGAATTGTGTCTGCCCCGTACGAAGCACATGTCGGATGTCTGGTAACTAGTCTCTATAATCAGATAAACCTTACCTTGTCATTTTATCCCGATGACTGCAGTACATAAGAGTACTAGTACCGTATCCTACGTGACCATCATCATCATATGACTGGAGTGACACTTCCGTCTTGACATCACACCCAATACACTACGATTCTCGATTTACCCAGAAGAGGCGTACACAGAAACCGGTTAAAGCCCTGGACGACCAAATACACCTACCCTGATTTCGGACTTCCATAGACACATAGTCATACTACCAATGGAATTCCGAGGGGGTCTATCCAGAGAGAAGCTGTTTCCCGTACCATCGGTAAAACACAACCTCCTATTACACTTGCATGAGTATCCTATAACCAAATATATGAGAACTATGTCGGTGTGCCCTCATAACGCTCACAAGCGTAATACTAGTCTTTTACGTATTTATCGATGTCCAATCTCGATAATACTCTGACTAGGGATATTTAATGATTTATCCTTCGTGGACTGATACTGTCTCATATCATTCTCAATCCAGGAACAAATCATATGGACCTCCTATCATTTATACATCTTGGTGATCTAATCCCAAATGATAAGAGTGCAATCTCCTTTGTCACATAGTCAATTTGTACAACAACACCATGATCTGTACAAATAGTGACGCTATGGGTCAAATTGTCCAACAATCTCCCACTTGGCCTATAGCCAGTCACTCGAGTGTCTGACACCCGAACTATGTACGGTTGGCTCAAACTGGTGAGAAATGCTTTCGTCAGCGGATTTTCATGATTATCATCTGATGCGATTTATTCGATCATCACATCACCACGATGTATGATCCGAACGAATCATATGAATATCGAAGTATGTATCCGGATCGTTGATGAGACCATTAATTCTTTAGCCTGCGCTGCAGCCTAGCTCAGCTGCTAACAGAATTATATCTAATCTAATTAGATTTGTTGTCGACCCAGAAGGATTCTATTGCTGCCTCAGCTGCAGCAATAACCCGCATTTGTTGTTTATTCGGTAACAGTATCTTGCTTGGAAGATTTCCAGCTCACTGTTCCGTTATTCAAACTGTATAGTACCGTTTACGACTTATAGTCATTTTATCGGTTTAGGAAACTTGCAGTAGTGATCCCAGTCACTTCAAGTTCTCATTCTCCACAGATTAAGACAGCATCATTAGTTCTCTTAGATACTAACGGATTTTCTTAATATCAATCCAGTGACTATCACTCGAATTGGCCTGATTGTGAATCTATATGCTCAAAGCATATGAGACACCAGGTCACGTATATTTTTCAATGTACGAGTTCTCATAGAGTTTTCTATGAAAACCAAGCTTTCACCAATTGTTTTATAGGAATATCATTTACAAGAAATGACATATTATCATTATTGTGCAAGACAACCACTGTCAGTGCTCTCCCACTAACCCTCTTATATACACAAGAATCATTTCGTTTTAAATTAAATCATAAACCATTATGATTACATCAAAACGATAATTATAAGAACCTAATGCTTGCATCAATCCAAACATGGATCGAATAACCTGCAAACCTTGTTTGCTAGTTTTGGTACGAAAAAACCGACAGGATGTTTTAAACATCCTCTGAAAGGTTTCCTTTTAAGGAAAGCGATTTTCCCGTTCAGCTGACATATTTCATGAATGAAATGTGCAGCATAAGCAAGCATTATCCAAATGGATTTACCGTGGCAACAGGTAAAAGGTTGAATCGTAATCAACACAATGTTGATAGCGATACCTTTCCACTACAAGCCTAGCTTAGTACGTTGGTATGTTTCCTTCCATGTATGTCTTCCTTGAAGACTTATAAAGTACCAATAGGCACAATGCCTTACGGTACATCAACTAGTATCCAAACTTGGTTGATATACATGGAATCCATTTCAGACTCATGACACTTTGTCATAATAGGGAGTCAATACCTTGTATCACTTCCCCATATGTAGTCAGTTGGTATACCTCAATAAGATTGACATCTTTATGAGTTGAGATCAGAAACCCATACCCCAGGTTGTTTTCTGACTCTCTCCGACTTACGCGGTTATTGTGTATATGAAGATTACTGGTATAGTTTCATCCTTGATGAACTATTTGTGTTCCATTAGGAATCGATGCCTGGAATAGTATTACTCCGATTTTCATCGAGTTTTACTATCCTCCAACTTACCACTGCATATCGGTATTCCTCTTAGGAAAACCGCATGGTGAGCAACAATTACATTGTTCTCTAATGAGTTGTATAAGTACTATACTTATGGTATCCTTAGGATAACCTACAATTCAGAACTTATCCAATTTGGGTTTTAGTTTGGTATCATCCAAACATATGCCTAGCATTCCCAAATTATCAGGATTGAGAAACCTAGTTTCTTTCCTGTTCATATCTAATATGATATCTGTCAAACAGACTTTTATGGAACCTTATTCAAAATAAGTTTTTCACTGTCTAATGCTTATTCGTTGAAGGAAATGGTAGCTCAGAGCGACTCATGATTAACCTTATCATGTCCAACAAAATTCGGTTACTCAGTTCGGACACATCGTCAAAATGACGTGTTCCGGGAGGGGTCCTCTATTGAAAGAATACTATACTCATTCAATTATACTAAAAACTTATTGCTTATGTATTTTCCATTACGGTCTTACCGGGATGGTTTAATACTTCAGCCGATCTGTTTGTCTATTTCGTGTCGAAACTGTAAAAGTTTCCGATTTGTGTTTCAAAAGAAACAAATAACCCTAACGCGATGCCACATCCGTATAGGTCACGAAATATTCATATCCACTTCTAGCCTAGCTAGACATGGGCCCAATTGCTTCACTATGAACTAGGGCTAACAAATTGGTGGCATTTACACTTTTACCAAGTAAATAGTGTTATAGGCACAATGCCCAATAAACTAGATTCGTAGACTTTATTTGAATAGAATCAAATCAGTCCTGGTACCCACTCTTCAAAAGTGTGGATATACAATTCTTGTTTAATTGTGTCCCAGACAATAATGCCACAAATTAGTTTCTTCTAATCAAATCAGTTTGAGCTATTTGTTTGTCATGTTATATATTTGAAATTTATTTATATTCAAAATATAAATTCTGTAATTCACATCTAATGTGTTTATCTTAATATCAACTTTATATAATGAAACACTTTAGTGTTCTAGAATATAAAGGTTCACCCGCAGCGGGTTAAACACTGATATAGAGATAATGTTTCTAGTCAAACTAGTTACATTATAACAGTTTCCAAATTCAGGTACACACCCGAAGGTAGTTCCTAAATTTAGGTATCTACGGTTAAAACAGCGACTTTCATCCCGTTTCCGTTTCGTAGATTAATCTCGATGGAAGTCAGTATCATGCTCAAAGTATATTCTGAACACCAGTACATATTTATGTATCACTTTAAGTATTTAAAATCCAATTTTAATATTAGTAGTGAACATAATTATGACAAACATATTTGAAGTCAGAGCCTTGCCCAGTCTTCAATTCTTTCATGTCTGCTTTGTCCAAACAGCAGTCACGCTTCCGCGATCCCGTTTGCCACAATTTAAGCAGACATTTTGGGATATGTCCTTTATCTTCCTAGAATATTATAATGATTTTTCCTTTGCTCTTTTCATATTCCAGAAGCCTTTGGCCAAGCCTTTGGCCAAGCCTTGGCCTTCTAGAATATCGAAGTAAGGTGCGCCTAGCGCTACTTGCCTTATTGCAAATTTTGACTTTATCTCCTTGAGAATAGTAATTAACTCTCCAAGAGTTTACTATTGCAATTTAGTACTTCTAAAATCAATAATTAGATCTTTGAAGATCCTTCAATTTCATTATCATACTTTAAGGATCTAATCCTTAGTTCTGTTTAAGAAATTAAGGAGTCTAATTAGCAAGCTTAATGGATTAAGCACTAAAGTTATCATCACATAAATCTTCCAAAGATTATGCTCTACTATTTGCTTAACTCCGGGCTTAGGCCTAATATGTTATTTTATCAAATAAAGTAACTTATTAGTTTCCATGACCATCCTGAAATTTTATTCCCAATTTGAAAAATTAAACCATTTAAATACATTTTCCCTAGGATTATGTTTTAAATGTCAATCTTTCAATTTCATCTTGATTCTAATAGTCCAACTATTTAATCAACGAATTTTCGGTACTATTTATTATAATGATTACGATAGTCCAACTATTTAATCAACTATAATTTTAATAGATAAATTCAATTATATTGATTACTATAATCCAATTATAAAATCAACTATAACTGAATAGTTTGAATACAGTCCAACTGTTTAAAACAACGATTTAAATCTTAGTCCAACTAACATTTAATTATTTGACGACGAATGATATTTGTTTGAGCACGTATGGCAAGTAATTAAACGAATATTGCAAATTTAATTCTTGCCTCCCACTATTTTTCGGCGAGCCTCTAACCCTCTGTCGAGTACTCGGGAAACCGTGTTTCCTAGTGGGCTAGGATCCCGTTAAATATCACACAATCTTGACTTTGGCCAACAAATTGTATGATAATTAACTAGGTAGATCTCTAAGATCAATTGGATCCAATCCAATTCCTAGATCCAGTAGAGGGACATCCAAGCCGAAACATATATCTTATATATGCCAATATATCCAATATAATACCTAACCTTTTTCCTCTGAATCAACTAAGCCTTGGCTTTGGCACAACAAACTTAGTGATCCCAGTTAAGCGGAACCCATTGACCATGGAAAGCTTCGTAATCAATGTCGATGGACAAGAAGTGCTATTGACTTTGGCCAACAAACCACAACTTGGACAAGACACCAATATGGAACAAAGCTCTCGTGATTCAAACACATCTTCGACGGACAAAGGCCTTGACTTTGGCCAACAAGCCAATGCCAGTCTTAGATCTTGAGTAAGAATCACTCAATGGAAGGAAAAACGCTTAATATTTTGTGATGGTTTTTCGCGTGCAAATTGGCAACCAATTTATTATCTTTGTTAAGGTCTCATCATCAAACACCCTTAAACATGCATTCTAAATACATAATAAAGCGCGTATAATAAAATAATAATGATATGCGGATGGATACTTTACACATTGATCCTAGATCAAATCTCTCCCTTTCTCTCTCCCGCTAGCACATGTATTACTTCTACCCGTTACACTACATTTCTAAAGAAACCTCATTTACATTGAGGGGAATAGGTGAGAAGAAAAATACAATTTGAAATGAGGTAATAAGGCTGGACACGGAGGTCCAATTTAATAAATTCCAAATTTATTACAACAATTTCTAAAATTGCCCCACCTATCTAATATCCATCCCATATACATTATTCATGCATCGCAACCATGTATTCACACAAGCATGTTATCAATCAATCTAATCAAATTAATTAATCTGATAATTAGTGACCATCCAATGTTCAAAAAACGATTTGATTTTGCGCGAGTCAAACTCGTTTTTGCGAATAAGTACTCAAAGTAAGAATTCTCGAATTAAATTAAACTACAAAATTAAATCCAATTCAATTTGCATTTAATACTAATTTAATTATTTAATTCCAAATTAAATATCACACTTTATTAATAAACCTTTACGATTTAAATTCCAAATTTAATCGTTACGGGTCTCAAAGCCCGATTAATATCTGTTGATGGTGTTTTCAGGCACTATGATATTTAAAACAGCACGGCAAGGGTAGAAGAGTAATTCCCTTCTTGTGTGAGATCACTAACACCGACCCGACCCATAAAAAGCCAGCAGTAAGGGCCCAAGCGTTTTACAATAAAAGACCGACCATAAAATGAACATACCGAGCACTTGATGATCGGTAACCGAGCACACGATCCAAGATGACTGGGCACTCATCAGGTCGACGGAAGCACTCCCAGTACAAAAGACTATCATGACCGACCACATGAAGACCGAGAGCATGGCAGGATATGCTCCAGAAGATAAGTTACCCTACTTTCATGGGAAAACTGAGGAGTCAGAGTCCTAGTAGGATAAAAAGAAATAAAAGATAGATTTGATAAAGGTTTCCTTGAGGGAGCAGGAGATTGTTTCAACTAGGAAACCTCATACTAAGAGGAATCTGATTCCTTCACTATTATAAATAGGAGGGTAGAGTATGTGTAAAAGGACATCAGAATCAAACTTGTAAAAAAAAGAGAGAAGAGTTACGAGTTTCAGCAATAAAAACATAGTCATGTTTGTGCCCGTGGACGTAGGTCGGACAAACATCCGCCGAACCACGTTAGATATCTTTGTTTGATTGGAGCATTATCTACCTTCCGCTAAGTTTGCTTTTGGTTTCCCCCATAACCAAACAAATTCACTATTGAAGGAGGATTACCTCGGGAGTGATATTCCCATATTACCCTGAGACCAAAATCCACCGTCAACAGTTGGCGCCATCTGTGGGGAACTTTCAAAAAGCAACTCACGTAGTAAGACAATGGCGGAGGGTGGAAATCATCAATCTTCAGAGAGTCCGGCAACAGACTGGATGAAAAAGATGGAAGAAAACATGAAATCCATGATAGATTGGCTAGAGAGAATGGAAGGAACGAACAACGAGAGACCCGAAGGCGGAACCAGTCGAAGAAGAGTGAGAGAAAGCAGAAGGGAAAATGGTGGTAGATACCAGTGAGGATGATGGACCCAGTAGGAGGGTCCCCTACGGGATAAAATCCGTGGTTGTAGAAAAAGATTCACAAACAGAGGACACATGGGAAGATGAGGAAAGAGGACGAAGAGAACAATCACCTAATCCTTCCTACGATAGCCTCCACGACTCACGAAGAGAAGGCAGGGAATATAGCGATGATGTGCAAGAAATTTCAAACCATGAGGAACGCCGCACCCGGGGCATAGGACGCCCAGAGAGGCACAGAAAACAACACGCCAGCACCACAAGCGAGATAAAATATTGGTTAAAAAAGGAGATGACCAAGTGGGGGGTAGGCCGCAAGGCTGATGCAAGTGATGCCCGGGACAGTGAGGAGGAATCTCCCATCGCGGAAAAAATAAGGTCCGCAAAATTCCTAAAACGATTCAACATGCCGACCATGGAACCCTACAAAGGCTACTCTGACCCGAAATCACACATCGAAAGCTTTTTCTTGTTGATGGAAGTCCAGGGAGTAGTAGGAGATGCCATCTGCAAAGTGTTCCCCCTAAATTTAGATGGACCCGCCATCCTATGGTACAGAAGTCTGGCTCCGGGGAGCATCAGAGGCTTCACACAACTTAAGAAGTCATTCATTCGACACTTTAAAGGGGCCTGCGTTCCCAAAAAGAGGATTGGAGAATTGAGACTTATGAAGCAAGGAGATGACGAGCCCCTGAAAAATTTTATTGAAAGATACCACAACATGGTACTGGAAGTCGGAGGATATGAGTCCCTATAAGCCCTAGAAAGCTTAAAGGGAGCCCTAAAGGTCGGGAGGTTATGGACTCATCTGAGAATCCAGGACACGCAAGATTATGCCACCGCCCTAGAGGTAGCCCGGAAGTTCGTCTTGGTAGAAAGCGAAGAAAAAATCTCCCGAAGGGGGACGGCCATTCGGGAAGGGAAAGAACAGCAAGAACAGAGACCCCCGACGACCGGACAGGGAATTCAAAAGATTCAATCCGAAACCCAAGAATTCAAACCGATACCTCGAAGAGATCAGGAAAGAGGGGTCGCGACCCAGGTGAATCATGTAGTCCGAGAAGAAACATATGTTCCCCTCAGCAAGCCACTAGGGCAAATCATCATGGAGATACATGAAAAAGGCCTCTTGATAGAACCCGACCTCAGGAGGTTCCCCCCAGATAAAAGGAACCAGAAGTCCTACTGCATACATCATAACCTGAGAGGGGCACACAACGGACGGATGCAAAGATCTGCGGGAACAGATGGGGACCTAGCCCGAAATGGATATGTAAATAGTTATATCGACCATGAAACCATGGCGGCCAGACAGAGGGCACAGAACCGACAGGTGAACATCATCGCTGGGGGAAGTACACTGGCCGAGGAATCTAACCGGTCAAGAAAAAATTGTAGCCGACCTCAAGGGCAGAGGTGCTAGGAACAGAAAGACCCCCGACACTACAAGAGGATCGGTCGGTTCCCATAATGTTCACCGACGAGGATGCACGAGGGGTGATTTTCCCCATGATGATGCGCTGATAATCAAAGCTACAATCAGCGGCACTGAGGTGGATAGAATCCTGGTAAAACCCCGGAAGCGCGGTAGACATAATATCCAAAGAAGCCTTAGAAAGCCTGGGAGTAGAATACGTAACCCTAACTAATGACGGCACCCCCTATATAGTTTTGGAGGCTCAACGGTCATCCCGCGGGGAAGAATACAACTAGCAACAACCATCGGAACTCACCCCAGAACCCGGACAGTCATGGTAAACTTCACCGTGGTGGACTGCCTGAGCAGTTACCAAGTCATTGTCGGCCGGCCTTTTATGATGAAAACAAAGGCGGCGATGTCCTGTTACTATTTGAAACTAAAATTTCCTACCCGTGAAGGGATCTAAATCATATGCGGAAGTCAGAAAATAGCCCGTAGTTGTTTCGCCACTCTCTCACGAGAAACCCTCTGCATCGAAGGAAGCACCAGGAAGAGGCAAAGGGAGGAAGACGAGGAAAATCCAAGGAAGGACCCGGGTCCTCGCCCGGATAAAGTTTCCCGGCTAGAAGCAGCCGAAGAATTAGAAGAAGTCAACCTGTTCGGACCGAATAAAAGCATAAAGATAGGGGGGAACTTGGACGAAATCCTAAAAAAAGACCTGCTGGAATGCCTACGGGAGTACCCCGACATCTTCGCATGGGGACACAATGACATGCCCGGGATTGATCCAAAGTTCATCAGTCACCGCTTGGCAGTAAACCCGACACACAAACCAGTTAAGCAGAAAAGAAGAATCTTTAACCAAGAACGGTGCAGAGCAATGGCGTCCGAAGTGGAAAAACTGTTAAAAGCAGGCTTCATCAGAGAAGTCAAGTATCCTGAATGGGTTTCGAACGTCGTATTGGTAAAGAAAGCAAACGGGAAGTGGAGGATGTGCGTGGACTTCACCGACCTCAACAAGGCATGCCCGAAGGACAGCTTCCCACTGCCAAACGTAGATTAGCTGGTAGATACAACATCCTGCAAGGGACTGCTGAGCTTTATGGACGCCTTCTCAGGATACAACCAGGTCAAGATGCACCCTGCTGACGAGGAGAAAACAACTTTTGTCACCGATCAGGGGCTTTACTGTTATAAAGTAATGCCCTTCGGATTAAAAACCGCATGAGCCACCTTTCAAAGACTGGTCAACAAGATTTTCAAACCACTCATCGGCACAACAATGCTGGTGTATGTTGACGACATGATAACAATGTCTGAGGAGCCAGGGTGCCACATGACCGACCTGAAGAAAACCTTTGAGTTATTGAGGAAATACCATTTAAAACTCAACCCAGAAAAGTGCGCCTTCGGGGTGGCCTCCGGAAATTTTTTAGGCTACATGGTGAGCTCCAGGGGCATAGAAGCAAATCCACAAAAGATACAAGCCGTACTGGACTTGAAATCTCCCAGGACGGTGAAAGAAGTTCAAAGTCTAACCGGCAGGCTAGCCGCGCTTAACCTATTCATCTCCCGAGCAACCGACAAATGCCACCCTTTCTTCAAAGCCATCAAGAAAGCCCAAAAGGGATCGACTGGACTCCGGAGTGCGAGGAGGCCTTCCATCAACTGAAACAATATCTAGCACAGCCCCCGCTCCTAGCAAAACCTCTCCCAAGAGAGACATTATACTTGTACTTGGCTGTTTCAAAACACGCAGTAAGTTCGGTGCTGGTGCAAGAGGCCGACCGAATCCAAAGACCAGTATACTATGTCAGCAAAGCCCTGTTCGACACAGAAACCCGGTATCCCGTACATGAACTAGTCACCCTATCTTTGATCACCGCAGCTCGGAAATTGTGGCCTTACTTCCAAGCCCACCCTATCAAAGTTTACACCGACCACCCCTTACGACAGATCTTACAAAAACCAGAGGCCTCGGGAAGGTTGATAAAGTGGTCGGTGGAGTTAAGCGAGCACGACATCTCCTACCTTCCGAGGGTAGCAATGAAAGGACAGGCTTTGGCAGATTTTGTTGCAGAATTCACCGAACCCCAGATCTTGACGGTAGGGGAAGACAAGTGGGAGATGTCAGTAGACGGGTCTGTCAGCTCACAGGGCGGCGGAGCCGGGATCGTGTTAAAAAATAACAGGGGGGAAGAAGTATTGTTTGCCTTAAGGTTCGCCTTCGAAACCACGAACAATGAGGCAGAGTACGAAGCAATCTTGGCCGGATTAAGGCTATGTACAGTAGTAGGAGTCCACAACGTGGTAGTAAGGAGTGACTCTCAGCTAGCCATTCAACAACTAAAGGGAGAATTTCAGGCCAGGGAGCCGACCATGATAGCTTACTTAGCCGAAGTAAAAAAGATGATGGAGAAAGTAGGGAACGTACGCTTCGAACAAATCGTACGAGAAGACAACTGTGAAGCAGACTCCCTGGCCCGACTCGCATCCTCAATGAAGACCGAGGATCCCAGAACAATCCCCCTAATCTGCCTCCGAGAAAAGAGCGTAGGAGAACTCGAAGTAGGAACCCTGGATAAAGAAGACGAAACTTCATGGCTACAACCGATCAGAAAATATTTGGAAACATGAGAGGCACCCGAGGACAGAAAGGAAGCCAGAAAACTAAAATTCAAAAGCACCAAGTTTTCCATAATCGAAGGGGTACTCTACCGAAGGGGCTACACCGTACCCCTCCTGAGATTCTTGGCGAAAGAGGAAGCAGATTATGTGCTCAGAGAAATCCACGCAGGCATCTGCGGAAGTCACACCGGAGGAAGATCAATCGCCTTTAAAGCCTTAAGACAAGGATTTTACTGGCCGACCATGCATCAGGACGGTGAGGGTAGCTAAAAAATGTGAAGGTTGTCAGAAAAATGCCAACATCCACCATCAACCGGCAGAAAAATTAACCACCCTGGCCGTTCGCACAGTGGGGGCTAGATATCATAGGGCTAATGCCAAAAGGGCGAGGGCAGGCGAAATATGCAATCGTGGCCATAGACTATTTCACAAAATAGGCAGAGGCCGAGCCGCTATCCACCATCACGGAGAAAAAGGCCACAGAATTTGTAAAGAAGAACATAATCTGTAGGTTCGGAATCCCCCAAGCGATCATCACCGACAACGGGAAACAATTCGATAGCAAAGGATTCAGGAAGCTTTGCGAAGACCTCCAGATCGCTTTAAAATTTGCCTCGCCAGCCCATCCCAAGTCAAACGGACAGGTTGAGGCAACAAACAAGACCATCAAGGAAAACCTTAAAGCTCGGCTCGGATCGTGCAAAGGCTTATGGGTCGAAGAATTACCAGAAGTGCTATGGGCACATCGGACGACCTACAAAGATTCCACAGGGGAAACAGCATTTTCCCTATCATACGGATGCGAGGCCGTCATTCCAGTAGAAATCGGGGTAGCAACTCACAGGGTCTGCCACTTTGGGAATGAGCAGAACGAAGAACTTATCAAAAACCACCTCGACCTGATCGAGGAAAGGAGAGAGAAATCAGCTATGAAAGCAGCAGTCTACCAACAAAGAATGGCCCACTTCTACAACAGAAGAGTTCGGACCCGCTCCTTCCTCCCAGGCGACTTAGTATTGAGAAGGGTCACCTTAAACACCCGGCGATCAGAGGAGGGCTCGCTAGGTGCCAAATGGGAAGGGCCATACAAAATCACAGAGGTTGTAAGGCCGGGGGCTTACTTATTGGAACAGCTGGACGACATAAGATTAAAAAAGCCATGGAACGCCAAGATGTTGAGAAAATACTTTCAGTAAACTCTCCCTTCCTACTCTTCTTTGGCAGCAACCCAATAAGAGACAGAAGTTCAAATACAAAGCCTCTCTCAAAATGACCCACAGAGAGTTGTAAGAAGGGCAGTATGTCCCCGAATATAAATAAAAACTTTCTTTTTTCACCCGCTCTTCTGAAAAAATAATTTTGCAAAACCATATTCAAAAACCCCGGGGACATACTCAATACAACGGTCCAAAGCCAAAAGCACAAAACCCGCAACTACCCGACCACGGCTACCACCATAAAGAAGCACAAAGTCACACCAGAATCGTTCGACTTCATACAAGCATTAGACAGTAGGGACGAAGGTGAATCAGAGTATAGATCCGTGAGAAGCATAGCACGGGGATGGATGATACCCCCGTGGCGATTGCTTGTTATAGTATTACCGAACATAAGGAGGAATATGCCCTTAATGTTTCAAACAGCTCGGGGCTGGATCTTATTCCGCCGAGGCCGTCCGGTTCAGGGTCGGGTTACGTCCCACTGAGTCATGCTCATTGGTCTGGGGACGGGACATTCCCCCAGAACCAAGTATCTCTCTTAGCTCGGGGTCCTCAGGGACATACTCAATGCATAGGATCCGTGAGAAGCATAGCACAGGGAGGGATGATACCCCCGTGGTGATTGCTTACTCCAGTGTTACCGAACATAAAGAGGAACATGCCCTTAATGTGTCGAGAACTCTTTTGATCCTCACTTACCCGATGTAATGGATCCGTGGGAAAGCATAGCACGGGGGATGATGATGCCACCGTGACGACTGCTAGCTCCAGTGATGCCGGACCTAAGGAGGAATATACCCTTAGTATCCCGGACACTCTTTGATCCATTCATCATTTGGATCCAAGAGAGGCGCATCACGGGGATGCGTTGTGCCCCTATAGCGTGTGCCTACTCCAGCGTGGTAAGGAGGAGCCCTCGTATAATACACAGGCTCCACAGTGACCCGACGTATAGAGGATGTGCCATTACCATTCAAACGCTCTACTGATCCAAATCCTAGTTCGTCGGGACACTGAATTGAAAGATTCAGAATTTTGTTTTGGAAACCTCGGACAGGACGCTGTTTTAAGGAATCCGTGCTGTTGTTTATGCTTGTGAAAAGTTTTGCTTTGGGACAAGTGCTAAGTAACCCCCACATTTTGATTTTATTTTCGAAAGTTTTGTTTTTATTTTTTCGTCGGTCTGACAAAGGGACACCCAAGTCAGATTCGACAGGGTTTCAAAGATGGATACACTTCCCATCTGAATAAATCCTAAGGATTAACCAGTGCTCGGGGCTGGATTCGTTCCGCCGAGGCCACTTGGTTAATCGGCTCGGGGCTGGATTCGTTCCGCCAAGGCCATTTGGTTAATCGGCTCGGGGCTGGATTCGTTCCGCCAAGGCCACTTGGTTAATCGGCTTGGGCTGGATTCGTTCCGCCAATGCCACTTGATTATTCGGCTCGGGGCTTGATTTCGTTCCGCTGAGGCCACTTGATTATTCGACTCAGGGTCGAGTTACGTCCCACTGAGTCAACCTCTTTGGACTAGGGACATAACATTCCCCCAGGTCCGAATGCCTTTTTTTAGCTCGGGGTCGGGTTACGTCCTACCGAGTCAGCACTTTTGGACTGGGGAGGCGTCATTACCCCAGGTCCAAATATCTCTCTCAGCTCGGGGTCGGGTTAAGTCCCACCGAGTCTATCAGCCTAAACTGGGGACGTAACATTCCCCCCCGGAGCCAAGTGTTTCTTACTACTCGGGGTCGGATTACGTCCCTCCAGCTCATATTGTCCTCATAGAGAGGTCTCAAATATTCGAAGAGAAACATGAAGAACGAAATAAAAAAAGAAAGAAAGAAAGCACATATATATGTATATATTAAAAAGAAAGATATGAAGTGTTACTACAAAGAAAAGAAAAAAGATATGAAGTGTACACAGGGCCCCGTCCGGGTTACCCCTTCTTTAATCAGCCTGCGCAGGGGCAGGAAGTTATTCCTCGGCTGGCTCAGACAATGGAGGGATCAGCTCGGTCTCAAGAACAGGAAAAACAGCTTCAACCTCGGCGACACGAGAGACCTCTACTTCAAGAATGTGAGATGGAATCTCAGGGTAGTCCTCGCCAGGAGCAGGAGCCTCAGGTCAGCTTTCTTGGGAAACCTGGGAGACCGGGGCAACAGAAATCGGGTCGGGATCCATCACCTCCTCGGAAGAAGGGGGGAGCCACTTCTGGAACTCCTCCTCAGATATTTCCCCTTTAGAGAAACGGATGGCTGCATGGACTGGCCCCATATCCAGGTCGGGCAGCACCATTGGTATGATTTCAGCACAATCACCGACCCCTTCAAGACGAATGGAGTCCCTCTCGGCCTCCCACTCGAGCTCCTTATCCCTGAGCTCGGCACGGGCCCGTCCCAGTTCCTCCTCTTTGGCCCGCAGCTTATACTCCACACTGCCCACTTCCACCTTGAGGATCCCAATCTCAGCCCGGGCATCCACCAAACTTGCTCTAGCTTCCTCAGCATTCTTGCGCTCCAGAGTAGCAACAGCTTTAATAGCTTTGTTTGTTTTAACAGCATCGACAGCAGCCAGCTCATGATCCTTATTCCTCTCCTCAGCACTAGCCAACTTGGCCTCCACTTCAGAAAGACGATTCTGAAGCCTCTGTGTCTGGCCGCCTTCAGACAAGAGGCTTATGAACAGATCCTTATTTTTGGCCGCCAAATAATTTACCTGCCGAGAAGAAAAAGAAATCAGTTTCAAACTAAGTCTGAAAGACACCTCGGATGTAAAAGAGAAGAAAAAGAAATAACCTGAGCTAGCTGGGAGCACAACTTTGCGACCACCTCCTCAGGTGAAAGGTCCTCAAACCTCAGAATCTTATCAGGAGGTATAGCCCCGGCCAGCTCATTGAAAGCCGGTGCCAAGTGGGAAGTAGCCTCCCTAATATTCTTCCCAAGGTCATCAACTCCGAGAACCACAGCACATTTCAATTTCTTGGAAGGACCCTCATGCCGAACTGGAGTCTCTCTGCTCGGAGCCTCCTCCTCCTCCAATTCCCGCCTCAATTGGGTATCCACAGCTCCAAACCGACGTTTCCTCCTCCTGGAGGGTTTTGGAGGGCTAGCAGGACTGGTAGCACCCATTGGGGGCACCCGAGGAGATGAAGATAGACCCTGAGGACTCGGCCGTTCTGTCCCCGCGGTCACCTTTCTATCCTCGGAAGATTCAGGCCGTTTTCTAGAAGTACCAGCTCCACCTGGGCTAACTTTCTTCGCGGCACCGGTCAACCGATCTAGGTACTTTGGTGTCTTCGACATACTTGCAAAGAGCAAAGACAAAAACAAGGGTTCAGGACTTGAGTATACAAAAAACAGAGAAGAAAAAGACGACAACAAAAATGGTAAATAAACATGGGAGTTGGTTAGAAGATCAACATACATCTACCTATCCGACCCGAGACCTTAGGAGGAACGGTCTGAACGAGCCCTGATTCAAAAAACACCGCATCATTTACAAACTCCCTCCAATGAGCGGCATATCGCCGAGCCCAGAATACCCGCTTCCGGACCTGATGGGAAACCTTGGGAGCATCCCTCCAACAGGCTAGGAGGAATAGAAGAATAGGGGTAAGAATCCAAACATAAAAAAAAAGGGGGAAGAAAAGCTAAAGCTTAATCTCCTAACCTCCCGCCCTAAAGATGTCCGGAACCAAGATCTCCCCTTCATCCGACCTCAGGGTCCATCCCCAATCTCCAGTGGCCCAGAACCAAAGATCTTTGAAATTCTTATTAGAGTCAGGGAGTTTTTGGACGACGTTTGACGAACTATCGTAAGCAGAAAGGTAGTACCAACTGCGGTGAGTCTTTGGGTTGGCCTTCAACTGATATAACCTCTTCATCTCTTCAAAAGAAGGTTCACCAAGCCCCGGCCGATGCCAAGCCACATACAACCCAGCCAAAATCCTCCAACTATTTAGACTCAGTTGACAGGGGGCGATCTCCATCTCGGCCAGCATCCAGGCAAAATAGGGTTGAATTGGAAGCCAGAGCCCGCATTCGAAGAAAGCTGGAAGAAGGGCCACGGAACCCTCATCAGGCTGACTGGCACGATCACATGGAAGAGGGACCTCAATGGCAATGTCTATTGGGATGTCATATCGTTGCTGAAGTAGTGCTAGATCATCCTCGGTTATCTTAGAGGGCCGAACCATGTCCAGAGCCGAGCCGTCAAAATCACCAGGCTCCGGATCCTCCCGAGGAACCCTCTGATGATAAGAATCTTGTTCGATCTCAGAAGGGGTGGGAGTAGTATCAAGGTCTTCCACACTGGGTGCCCCCGAGCCCGAGGAAAGCTCTTCAGTAGGGGGTATTGAAGGTCTAGCAGGGTTTACAGGGGAAGATCTGTTGTCAGACGTTCCTGACATCCTAAGAAATAAAAAGGAAGGGGAAGTCAGTCTATAGCTAAAACTCTAAAACTCCTCAGGAATCCCGAGAAAGCTAAGCAGGTGGGTTCTAAAATGCCCTAACAAAATCCGACAAGCCATAAGTCACTCCCTAGCAACATCAAAGCTAACAAAGGATTCACAACACACAGAAAGAGGAGAGGTCGTTTTAAAAACTTACTTGTTTTTTTCACAAAGACTGAAGATTGCACAGCACGGTTTGCTCATCCCCTAAATTCACAGGTCACAGCGGAGACAGAAGAAAAGTGCACGGCTGAAAGGAACTCTGGGAGTACTGAGTCAAGTGAGTCACGGTTAAAATATTCACTGGAAAGAGAGAAAGATTTACCAAAAAGACTGCACAGTGAAAGCCCCGTCTTTTTATAGTCATGAGTGGGACGCCCATGGCCGTTGGATCGGGAAAAGAAACCTGGATGGACGCAAAGTGTCAACTGCAAAAGAGATCTGCCAAAATCAAACGAACGGTTGAGATCAGCTCACTATTGAAATGCCCCTATACGGTCGATTCACTTTCTTTTTTGGCGGGAATCCGACAGATGATTGACAAGTGTCACACTTAGGGAAAACCCTAAAAAGTGATTTAATGGGTATTAAACAGATGTGAATGTTGCGCGTCTCAAGAAGAGGTACTCGAAAGGAGGTGACGAAAAATTCGAATCAACTCCGGATCGACCACCAGCAGAGTAACCAACACACCATCTTTGTATAGTTCCCGGCACCAACTCGCATACTCATTGGAACCGAGAACTAGGGGACAGATGTTGATGGTGTTTTCAGGCACTATGATATTTAAAACAGCACGGCAAGGGTAGAAGAGTAATTCCCTTCTTGTGTGAGATCACTAACACCGACACGACCCATAAAAAGCCAGCAGTAAGGGCCAAAGCGTTTTACAATAAAAGACCGACCACAAAATGAACATACCAAGCATTTGATGATCGGTAACCGAGCACACGATCCAAGATGACCAGGCACTCATCAGGTCGACGGAAGCACTCCCAGTACAAAAGACTATCATGACCGACCACATGAAGACCGGGAGCATGGCAGGATATGCTCCAGAAGATAAGTTACCCTACTTTCATTGGAAAACTGAGGAGTCAGAGTCCTAGTAGGATAAAGGAAATAAAAGATAGATTTGATAAAGGTTTCCTTGAGGGAGCAGAATATTGTTTCAACTAGGAAACCTCATACTAAGAGGAATCTGATTCCTTCACTATTATAAATAGGAGGATAGAGTATGTGTAAAAGGAGATCAGAATCAAACTTGTAAAAAAAGAGAGAAGAGTTACGAGTTTCAGCAATAAAAACATAGTCCTGTTTGTGCCCGTGGACGTAGGTCGGACAAACATCCGCCGAACCACGTTAGATCTCTTTGTTTGATTGGTGCATTATCTACCTTCCGCTAAGTTTTCTTTTGGTTTCCCCCATAACCAAACAAATTCACTATTGAAGGAGGATTACATCGGGAGTGATATTCCCATATTACCCTGAGACCAAAATCCACCGTCAACAATATCCAATATTAATTTGATTAAAGTCCAATGGGCTTTTAATTAATTTCTTAAGGCGTGGACTTTTGGTCAACTCGGGTCAAACCGAATAACCAAAATCCAATCCGGGAATTACCCCATAAGCCCAGAAATCAATTTTGGCCCATTAGGCCCAATTAAACTTTAAAGGTCCATTAGTCGCATTTGGGCTTTATGGAAGCGGTTTTGGGCCTAATTGGATCCAACCAATTTAGCCTAAACCCAACTTGGTACAACCAAGCCCAATAAGCCCAATAACAACTTTAAAAGCCCAATTTCCAAAATTAAGCCCAACATAATTAAATTACGAAATTCCAAATTCCCAATTTAATTAAACAAAGTGCATTACATAATTAATTATCCAATTAACATTTCTAAGACATCAATTTAGCTAATTAATCATGCTAACCAAGATTAAATCATGTCCAACACAATTTATCAAAAATCAAACCTATTTTTCATGCATAAGTCTCGGCAATTTGGGGATATTTATATCCGATTTGGTTTCAAAAATCAAACATTTTACCCAAATTTTAAGCCCTAATCATTTTCATGCTCAACCTTGCTCTGATACCATTGTTGGGGTTTTCTAAGCATCCCAAGATCATTTCAAGCATTGAAAACAAGTGTGAATACAACGAGGGAGTTGCGGAATACTCACATCGATCGGTTGAGCGACGCGGAAGGAGACAAAAATTGATTTTCTGCTTGGCAATGGACTGTCACAGCTCACTGTTTTGGCGTCCTTCATTCGGCCATGGATCATCTTCGTCAAGCTCCAAGCTTTGCGATTTGATTCCAAGCTCATAGGTGGACTTCCCTATCACATTCGCATGACTTCGTAGTGTGCTAGCACTCTTGATTTTGCAACAAAATCATGACTCTAAGCTTCCCTATGGCTCTCGGCAGTGAGCCAAAACCAGTGAAGAAAAACAGCCCCAAGGGCGTGTGAAGAGAGAAGAGAAGAAGTGAGAGAGAGATGAGTTTGGTTGATGGAAAAAGTGTATCTAATACACTAATGTGAATTTCAAATTCATTTACAATGAATTTGGATTTCAAAAAGTTAAGCAATTAAAGCCAATCAACCTCCATCAACTCACATCACTCATGAATAGTTACTTGCGTCAATCACTCAAAGTGAAAGACATCCATCACTTGATAGACGAATGAAGTGACGTTAGATACGACTAGCGATTTGACGCTTGATTTGACTTACGTGCCGCACTCGAATTCGAAATGCGAATACGCTCGCAAACAATCCCGGGCTCGGGTTCGCTAATTCCAAATTAACGAATTTTCAGTTGCGACGTAATTAAATCTAATTTAATTAAATAATCATCCCTAGCATAATTATTATTCACGTCGCTAACGAATTAATTCTAAATTAATTCGTTCGCCCGAATTAAAATCTAATTTTAATTCCGCGTCGAAATCCAATTTCGTTTAATATATCGAATATATTAATTTATCGATTAATTCCAAATTAATCGTTATCTCTCTCTTAAATGATATTTTATCCCAGATAAAATATCTCTGTAATTAATCCCAGATTAATTTTCTCTCTCTTCTAATTAATCCCATATTAATTTAGTGTGTGAGTCATACGTCATCGGTGAATCTTCGGGAAGCGACCCATGAGATCCCCAGATATGTTGGCAGTAAATTCGGTCGTCGGACTATCCGAACATGTAAGTACCTAGTACTACGTTTATACCGATTTACAAGACAAGGTTGGCTTCTAGCAAAGCGCCATGCCTACCCAATTCTCCAGAAATATCCTTACAGGAATATAAGGATCTATATCAGGCGTAGTATACGTAGTATTGTGTATGTCGATCCATTATTGGATGATCACGTGCTAGGCCTGGGGCTGGAATTGTGTCTGCCCCGTACGAAGCACATGTCGGATGTCTGGTAACTAGTATCTATAATCGGATAAACCTGACCTTGTCATTTTATCCCGATGACTGCAGTACATAAGAGTACTAGTATCGTATCCTACGTGACCATCATCTCCATATGACTGGAGTGACACTTTCGTCTTGACATCACACCCAACACACTACGATTCTCGATATACACAGAAGAGGCGTACACAGAAACCGGTTAAAGCCCTGGACGACCAAAACCAAAGTATATTGATTGTCACAAGTATTAGCGGTGCAAGTCTCAGGTTACGACCAAATACACCTACCCAGATTTCAGACTTCCATAGACACATAGTCATACTACCAATGGAATTCCGAGGGGGTCTATCCAGAGCGAAGCTGTTTCCCATACCATCGGTAAAACACAACCTCCTATTACACTTGCATGAATATCCTATACCCAAATATATGAGAACTATGTTGTTGTGCCCTCACAACACGCACAAGCGTAATACTAGTCTTTTACGTATTTATCGATGTCCAATCTCGATAATGCTCTGACTAGGGATATTTAATGATTTATCCTTCGTGGACTGATATTGTCTCATATCATTCTAAATCCAGGAACAAATCATAGGGACCTCCTATCATTTATACATCTTGGTGATCTAATCACAAATGATAAGAGTGCAATCTCCTTTGTCAGATAGTTAATTTGTACAACAACACCATGATCTGTACAAATAGTGACGCTATGGGTCATAATTGTCCAACACATGGAATATATATAATCGGTATCAGGCATAGTATATAATGTATTGCGTATTACGATCCAGTATCGGATGTCACATGATAGGCTTGGGGTTGGAATTGTGTCTGCCTCGTACGAAGCATATATCAGATCACAAGCAACTAGTCTCTTTAATCGAATAATCATGACCTAGTCATACTATCTCGATAGCTGCAGTATTTGAGACTACTAGTTTTGTATCCCAGCGTGATCATCATCTCCATATGAATGAAGTTATGCTTCCATCTTGACATCACACCCAACACACTATGATTCTCAGTAAACCCAGAAGAGGCATACACAAAACTTGTTAAAGCCCTGGACGACCAAAACCAAAGCGTACTAATTGTTGCAAGTATTAGCGATGCAAGTCTCAGGTTAAGACCAAATACACCTATCCTGATTCGGATTCCCATAGATACATAGTCATACTACCAATGGGATTCCGAGGGGTCTATCCAAAGCGAAGCTGTTCCCGATCCAAAGGCTAACAGAACCTCCGATCACACTTGCATAAGTATCCTATACTTAAATATATGAGAACTATGTCGTTAAGCTTCCATAACGCGCACAAGTGCAATACTAGCCTATTCCACATTATCGATGTCCAGTCTCAATAATACTATGACTAGGGATATTTAATGATTAAACCTTTCGTGGATTAATATTGTCTCTTATCTTATTAATCTGGTACTAGTCATAGGGACTTTTATCATTTATATATCCAAGTAATCCAATTACAAAATGATAAAAGAGCAATTTCCTTTGTCATATAGTTAATTTGTACTAGAACACCATGTTCTTTACAAATAATGATGCTATGGGTGATAATTGTCCAACATTAGTTACATGTCTACCACTTTGATTTAATCTAATTATATCAAGCCAAACACACCTATAATTATATATTTGTAATTATCAAAATATCCTCAAGTATTAGAGATATTTATGAAATTACGACAAATCCTTGTGTGAATTTTGGATTAATCCAAATGGGTAAAAGTAAATAATCAATGTTATCCAATACCACTTAATTATCTTAGTTGATAATTATAATATCAAATATTATTTATTATAAAAAATAATTGGCTACCCAAGTGCTCATCGAGTACACTTCATATTGTGGGACTCTCTAAGTCCAGACAAGTTCGTCATATAAGCCTAGCATATATGTACACAATTCGGCCACATCTGAATTAGTGAAAAACACGAACGAACTTTCTGAACTATGCAAGTCGAGGTCATCACATATGTGTATCAATCCCTCCGTCGTGGGCTATTCGAGTTATTCTTAGGAAACATAGAATACACAGTTAAGTTTCCGAGGCACAGATCTCATGTCGACATGTCCATGATTCTTTACATCTAATTAGAAACCATTTCTGATATATACAATCCACCATAGGTGATCGACTTTGGCCAAAGTTTTAAGAATCGTAACTTACTTACATGGATACCTAAACCCCTTATGGTACAACGGGCCGACAAATCCTATCTTGATACTTACGTGATTAACGAGTGCATCAGTCCATACCCAACGGACATCTAAAGGCCAGAATATGAAAGGTTTCTAACATACATGGTATGTAAGTGTGAATGATCTCACAGAAAATCAATGCTATCCCATAGTAAAAGGATCACATATGCTACTCGACTCGAGGAGATTCTTATTGACGGTGGTGTGTACTTCCAACTATTAGAAATAACCTGTGAGTCATTTGTTGGACAATTATGACCCATAGCATCACTATTTGTAAAAGACATGGTGTTTTTATATAAATTAACTATGTGACAAAAGAAATTTCTCTTTTATCATTTTGTAATTGGATTACTTGGATTTATAAATGATAAAAGTCCATATGGTTAAACCGGATTAATAAGATATGAGACATCATTAATCCATGAAAGGTTTAATCATTATATATCCCTAGTCGTAGTATTATCGAGACTGGACATCGATAATGCAGAACATGTTAGTATTGCACTTGTGCGCGTTATGGAAGCTTAACGGTATAGTTTTCATATATTTAAGTATTGGATACTTATGCAAGTGTGATAGGAGGTTCTGTTAGCCGTTGGACCGAGAACAGCTTCGCTCTGGATAGACCCCTCAGAATCCCATTGGTAGTATGACTATGTGTCTATGGGAATCTGAATCAGGGTAGGTGTATGTGGTCTTAACCTGAGACTTGCATCGCTAATACTTGTAACAATCAATACGCTTTGGTTTTGGTCGTCCGGAACTTTAACAGGTTCTGTGTACGCCTCTTCTGGGGTTACTAAGAATCGTTGTGTATTGGGTGTGATGTCAAGATGGAAGTATCACTTCAGTCATATGGAGATGATGATTACGCAGGATACAGAACTGGTTCTCTTAAATGCTGCAGCTATCGGGATAGTATGACTAGGTCATGATTATTCGATTACAGAGACTAGTTGCTAGTGATCCGATATATACTTCGTATGGGGCAGACATAATTCCAGCCTAGGCCTAGCATGTGACATCTGATACTGGATCGTATTACGCAATAAATTGTATACTACGCCTAATACAGATTATATATTCATCGTTGAATATTTCTGGAGAATTGGGTAGGCACGGTACTTTGCTAGAAGCCAACCATGTCTTGTAAATCGGTGAGAACATGGTATCGGGTATGCACGTGTTCGGATAGTCCGATGACCGTATTTACTGTCAACATATCCAGGGATCTCTTAGGTCGCTTCCCAAAGATTCACCAATGTCATTTGACTCGAACAGAATTAATCTGGGATTAATTATGAGAGAGAAAATTAATATGGGATTAATTACGGTAAGAACTAAATTGGGATTAATTCATCTAGAATAGAGAATGCGATTAATTTGGAATTAATCGGCAAAGTAAATTTAGTAGTTAAATTGGATTTTACTATTTAATTTATTTAATTGGGCTAAATAATATATCGGATATATTAAATGAAATTGGATTTCAATACGGAATTAAAATTGGATTTTAATTCAAGCGAACGAATTAATTTGGAATTAATTCGTAACCGACTTTCATAATAATTTTGCTGGGCATTATTGTTTAAGTAAATTGGCTTTAATTACGTAGCGACGGAAAATTCATTTAGTCGGATTAGACGAACCCGAGCCCAAAGTGTGTTGTGTAAGCCAACTTGAATTTGGAATTCAAAATGGGTGGGACCCACCACTCACATCACTTGTCAAAGGTGATGGTGGTAGTTGGCAAAAGTAATTGGTTTTCACAAAACCACTTACTTTTAACCAACCTTGTTTTTGTTTTTGGAAAATAATTATACAACTACTTGGTTTTTGGAAAACCAATACAAGTCAACATAACACAAAATTATTTCTCTCTTTTCCCTCCTCTCATGGCCGAATACTCCCTCTATTGTTCTTGAAATTTTGTTGCAAAATTTCTTCCAAGCTAGCACTTAAGGAGTCAAAGAAAAGTGATAGGGAAACTCACCCTTGAGTTTGGAATTCAAAAGAAAGCTTGAAGCTTCTACATCCATGGAAAGTTTTGAACTTCAACCAACCAATGTAAGTATTTCGCAACTTTATTTGGTAAATTCACACTTGAATCAATGTTTAGGATCCTTGGACAAGTCTTAGAGACACTAACAATGGTATCAGAGCCATGTTAAACTTGATTTTAAATTCTAGGGTTCTAAACTTCAATTTGGGGATTTTATGCTTGGAGTGTGAAAATTCTAAATTGGTTATTTAGTTGTGTTTATATGATGATGAATTACATTTGTGCATCTTTGGATTTGAGAAAAATTGATTGGATAAAAAATCCCCAATTCCTTTAAGCATGGCCGAATGGTACCCTAGAAATGTTCATGGTGATTTTTTGAATTTGACAATTGGATATGTTAATTTGCATGAAATTGAATGTTAATTGTTGATTTAATTGGATGTTTATTTCATGTATTGCCGTGAGCTTGAACATATTGGAATGAGTTGATTTTGCTTCAATTTGTGTTGGACATGAATTGGATAATTTAGCATGATTAATTGGATTAATTAGTGTTTTGGAAACATTAGATTAATTGATTAATTGTGCCTATTACACTTCAATTGGATTAATATGTAATTTGGAATAATATGTTAATTTAATTTGTTGTAATTGGGCTAATGGGCTTGGTTTGGCCAAGTATGGTTTTGGACAATTGGGTTGGATCCAATTGGGCCTAAATCCATTTCCATAAAGTCCAAATATGACTTTTGGGCCTTTAATAATTTAATTGGGCCTAATGTGCCTAAATTGATTTTTGGCATAGGGTGATTCCTAATTGGGCCTTGGCATTTTGGGTTTGATCCATAACGGCCAAAGCCCATGCCTAAAGAATTAATTGAAAGCCCATTGGACTTTAATTGAATTGACATTAGATGCTAATTGGGCGTTTGAGACCCAATTGGATTGGATTTGGAATCCAAGTCGAAAATGCACTATTACAAGTGTAATTGTTTAATTTTGAATTAAACATGAATTAATATTGGATACAATTTGAATTGGATTTAAAATTATAGTTCAATATAATTCAAGAATACTTACTTTGAGTATTTATTCTTAAACGAGTTGGACTCGCGCAGATCACATCGTTGTATGAACATTAGATGTTCAATAATCAAAGATTAATTAATTGGATTAGATTGATTGACAGCATGCTTTGTGTGAATACTTGGATGTATTTATATGAATAATGTATATCAGATGGATATTAGATGGGTGAGGGCAATTTTGGAAATTGTCTTAAGTATGGTACTTATTTATTAAATTGGACCTGCGTGTCCAGCCTTTCACCTCCTTATCTCTTTGTATTTCTCTTCTCACCAATTCCCATCAATGTAAATGAGGTTTCTTTTAGTGTTATGTAATTGGGTAGAAGTATGTAAAGTGCTAGTAGGAGAGAGGAAAGATAGAGATTTGTTCTAGGAACAATTTATGTTATATATCCATCCGCATATCATTATTAAATTTTATCGCGCCTTATTATGCTTTTAGAATGCATGTTTAAGGGTGTATGATGAGACCTAATCAAAGATAATAAATTTGTTGCCAATTTACGCGAAAAACCCTCACTGCAATATTAAGCATTTTCCTTCCATTGAGTGGTTCTTTCTCAAGATCCAAGATTGGCTTTGATTTGTTGGCCAAAGTCAAGATCATTGTCCATCGCGGATGTGTTTGAACCACGAAAGCTTTGTTATATATCACATGTCTTGGGAAGTTGTGACTTGTTCGCCAAAGTCAAAGTCACTTCTGTACATCGACGTGGATTACGAAGCTTTCCCACTGTCAATGGGTCACGCTTAACTGGAATCATTAAGCTTGTTAAGCCAAAGCCAAGGCTTAGTTGATTCAGAGGAAAATGTTAGGAAATATATTAGATATATGTTTTGGATTTGGAGGTCCACCTACCGGATCTAGGAATTGGATGGGATCCAATTGATCTTAGAGATCTACCTAGTTATGTTTCATACAGCTTGTTGGCCAAAGTCAAGGTTGTGTGTTATTTAACGGGATCCTAGCCCACTAGGAAACTATTTCCCGAGTACTCCACAGAGAGTTAGAGGCTCGCCGAAAAATAGTGGGAGGCCAGTATTAAATTTGCAATTTCGTTTAATACTTGCTTACACGCGCTCTTTTATTTTATTTATCGTTGTTATAAATATATTAGTTGGACTGATATCTTTTATTGCTTTCTTTGAACAGTTGGACTGTACAAGACATTACTCCACTTGTAGTTGGTTATATAGTTGGACTACAGTAACCATTACATTTTGAGTGTACCCGAAATCGTTGATTGGATAGTTAGACTATTACAATCGATATGGCTGGAACGATTCGCGTTAGAGACATCATCATTGGTGACAATGTCTTTAACGGCTCTAATTTTCTAGATTGGGAGATAAACCTCAGGATAGTCCTGGGAGCTGAGAAGTTACTCTATCAGATAGAAAGACCTCTTGGGCCTGAGCCCGGACCTGAGCAAATAATAGAGCGTGAGCTTTGGAAGACTCATCGTGATGATAACTTTACTGCTCAGTCTGACATGCTTACTATAATGACTCCGCAATTTCTTCATCAGAATAAAGGATTGGATCCTTATAACATGATGTTGAAATTGAAGGACCTTCACAGATCTAACCTTCGAACTCATATATACGAATTGAAAAAGAAGCTCTTTCACTCGTGTATGTCAGAGGGTACATCTGTCGAGCACTATATGTCGCAGATGATTGCTGACATCAAACAACTAGGTCAGTTGGGCATAACCTTTGAGGCCGAGACTTCCATAGATTTGATCTTACAGTCTCTGCCCGATTGCTGGGGTGGGGTTGTCATGAACTATAATATGATGAATAAAGAGAAAACTCTTGGAGAGTTAATGGCAATGCTGAAAGAAGCAGAGCCAGAGCTTCTGAAGGGCAAGAAGCGCGAGGCGCACCTTACTTTGACATCCCAGAAGGCCAAGGCTTGGCCGAAGGCTTCTGGGGGTGTGAAGAAAAGGAAGAAAAAGGACAGGGTCAAATCATCAAAGTCTTATGGGAAGACTAAGGATATATCCCAAGACGTCTGCCTATATTATAGCAAACAGGGTCACTGGAAGCGTGACTACCGTGAGTATAAGGCAGAGTTGAAGGAAGTGAAGACGGGCAAGGCGCAGGCTTCATGTATGTTTGTTATAAACATGTCCACTACTAGTTTTAAAAAATTGGATTTTTGATTCTGGATGTGGTACTCACATATGTACTGGTGTGTAGGATCTGCTAATTAGCAGGATACTGGCTTCAGATGAGATAGACCTACGAGTCGGAAATGGGACGAGAGTCGTTGTTTTGGCCGTTCGGACCTATGTTTTGCAACTGCCATTGGGGCATGTAATTACATTAGGTGACTTTTATTCCGTACCTAGTTTGACTAGGAACGTCATCTCTGCATTTTGTTTAACCCGTTGCAGGTATACCTTTGTATTCCGGAACATTGGGTGTTTTGTATATAAAGATAACACTTTGATATGTATAGCAAATGTTAATAATAGTCTTTATATTTTGAATATAAATGAATCTCAAACATATAATATGACAGACAAAAGGCTCAAATTGAGTAAAACAGATGAAACATTGTGGCATTGTTGTCTGGGACACATTGACAAAACTCGTATATCCACACTTTTGAAGAGTGGATACTTGGACAGATTTGATCCTAATTCATATGACGTATGCGAATCTAGTTTATTAGGCAAAATGCTTAAAACATCTTTTAGCGGTAAAGGTGTACGTGCCACCGAGTTGTTAGCCCTCGTTCATGGTGACGTATGTGGGCCTATGTCTAGCTAGGCTAGAGGTGGATATGAATATTTTGTAACCTTTACGGATGTTGCATCGCGTTATGGTTATGTGTATTTTATGACACATAACTCAGAAACTTTTGATATATTCAAAGAGTTTTGACAGGAAGTAGAAAAATAGACCGACAAAAGTATTAAAATATTACGGTCAGACCGTGGTGGAGAATACTTAAGTAGTGAGTTTCTTGATTACTTGAAAGAGTACGGTACTCTTTCACAGTGGACTCCTCCCGGAACACCTCAAAAAAAGGTGTGTCCGAACGGAGAAATCGAAATTTGTTGGACATGGTAAGGTTAATGATGAGTCGTACTGGGCTACCAATTTCCTTCACGAGATACGTATTGAGCAGTGCAATACTTATTTTGAATAAGGTTCCATCAAAGTCTGTTGGACAGACTCCATATGAAATATGGACAGGAAAAAAACCAGGTTTCTCATTCCTGAAGATTTGGGAATGCTGGGCATATATTAAACGTTTGGATGGTACCAAACTAGAACCCAAATCGGATAAATGCCTATTTGTAATTGGTTATCCTAGGGAAACCAAAGGATATTATTTCCACAACCCATAAGAGAACAAAATATTTGTTGCTCTCCATGCGGTTTTCCTTAGAGGAATTCCTAAATGCAGTAGTAAGTGGGAGGAAAGTAGAACTCGATGAAAATCAGAGTGATACTGTTCCTGGCACCGATCCCCTCACGGAACACGAACAGTTCATCAGGTATAAGACTATTCCACAATCTTCTAATACACAAGAACCGCATAGGTCGGAGAGAGTCAGAAAATAACCTAAGAGGTATGGGTTTCTGATTTCACCTCATGTAGACATTAATCTTTTTTAGGATAATAAACCAACTACGTATGAGGTAGCGATACAAGGTATCAACTCCGCTTTATGGCAAGGTGCCATGAAGTAAGAAATGGATTCCATGTATACAAGCAAGTTTGGACAATGGTTGATGTACCTGAAGGCATTGTGCCTATTGGTAGCAAATGGGTCTTCATGGTGAAGACAGACATGGATGGCAACATACAAACGTACAAAGCTAGGCTTGTAGCGAAAGGGTATCGTCATCAACATGGTTTTGATTACGAAGAAACCTTTTACCCATTGCCATGATTAAATCTATTCGGATAATGCTTGCTATTGCTACATATTTTGACCATGAAATATGGTAGATGGATGTCAAAACCGTTTTCCTTAACGAAAACCTTTTGGAGGATATTTATATGCAACAGCCTAACGGTTTTGTCATGCAAAAACATGCAACAAGGTTTGCAAGTTAAATCGATCCATTTATGGATTGAAGCAAGCATTGCGTTCTTGGAACCAACATTTTGATGAGATCATAATGGAATATGGTTTCATTTAAAATGAAGATGATTCTTGTGTATATAAGAAGGTTAGTAGGAGCGCAGTGACATTTATTGTCCTATACGATGATGATGTATTGCTTCTTAGCAATGACATTCCCATACTAAAATCGGTGAAAGCTTGGCTTTCATTAAAATTCCCCATGAAAAACTTGGGAGAGGCAACCTTTATTCTAGGAATAAGGATGTACTGGGATAGATCTAAAAGTTATTGGCACTCTCCAAGAACTCGTACATTGATAAACATGTACGCGACCTGGTGTCTCATGTGCTTTGAGCATGTGGAGTCACTATCAGGCCGATCCAGGTGATGGTCACTGGATTGATGTAAAAAACATCCTTGAGTATCTTAGACGAACTAAGGATGCTTTCATAAATTATGGAGAGGGAGAACTTGAGGTGACTGGGTTCACCGATGCAAGTTTCCAAACTGATAAAGACGACTATAAGTCGCAATAAGGGTACAAATTTTATTTGAACAACAGAACAGTGAGCTGGAAATCTTCCAAGCAAGATACTGTTGCCGATTCAACAAAAAGCGGAAAATATTGTTGCAGCTGAGGCAGCAAAAGAAGCATTTTGGATCTATAAAATTACTAATTGGATTAGGAGTAGTTCTGTTTGCAGATGAGCTGGGCTACAACACATGCTAAGGAACCACGGTCTCATCAATGATCCAAGTATGTACTTCAACGGTTTCATCTGATTCGTGAGATCACACATCGTGGCGATGTGAAGATCGAAAAGATCATTTCAGATGATAACCTTGCATATCCGCTGACGAAAGCGACATCTCAGCAAAAGTTTGAGCGACCCATACATAGTTCAGGTGTTGGACACTTGAGTGATTGGCTATCGGCCAAGTGGGAGATTGTTGGACAATTATGACCCATAGCATCACTATTTGTAAAATACATGGTGTTTTTGTACAAATTAACTATGTGATAAAGGAAATTGCTCTTTTATCATTTTGTAATTGGATTACTTGGATTTATAAATGATAAAAGTCCATAGGGTTCAACCGGATTAATAAGACATGAGACATTATTAATCCATGAAAGGTTTAATCATTAAATATCCCTAGTCGTAGTATTATCGAGACTGGACATCGATAATGCAGAATAGGCTAGTATTACACTTGTGCGCGTTATGGAAGCTTAATGGCATAGTTCTCATATATTTAAGTATTGGATACTTATGCAAGTGTGATATGAGGTTCTATTAGCCGTTAGACCGGGAACAGCTTCGCTCTGGATAGACCCATCGGAATCCCGTTGGTAGTATGACTATGTGTCTATGGGAATCCGAATCAGGGTAGGTGTATGTGGTCTTAACCTGAGACTTGCATCGCTAATACTTGCGATAATCAATACACGTTGGTTTTGGTCGTCTGGACCTTTAACAGGTTCTGTGTATGCCTTTTCTGGGTTTACTAAGAATCGTAGTGTATTGGGTGTGATGTCAAGATGGAAGTATCACTTCAGTCATATGGAGATGATGATCACGCATGATACAGAACTGGTACTCTTAAATGCTACAGCTATCGAGATAGTATGACTAGGTCATGATTATCCGATTATAGAGACTAGTTACTAGTGATCCGATATATACTTCGTACGGGGCAGACATAATTCCAGCCCTAGGCCTAACATGTGACATCCGATACTGGATCGTATTACGCAATACATTATATATTACGCCTGATACAGATTATGTATTCCTCATTGAATATTTCTGGAGAATTGGGTAGGTATGGTGCTTTGCTAGAAGCCAACCATGTCTTGTAAATCGGTGAGAACGTGGTATCGGGTACGCACGTGTTCGGATAGTCCGATGACCGTATTTACTGCCAACATATCCATGGATCTCTTGGGTCGCTTCCCAAAGATTCACTGATGACATTTGAGTCTAACATAATTAATTTGGGATTAATTATGGGAGAGAAAATTAATCTGGGATTAATTGCGGTAAGAATTAATCTGGGATTAATTCATTTAGAAGAGAGAATGCGATTAATTTGGAATTAATCGACAAAGTAAATTTAAAAGTTAAATTTTATTTTTACTATTTAATTTATTTAATTGGACTAAAATAATATATCGGTTATATTAATTGAAATTGGATTTCAATACGGAATTAAAATTGGATTTTAATTCAAGCGAACGAATTAATTTGGAATTAATTCGTAAGCGACTTTCGTAATAATTTTGCTAGGCATTATTATTTAATTAAATTGGATTTAATTACGTAGCGACGGAAAATTCGTTTAGTTGGGTTAAATCTCGATATTTGACCTGCTTCTGATTTGAATTTGGAAAAATATCCAACACATAAGTTATAAGTGTTGGTCTCAGATTTCCGAGGATATAAAGTTCATAAAAATTGGAGATTGCACGAAAGAGTTACGACCAGAATACTAAGGGTTTTGTATTAAATCTTAGAATAAATTTTGTATCGGAATTGTGAGGAATTTATCGAATGCCCAAAATGTAATTCCACTAGCACATGGACACTCAAGCATGATTTTATGTCATGTATTTTGCTACTGATAACATATTAGTCGTCGAAATTTTCGAGGTGTTACAATTTCTCCCCCCTTAAATAGGATTCGTCATCGAATCCCATTTTATGTCGAAATCCCAAAATTCTTCTAGGCTTGAAGTTCTTTGATATTGAATATCTTACCACAAGTTACAGGATTTACACGCTATTTTCTAAGTCCCCAATTTCCAACTGGCTACGTACTTATAACCAATACTGCATCATCAACCATACGACACTACTTCCCGGCAATATTCTATATGTTGTCAATATACCATAGGGTAATGTGATTATCATGCTAGACCGTGTATGCTATAATTTGGAAATCATAACTGGGGTTATACTTCTAATTTCTATCTACTTGAACATTTACTTTGCTGTAAACTATTATGTATTATATGGGTTCAATTCAACTTATTAATTAAGATATCTACCAAGATGATCATTTGTTAGACAATTATGACCCATAACGTCACTATTTGTAAAAGACATTGTGGTTTTTGCACAAATTAATTATGTAGCAATGAAATTGCATTTTATCATTTTCTAATTTGATTACTTAATATATATATAAATGATAAAAGTCCCTATGATTAGTTATGGATTATAAGATATGAGATAATATCAATCCATAAAGGTTTAATCATTAAATATCCCTAGTCGTAGTATTACCGAGACTGGATATCGATAATACGGAATAGACTAATATCGCACTTGTGCGTGTTATGGAAGCGTAACGACATAGTTCTCATATATTTAAGTATTGGATACTTATGCAAGTGTGATAGGAGGTTGTGTTTACCGATGGTACGGAAACAGCTTCGCTCTGGATAGACCCTGCAGAATCCCATTGGTAGTATGACTATGTGTCTATGGGAGTCCGCATCAAGGTAGATGTATTTGGTCTTAACCTGAGACTTACATCGATAGTACTTGCGACAATCAATACACTTTGGTTTTGGTCGTCAAGGACTTTAACAGGTTCTGTGTACGCCTCTTCTGGGTTTATTGAGAATTGTAGTGTATTGGGTGTGATGTCAAGATGGAAGTATCACTTCAGTCATATGAAGATGATGATCATGCAGGGATACAGAACTGGTACTCTAAATGGTTGCAACCATCGGGATAATATGACTTGCTCATGATTATCCGATTAAAGAGACTAGTTGCTTGTAATCCGATATATGCTTCGTACGAGGCATACACTATTCCAGCCCCAGGCCTTGCATGTGACATCTGATACCGGATCGCTATACGCAATACTTCGTATACTACGCCGGATATAGATTATATATTCCATTAAGAATATTTCTGGAGAATTGGGTAGGCATGGCGCTTTGCTAGAAGCCAACCATGTCTCGTAAATTGGTAAGAACGTAGTACGAGGTACGTACGTGTTCGGATAGTCCGACGATAAGATTTACCACCAACATATCCAGGGATCTCTTGGGTTGCTTCCCGAAGATTCACCGATGACGAATGATTCGAACTTAATTAATCTTGGATTAATAACGGAGAGATTTTATCTGGGATAAAATTCTATTTGAAGAGAGAAAATTAATAATTTGGAATTAATCGATAAAATAATATATTCGATATATCAAACGAAATTAGATTTCGACGCGCAATTAAAATTAGATTTTAATTCCGGCAAACGAGTTAATTTAGAATTAATTCGTGAGCGGTGTGAATAGTAAATTTGATTTAATTACGTCGCAATGGAAAATTCGTTAATTCAGAATTAACGAAACCGAGCCCGGGATGTGTTTGCGAGGCCACTCCGATTTTGAATCAAGTGCGGCCACAATTCACATTGCTCGTCATATCACATGTCACTTTAGTGATGGATGTCATTTCACATTTTTGGTGAGTGACAACTAGTCACTATTCATGATGTTGGTTGTTGAGAGCCTTTAATGCAATTTTCCCACCAATTTGGGCTTTGACTTTTTGAAAGGAATATACCAAATTTTGGAAAAGGTTTTGTATTAGGTTTTTAGAAAACAAAATACACAAAATTGAAAACTCTATCTCTCTCTCCCATTGCTCAAAACTGTGAGCATCATCAAAGGAAATAAAAATTGTTTTTTTTCTTTCAAACTTGCTAGCACATTCAAGAATCATTACAAGGTGATAGGGAAACCAACTCAAGAGCTTGGAATCCTCTCAAAGCTTGGAGCTTGTTCATTTTCTTCAACAAAAGCTTGGAGCTTGGATTCAACAAACAAAATAGGACCTTGGCCGAATACTTGGAGAAATTTTGTGTTCATCGTCTTCAAAATCTGCTCATTGTAAGTATGATTCCGCCATACTTCTTTATAGTATTCAAATGTTTTTCTATGCTTGAATGATCTTGGGACTATAGTAGAAACCAACAATGGTATCATTGAGCCTAATTTGAGCATGAAAAATATTTGGGTAAAATTTGGGTAAATTGGTTTTGAGCATGATTTAACCAAATTGTTTGTTTGGGCATGCTTATATATGGATAACTTGGAGTTATTTATGATCAATTTCATAAAAATTAATTGGATCAATTTTTGCCCAAAAATATATGTTGGCCGAATGTCACTAGCCCTAAATGTCATGGTATTTTTTTTGTTCTTTTGATCATTGGATGAGTTTAAAGACTTGGGAAATGTTGATTTGAGATTCGATTGGATTGAAAAAAAAATGTCGCGAGCATGATGAGCTTGAATGAGATGATTTTTTGTTACATTAATGTTGGACATGTGTTGGACAAAATAATACATGATTAATTGATTAAATTATTATTTTGGAAATATTAATTTAGATAATTAATTGATGTAATACACTTTAATTAATTGAATTTTGAAATTTGGAAAATTAAAATTTAATTAGTTGGGCTTAATTTAGAATTGGGCTTTAAATGTTGTATTTGGGCATAATAGGCTTGGTTAGGCCAAGTTGGTTTAGGTCAATTGGATTGGATCCAAATTGGGCCTAAATCATTCCATTAAGTCCAAATGTGACAAATGGGCCTTTTATGTTTAATTGGGCCTTATGGGCCTAAATTGGTTTCTTGGCAAATAAGGGTGATTCCTTGAATAGGCTTTGGTATTTGGGTTTGACCCATATTGACCAAAGTCCAAGCCTCAAGAAATTAATTGAAAGCCCATTGAACTTTAATTAAACTAACATTGGATGTTAATTGGGCTTTGAGACCCATTTAGATTAGATTTGGAATCTAAGTCTTAAAGGCACATTAAAAAGTGTAGTTATTTAATTTAGAATTAAATAAATTAATTAGTATTGAATACGAATTAAATTAGATTTAAAGAGTTGGTTGCCAATTTACGCGAAAAACCCTCAAAACATATTAAGCCTTTTCCTTCCATTGAGTGATTCTTACTCAAGATCCAAGATTGACACTGGTTTGTTGGCCAAAGTCAAGACCTTTGTCCATCGCGGATGTGTTTGAATCATGAAGGCTTTGTTCCATATCGGTGTCTTGTCCAAGTTGTGATTTGTTGGCCAAAGTCAAGATCACTTCTTGTCCATCGACATCGATTACGAAGCTTTCTAAAGTCAATGGGTCCCGCTTAACTGGAATCATTAAGCTTGTTGTGCCAAAGCTAAGGCTTAGTTGATTCAGAGGAAAAATGTTAGGAAAATATATTGGATATATTAGCATATATATTGTATATATGTTTCGGACTTGGAGGTCCACCTATCGGATCTATGAATTGGATGAGATCCAATTGATCTTAGAGATCTACCTAGTTAAATATCATACAGCTTGTTGGCCAAAGTCAAGGTTGTGTGTTATTTAACGGGATCCTAGCCCACTAGGAAACTAGGTTTCCCGAGTAATCAATAGAGGGTTAGAGGCTGTTGGACAATTATGACCTATATCGTCACTATTTGTACAGATCATGGTGTTGTTGTAAAAATTAACTATGTGACAAAGGAGATTGCACTTTTATCATTTGTGATTAGATCACCTAGATGTATAAATGATATGAGGTCCTTATGATTTGTTCATGGATTGAGAATGATATCAGACAGTATCAGTCCACGAATGATAAATCATTAAATATCCCTAGTCAGAGCATTATCGAGATTGGACATCGATGAATGCGTAAAAGACTATTATTACACTTGTGCGCGTTGTGAGGGCACAACGACATAGTTCTCATATATTTGGGTATAGGATACTCATGCAAGTGTAATAGGAGGTTATGTTTTACCGATGGTACGGGAAACAGCTTCGCTCTGGATAGACCCCCTTGGAATTCCATTGGTAATATAACTATGTGTCTATGGAAGTTCGAAATCAGGGTAGGTGTATTTGGTCTTAACCTAAGACTTGCACCGCTAATACTTACGACAATCAATATACTTTGGTTGCGGTCATCCAGGGCTTTAACAGGTTCTGTGTACGCAAATGTTGGGTATATTGAGAATCATAGTGTGTTGGGTGTGATGTCAAGACGGAAGTGTCACTCCGGTCATATGGAGTTGATGATCGCGCAGGGATACAGAACTGGTTCTATAAAAAGGTTGCAACCATCGGGATAATATGACTTGTTCATGATTATCCGATATTAAAGAGACTAGTTGCTTGTCATCCGATATATGTTTCGTATGGGGCAGACAATGTACCAGCCCCAGGCCTTGCATGTGATCATCCGATACTGGATCGAAATACGCAATACTATGTATACTAAGCCTGATATAGATCTTTTATTCCTGTAAGGATATTTCTGGAGAATTGGGTAGGCATGGCGCTTTGCTAGAAGCCAACCTTGTCTTGTAAATCGGTACAAACGTAGTACGAGGTACTTACGTGTTCGGATAGTCCGACGACCGAATTTACTGCCAACATATCCGGGGATCTCATAGGTCGCTTCCCGAAGATTCAACGATGACGTATGACTCGCACTTTAATTAATCTGGGATTAATAAGATGAGAGAGAAAATTAATCTGGGATTAATAGCGGAGATATTTTATCTGGGATAAAATATCATTTAAAGAGAGATAACGATTAATTTGGAATTATTCGGTAAATTAATATATTTGATATATTAAACGAAATTAGATTTCGACGTGGATTTAAAATTAGATTTTAATTCGGGTGATCAAATTAATTTAGAATTAATTCAAAAGCGATGCGTCGCAACGGAAAATTCGTTAATTTGGAATTAGCAAACCCGAGCCCGAGATTGTTTGCGAGCACATTCGCATTTCAAATTCGAGTGCGGCACGCAAGTCAAATCAAGCGTCAAATCACAAGTCACATCAAGCGTCAAATCACATGTCACTTTGAGTGATGTGACACTTGATTGATTGATGTGATTGATTGAGTTGTTTGGTTAGTGAATGAGTGTGGAACACTCAAGGTTGGTGGAAAGCTTTTTGAAAGCTTAACAAGACATTTAATATATTTTAATATATGGTATATATGTCTTTGATTTTTTGAAAATCAAAAACAACTCTCACAACTCTTCTCTCTCTACATTCTCTTCATCCACACGCCCAAGGGGCTGTTCTTCACTGTGAAATTCTGGGCAAAATCGAGCAGTGAAGGGGAAGCAAAAGTCGCGATTTTGTGGCAAAATCGGGAGTGTTAGCACATTACGAAGTCATGCGAAGGTGATAGGGAAGTCCACCCATGAGCCGGGAATCAAATGACGAAGCTTGGAGTTTGGTTTCTTGTTGATTGAAGGCCGAACACAGTGGACTGTCACTGCTACTGCCGAGAGGTCCAAGGGCAGAAAAGAAATTTTTGTTGCCTACCGCGTCGCTCAACCGATCGATGTGAGTAGTCCGCGACTTTCTCGATTGTATTCACACATGTTCATGCTTGTTTATTGATCCTTGGGACCTTAGTAAACTCCAACAATGGTATCATGAGCAAGGAAAAGCAGAAAAAGTTTAGGGCTTAAAATTTGGGTAAACTTGATTTTGAGCATGTATAATGAAATTGGATGAATGAGTATGCTTAAATGTGTTTTAATTGATGATTGATTGGATCAATTTGATTAAAAATTGTTTGTTAATAAAGTGTAGTATTTAATTTGGAATTAAATAGTGAATTAGAATTAAATACAAATTGAATTGGATTTAATTGTGTAGTTTAATTTAATTCGAGAATTCGTACTTTGAGTACTTATTCGCAAAAACGAGTTTGACTCGAGCAAAATCAAATCGTTGTTTGAACATTGGATGATCATTAATTATCAGATTAATTAATTTGATTAGATTGATTGATAACATGCTTGTGTGAATACATGGTTGCGATGCATGAATAATGTATATCGGATGGATATTAGATGGGTGGGGTAATTTTAGAAATTGTTGTAATAAATTTGATTTATTAATTGGACCTACGTGTCCAGCCTTATTACCTCTTTATTCTTTGTATTCTCTTCTCACTTATTCCCCTCAATGTAAATGAGGTTTCTTTAGAAGTGTAGTGTAACGGGTAGAAGATATATTTGTGCTAGCGGGAGAGAGAAAATGGAGAGATTTGATCTAGGATCATTGTGTAAAGTATCCATCTGCATATCATTATTATTTTATCATATGCGCTTTATTATGTGTTTGGAATGCATGTTTAAGGGTGTATGATGATGAGACCTTAACAAAGATAATAAATTGGTTGCCAATTTACACTCGGAAAAAAAAACCCTCGCAAAATATTAAGCGTATTTTCTTCCATTGAGTGATTCTCACTGAAGATACGAGACTGGCATTTGCTTGTTGGCCAAAGTCAAGGCCTTTGTCCGTCGAGGATGTGTTTGAATCACGAGAGCTTTGTTCCATATTGGTGTCTTGTCCAAGTTGTGGTTTGTTGGCCAAAGTCAAGACCATTTCTTGTCCATCGACATTGATTACGAAGCTTTCCATGGTCAATGGGTCGCGCTTAACTGGGATCACTAAGTTTGTTGTGCCAAAGCCAAGGCTTAGTTGATTCAGAGGAAAAAGGTTAGGTAATACATTGGATGTATTGGCATATATAAGATAAATGTTTCGGACTTGGATGTCCCCCTACCGGATCTAGGAATTGGATTGGATCCAATCGATCTTAGAGATCTACCTAGTTAATTATCATACAATTTGTTGGCCAAAGTCAATATTGTGTGATATTTAACGAGATCCTAGCCCACAAGGAAACACGGTTTCCCGAGTACTCGATAGAGGGTTAGAGGCTCGCCGAAAAATAGTGGGAAGCAAGAATTGAATTTGAAATATTCGTTTAATTACTTGCCATACGCGCTCAATCAAATATCATTCATCATATAAATTAAATGTTAGTTGGACTAATATTTAAATGTTGTTTTTAATAAATAGTTGGACTATATTCAAACTATTCATTTATAGTTGATTTTATAATTGGATTATAGTAATCAATATAATTGATTTTAATCTATTAAATTATAGTTGATTTAATAGTTGGACTATTGTAATCATTATAATAAATAGTACCTAAATCGTTGATTAAATAGTTGGACTATTAAAATCAAGATAAAAATGAAAGATTGACATTTAAAACATGATCCTAGGGAAAATGTATTTAAATGGTTTAATTTTCAAAATTGGGAATAATTTCATGATGGTCATGGAAACTAATAAGTTATTTTATTTGATAAAATAACATATTAGACCTAAGCCCGGAGTTAAGCAAATAGTCGAGCATAATCTTTGGAAGATTTATGTAATGATAACTTTAGTGCTTAATCCATTAAACTTGTCCAGTAGACTCCTTAATTTCTGAATCAGAACTAAGGATTAGATCCTTAAAGTATGATACTGAATTAAAGGAACTTCCTAGATCTTTATAGATCTTAGAAGTACTAAATTGCAATAGATAACTCTTGGAGAGTTAATGACTATTCTCAAGGAGATAAAGTCAAAGTTTGCAATTAGGCAAGTAGCGCAAGGTGCACCTTACTTCGATATTCTAGAAACCCGAGGCTTGGCCAAAGGCTTCTGGGATATGAAAAGGGCAAAGGCAAAATCATTATAATCTTTTAGAAAGATAAAGGACATATCCCAAAATGTCTGCTTAAATGTGGCAAACGGGATCGCGGAAGCGTGACTACCGTTTGGACAAAGCAGACATGAAGGAATTGAAGAAGAGCAAGGCTGTGACTTCAAATATGTTTGTCATATTATGTTCACTAATAGTATTAAAATTGGATTTTAGATACTTAGTGTGATATATATACATGTTGATGTTCAGAATCTTCTTTGAGCAGGATACTGACTTCAATAGAGATTTATCTGCGAATTGGAAATGGGACGAAAGTCGCTGTTTTGATCTTAGATACCTAAGTTTAGGAACTACCCTTAGGGTGTGTACTTAAATTATGAAACTATTATAAAGTAACTAGTTTGACTAGATACATTATCTCTATATCAGTGTTTGACCCGCTGCGGGTAAACCTTTATATTTTAGAACACTAAAGTGTTTCATTATATAAAGATGATATTGAGATAAACACATTAGATGTGAATAACAGAATTTATATTTTGAATGTAAATACATCTCAAACATGACAAAAAAATAGCTCGAACTGATTTGAAGAAACTCTATTGTGGCATTGTTGTCTGGGACACATTTAAACAAGACTCGTATATCCATACTTTTGAAGAGTGGATACTCGGACTGATTTGATTCCATTCAAATAAAGTCTACGAATCTAGTTTATTAGGCAAAGTGCCTATAACACATTTACCTGGTAAAAGTGTAAATGCCACCAATCTGTTAACCCTAGTTCATGGTGAAGCAAGTGGGCCCATGTCTAGCTAGCCTAGAGGTGGATATGAATATTTCATGACCTATACGGATGTGGCATCGCGTTATGGTTATGTGTTTCTTTTAAAGAAACATAAATCGGTAACTTTTATAGTTTCGAAACAAAATAAACAAACAGATCGGCTATAGTATTAAACCGTCAAGGTAAGACCGTAATGGAAAATACTTAAGCAATAAGTTTCAAGTATACTTGAAAGAGTATAGTATTCGTTCAAATGAGGACTCCTCCCGGAACACGTCATTGTGACGGTGTGTCCGAACCGAGTAACCGAATTTTGTTAGACATGATAAGGTTAATCATGAGTTGCTCTGAGCTACCATTTCCTTCAACGGATAGGCAATAAACAGTGCAGAACTTATTTAGAATAAGGTTCCATAATAATCTGTTTGACAGATATCATATTAGATATGAACGGGAAAGAAACCGGGTTTCACATTCCTGATAATTTGGGAATGCTAGGCATAAGTTTGGATGATGCCAAAGTAGAACCCAAATAGGATAAGTGCCAATTGTAGGTTATCATAGGGATACCATAAGTATTGTACTTATACATCTCACAAGAGAACAATTAGATTGTTGCTCGCCATGCAGTTTTCCTGAGAGGAATACCGATATGCAGTGGTAAGTGGGAGGATAGTAAAACTCGATGAAAATCGGAGTAATACTATTAAAGGCACCGAGTCCTAAATGGAACACATATAGTTCATCAAGGATGAAACTATACCATAATCTTCGAGTACACAAGAACCGCGTATGTCGGAGAGAGTCCGAAAACAACCTGGGGTATGGGTTTCTGATCTCACCTCATAAAAATGTCTATCTTATTGAGGTATACCAACTGACTACGTATGAGGAAGTGATAGAAGGTATCGACTCCCTATTATGACAAAGTGCCATGAATCCAAAATGGATTCCATGTATATCAACTATGTTTGGATACTAGTTGATGTACCACAAGGCATTGTGCCTATTGGTACTGTATTAGTCTTCTAGGAATACATACATGGAATGCAACATACCAACGTATAAAGCTAGGCTTTTAGTGGAAAGGTATCGTTATCAACATTGTGTTGATTACGATTCAACCTTTTACTTGTTGCCACGGTAAATCCATTTGGATAATGCTTGCTAAAGCTGCATGTTTCATTAGTGAAATATGTCAACTTTACGGAAAAATTGCTTTCCTGAAAAGGAAACCTTTCGGAGGATGTTTACAACATCCTGTCGGTTTTGTCATACCATAACAATCAAATAAGGTTTGCAGGTTATTCGATCCATGTTTGGATTGAAGCAAGCATTAGGTTCTTGGAATTATCGTTTTGATGTAATCATAATAGTTTATGATTTAATTCAAAATGAAAATGATTCTTGTGTATATAAGAGGGTTAGTGGGAGCGCACTGACAGTGGCTGTCCTATAAAATAATGATAATATATCATTTCTTGGAAATGATATTCCCATAAAAAAATATCGGTGAAAGCTTGGCTTTCAGAAAACTCTCCGAGAACTCGTACATTGAAAAATGTACGCGACCTAGTGTCTCATACTCTTTGAGCATATGGAAACAAAAACAGGCCAATCCAAGTGATAGTCATTGGATTGATGTTAAGAACATACTTAGTATCTTAGAGATCTCAGGATGCTGTCTTAAACTATGGAGATGGAGAACTTGAAGTGACTGGGATCACTGCTGTAAGTTTCCTAACCGATAAAGATGACTAAAAGTCGCAAACAGTACTATACAGTTTGAATAACAGAACAGTGAGCTAGAAATCTTCCAAGCAAGATACTGTTACCGGATAAACAACAAATGTGGGTTATTGTTGCAGCTGAGGCGGTAATAGAAGCCATTTGAGTCGATTACAAATCTAATTAGATTAGATATAGTTCTGTTAGCAGCTGAGCTAGGCGTCAGCACAGGCTAAAGAATTAATGGTCTCATCAACGATCCAGATACATACTTCGATATTCATCTGATTCGTTTGGATCATACATCGTGGCGATGTGATGATCGAATAAATCGCATCAGATGATAAATCATGCAAATCCACTGATTTTTGCCAACTGTACAAAGTTCGGGTGTCAGACACTCGAGTGACAGGCTATAGGCAAAGTGGGAGATTGTTGGACAATTATCACCCATAGCGTTATTATTTGTACAGATCATGGTGTTGTTGTACAAATTAACTATGTGACAAAGGAGATTGCACTCTTATCATTTGTGATTAGATCACCTAGATGTATAAGTGATAGGAGGTCCTTATGATTTGTTCCTGGATTGAGAATGATATGAGACAGTATCAGTCCATGAATGATAAATCATTAAATATCTCTAGTCAGAGCATTATCGAGATCGGACATCGATGAATGCGTAAAAGACTAGTATTACACTTGTGCGCGTTGTGAGGGCACAACGGCATAATTCTCATATATTTGGGTATAGGATACTTATGCAAGTGTAATAGGAGGTTGTGTTTTACCGATGGTACGAGAAACAGCTTCGCTCTGGATAGACCCCTTCGGAATTCCATTGGTAGTATGACTATGTGTCTATGGAAGCCGAAATCAGGGTAGGTGTATTTGGTCTTAACTTGAGACTTGCACCGCTAATACTTGCGACAATCAATATACTTTGGTTGCGGTCGTCCAGGGCTTTAACAGGTTCTGTGTACGCCAATGCTGGGTATATTGAGAATCGTAGTGTGTTGGGTGTGATATCAAGACGGAAGTGTCACTCTAGTCATATGGAGTTGATGATCGCGCAGGGATACAGAACTGGTTCTCTAAAAAGGTTGCAACCATCGAGATATTATGACTTGGTCATGATTATCTGATATTAAAGAGACTAGTTGCTTGTCATTCGATATATGCTTCGTACGGGGCAGACACTGTACCGGCCCCAGGCGTTGCATGTGATCATCCGATACTGGATCGAAATACGCAATACTACGTATACTACGCCTGATATAGATCCTTTATTCCTATAAGGATATTTCTGGAGAATTGGGTAGGCATGGCGCTTTGCTAGAAGCCAACTTTGTCTTGTAAATCGATACAAACGTAGTACGAGGTACTTACGTGTTCGGATAGTCCGACGACCGAATTTACTGCCAACATATATGGGGATCTCATGGGTCGTTTCCCGAAGATTCACCGATGACGTATGACTCGCACTTTAATTAATTTGGGATTAATAAGATGAGAGAGAAAATTAATCTGGGATTAATAGCGGAGATATTTTATCTGGGATAAAATATCATTTAAAGAGAGATAACGATTAATTTGGAATTAATCGGTAAATTAATATATTTGATATATTAAACGAAATTAGATTTCGACGTGGAATTAAAATCAGATTTTAATTCGGGCGAACAAATTAATTTAGAATTAATTCGTTAGCGACGTGAATAGTGATTTCGCTAGGCATAATCATTTAATTGCGTCGCAACAGAAAATTTGTTAATTTGGAATTAGCGAACCCAAGCCCGGTATTATTTACGAACGCATTCGCATTTCGAATTCGAGTGCGGCACGCAAGTCAAATCAAGCGTCAAATCACAAGTCACATCAAGCGTCAAATCACATGTCACTTTGAGTGATGTGACACTTGATTGATTGATGTGATTGATTGAGTTGTTTGTTTAGTGAATGAGTGTGGAACACTCAAGGTTGGTGGAAACCTTTTTGAAAGCTTAACAAGACATTTACTATATTTTAATATATGGTATATATGTCTTTGATTTTTTGAAAATCAAAAACAACTCTCACAACTCTTCTCTCTCTACATTCTTTTCATCTACACGCCCAATGGGCTGTTCTTCACTGTGAAATTCTGGGCAAAACCGAGCAGTGAAGGGGAAGCAAAAGTCGTGATTTTGTGGCAAAATCGAGAGTGCTAGCACACTACGAAGTCATGCGAAGGAGATAGGGAAGTCCACCCATGAACCGGGAATAAAATGACGAAGCTTGGAGCTTGGTTTCTTGTTGATTGAAGGCCGAAAACAATGAACTGTCACTGCTACTACCGAGAGGTCCAAGGGCAGAAAAGAAATTTTTGTTGCCTACCGCGTCGCTCAACCGATCGATGTGAGTATTCCGCGACTTTCTCGATTGTATTCACACATGTTCATGCTTGTTTATTGATCCTTGGGACCTTAGTAATTCCAATAGAGGCTCGCTGAAAAATAGTGGGAGGCTAGTATTGAATTTGCAATTTCGTTCAAATACTTAGCTTTACGCGCTTTCAAATTATTTCCTCAAATTATTTTATTAGTTGGACTAATATATCATTATTTCTCTTTGTAACAGTTAGACTGTACCCAAACATTGTTAATCGAATAGTTGGACTATTGCGGTTAAGATGACTGGAAAGTTAAGCATTAGGGATATTGTCATGGGCGACAATGTCTTTAATGGTAGAAACTTTCAAGACTGGGATATGAATCTCAGAATTGTTATGGGATCCGAGAAGTTACTCTACACTATAGAGCGACCTCTTGGGCCTAAGCCCCGACTTGATCAGTTGCTTGAGCTAGAGCTTTGGAAGACTCATAGCGATGATAATGCAACTGCTCAATCGGTAATGCTTGCCGTTATGACTCCATAATTCCGTCGTCAAAACAAGGGGTTAGATCCCTATGAGATGATGGCGAAGTTGCACGATCTCCACCGATCTAACCTTAGATCACAAAGATATGAGTTGCAGAAGAAGCTCTTCCGCGCTCGAATGTCAGAGGGTACGTCTGTTGAGCATCATGTCTCAGAGATGATTGCTGACATTGAGCAACTCGGACAACTAGGCATAGTCTTTGAGGCTGAGACTTCAGTAGATTTGATCCTACAGTCTCTCCCCGACACTTGGAGTGGGTTCATCATGAACTACAACATGTTGAACCAAGACCAAACTCTTGGAGAGTTTATGTCCCCTCTGCGTGAGGTAGAAAAGGAGCTCCTTAAGGGCAAGAAGCGCGAGGAGCACTATGCTTCAACATCTCATACTCTGAGGGCTTGGCCCAAGGCGACTGAAGGTGTTAAAAAGAAGAAGCATAAGAAGAAGGGCAAGGCCAAATCATCAAAGGGTTCTGGGAAACCCAAGGATAAATCCCAAGATGTATGCTTGCAGTGCAGGAAGTGGGGTCACTGGAAGCGTGACTGCCGCGGGTACAAGGCACACATGAAGGAGATTAAAGCGGACAAGGCACCGGCTACAGGTATGTTTGTTATAGAAATAAACATGTCTACATCTAGTTTTAAAAATTGGATTTTTGATTCTGGTTGTGGTACTCACATATGTACTGATGTGCAGGATCTGCGGATTAGCAGGAGACTGGCCTCATGAGAGATTGACCTCCGTGTTGGAAATGGGACTCGAGTTTCCGTTTTGGCCGTGGGCACTTATGTTATGGAACTGCCCTCGGGTCATGTACTTGAACTTATAAACTGTTATTTTGTACCTAGTTTGACTAGGAATATTATTTCTGTATCTATGTTAACCCAATGTGGGTATACTTTTGTATTTAGAAACACTGGGTGTTTTATGTATAAAAATGATATGGAAATTTGCACAGTTGATGCAAATAATGGTCTTTATATTTTGAATATAAATCAATCTCAAACATATAATGTAACAAACAAAAGGCTTAAAGTAAGTAACAATGATGAAACTTATATGTGGCATTGTCGTCTGGGACATATAAACAAGACACGCATATCCACACTTTCGTAGAGTGGGTACTTGGACGGATTTGATCCAAATTCATATGACGTCTGCGAATCTTGTTTATTAGGCAAGATGCCTAAATCACCATTTAGCGGTAAATGTGCACGTGCCACCGAACTGTTAGCCCTCGTTCATAGTGACGTATGTGGGCCCATGTCTAGCCAGGCTAGAGGTGGATATGACTACTTCGTAACCTTTACGGATGATGCATCGCGTTATGGTTATGTGTATTTTATGAGACACAAGTCGGAAACTTTTGAGAAATTCAAAGAGTTTCGACACGAAGTAGAAAAACAGACCGGAAAAAATATTAAGACATTACGGTCGGACCATGGTGGTGAATACTTAAGCAATGAGTTTCTTGATTACTTGAAAGAATATGGTATTCTTTCACAGTAGACTCCTCCCAGAACACCGCAATTAAACAGTGTATCCGAACGGAGAAACTCAACTTTGTTAGACATGGTAAGGTCTATGATGAGTTGCACAGAGCTACCTATTTCCTTCTGGGGATATGCATTGAACATTGCAATACTTATTTTGAATAAGGTTCCGTCAAAGTCTGTTCAACAGACTCCGTATGAAATATAGACAGGAAAGAAACCGGGTTTCTCATTCCTGAAGATTTGGGGTTGCTGGGCATACGTCAAATGTTTGGAAGGTAACAAACTAGAACCCAAATCGGATAAATGCCTATTTGTAGGATATCCTAGGGAAACCAAAGGATATTACTTCTATCACCCACAAGAGAACAAAGTATTTGTTGCTCTACATGCGGTTTTCCTTGAGAAGGAATTCCTAAATGCAGTGATAAGTGGGAGGAAAGTAAAACTCGATGAAAATCAGAGTGATACCGTTCCAGGCATAGAATCCTCAACGGAACATGAACAGTCCATTAGGGATGAGACTGTACCACAATCTTCGAATACACAAGGACCGCGTAGGTCAGAGAGAGTAAGAAAACAACCTGAGAGGTATAGGTTTCTGATCTCACCTCATGTGGATATTAATCTTATTGAGGAAGACGAGCCGACTACGTATGAGGAAGCGATACAAGGTATCGACTTCGGTTTATGGTAAGATGCCATGAATTCCGAAATGGATTCCATGTATACCAACCAAGTTTGGACACTGGTTGATGCATCAGAAGGCGTAAAGCCTATTGGGTGCAAATGGGTCTTCAAGAGGAAGACTGACATGGATGGCAACGTACAAACGTACAAAGCTAGGCTTGTAGCGAAAGGGTATCGTCAACGACATGGTGTCGATTACGACGAAACTTTTTCACCTGTTGCCATGATTAAATCCATTAGGATAATGATTGCTATTGCTGCATATTTCGATTAGGAGATATGACAGATGGATGTCAAAACCGCTTTCCTTAACGGAAACCTGTTGGAGGATGTTTATATGCAACAGCCTAATGATTTTGTCGTACCAAGACTTGCAAACAAGGTTTGTAAGTTAAATCGATCCATTTATGGATTGAAGCAAGCATCGCGTTCTTGGAACCAACGTTTTGATGAGATCATAAAAGAATATGATTTCGTTCAGAACGAGGATGATCCTTGTATATATAAGAAGGTTAGTGGGAGCACACTGACATTCATTGTCCTTTACGTTGATGATGTATTGCTTATTGGCAATGACATTCCCATGTTAACATCGGTGAAAGCTTGGCTTTCATTAAAATTCTCCATGAAGGATCTGGGAGAAGAAGCCTTTATTCTAGGAATAAAAATCTATCGGGATAGATCTAGAAAACTGCTTCGACTCTCCCAGAGCACGTACATTGCCAAAGTGTTGAAGATATTCAACATGGATCAGTCCAATAGGGGACTGTTGCCAGTGTCACATGGCGTCACTCTATCTAAGGACATGTGTCCTAAAACTCAAGATGAGAGAGACAACAACAGTCGGATACCATTCGCCTCGGCAGTCGGATCGATCATGTATGCCATGATATGTACGCGACCTGATGTCTCCTATGCTTTGAGCATGTGTAGTCGCTATCAGGCCGATCCAGGTGATAGTCACTGGATGGCGGTTAAGAATATCCTTAATTATCTTAGACGAACTAAGGATTCTTTCTTAATCTATGGAGATGGAGAACTTGAGGTAACTGGGTATACCGATTCAAGTTTCCAAACCGATAAAGACGACTGTAAGTCGCAATCAGGGTACATATTTTGTTTGAATAACGGAGCAGTAAGCTGTAAATCTTCCAAGCAAGAGACTGTTGCTGATTCAACAACAGAAGCGGAGTATATTGTTGCAGCTGAAGCAGCAAAAGAGGCAGTTTGGATCCGTAAATTCCTAATTGGATTAGGAGTAGTTCTGTTAGCAGCTGAGCCCGTTCCATTGTATTGTGACAATAACGGGGCTATAGCGCAGGCTAAGGAACCGCGGTCTCATCAACGATCCAAGCATGTTCTTTGACGTTTCCATATTATTCGTGAGATCATACATCGTGGCGATGTGAAGATCGAGAAGGTCGCATCAGAGGATAACATTTCAGATCTGCTGACGAAAGCTATTCCTCAGCAAAAGTTTGAGCGACATGTACATAGTTCAGGTATTAGATGCTTGAGTGACTGGCTATAGGCCAAGTGGGAGATTGTTAGACAATTATGACCCATAGCGTCACTATTTGTAAAAGACATTGTGGTTTTTGTACAAATTAATTATGTAGCAATGAAATTACATTTTATCATTTTGTAATTTGATTATTTAATATATATAAATGATAAAAGTCCCTATGATTAGTTCCGGATTATAAGATATGAGACAATATCAATCCATAAAGGTTTAATCATTAAATATCCCTAGTCGTAGTATTATCGAGACTGTACATCGATAATGCGGAATAGACTAGTATCGCACTTGTGCGTGTTATGGAAGCGTAACGGCATAGTTATCATATATTTAAGTATTGGATACTTATGCAAGTGTGATAGGAGGTTGTGTTTACCAATGGTACGAAAACAGCTTCGCTCTGGATAGACCCCACAGAATCCCATTGGTAGTATGACTATGTGTCTATGGGAGTCCGTATCAGGGTAGGTGTATTTGGTCTTAACCTGAGACTTACATCGGTAGTACTTGCGACAATCAATACACTTTGGTTTTGGTCGTCCAGGACTTTAACAGGTTCTGTGTACGCCTCTTCTGGGTTTATTGAGAATCGTAGTGTATTGGGTGTGATGTCAAGATGGAAGTATCACTTCAGTCATATGGAGATGATGATCATGCATGGATACAGAACTGGTACTCTAAATGGTTGCAACCATCGGGATAATATGACTTGGTCATGATTATCCGATTAAATAGACTAGTTGCTTGTAATCCGATATATGCTTCGTACAGGGCATACATTATTCCAACCCCAGGCCTTGCATGCGACATCCGATACTGGATCATTATACACAATACTTCGTATACTACGCCTGATATAGCTTATATATTCCATTAAGATTATTTCTGGAGAATTAGGTAGGCATGGCGCTTTGCTAGAAGCCAACCATGTCTCGTAAATTGGTAAGAACGTAGTACGAGGTACGTACGTGTTCGGATAGTTCGACGACCGGATTTACCGCTAACATATCCAGGGATCTCTTGGGTCGCTTCCCGAAGATTCAACGATGACGAATGATTCGAACTTAATTAATCTTGGATTAATAACGGAGAGGTTTTATCTGGGATAAAATTCTATTTGAAGAGAGAAAATGATTTATTTTGAATTAATCGATAAAATTAGATTTTAATTCGGGCAAACAAGTTAATTTAGAATTAATTCGCGAGTGGCATGAATAGTAAATTTGATTTAATTACGTTACAATGAAAAATTCGTTAATTCGAAATTAACGAAACCGAGCCAGGGATGTGTTTGCGAGGCCACTCCGATTTTGAATCAAGTGCGGCCACAAGTCACATCACTCGTCACATCGCTCGTCACATCACATGTCACTTTAGTGATGGATGTCATTTCACCTTTTTGGTGAGTGACAACTAGTCACTATTCATGATATTGGTTGTTGAGAGCCTTTAATGCAATTTTCCACCAATTTGGCCTTTGAGTTTTGAAAGGCATATACCAAATTTTGGAAAAGATTTTGTATTAGGTTTTTAGAAAACAAAATACACAAAATTGAAAACTCGATCTCTCTCTCCCATTGCTCAAAACTGTGAGCATCATCAAAGGAAAGAAAAATTGTTTTTTCTTTCAATCTTGCTAGCACATTCAAGAATCATTACAAGGTGATAGGGAAACCAACTCAAGAGCTTGAAATCCTCTCAAAGCTTGGAGCTTGGATTCAACAAACAAAAGAGGACCTTGGCCGAATACTTGGAGGAATTTTGTGTTCATCGTCTTCAAAATCCGCTCATTGTAAGTATGATTCCGCCATACTTCTTTATAGTATTCACATGTTTTTCTATGCTTGAATGATCTTGGGACTATAGTAGAAACCAACATCATTAACCATTTGGCTAGTAAGCCTACGTTACTCTTCTTCTTATCTTTATATCTGCTTCATGCATAATACACCTTGTCTTGCTTGCATATATTGTTCAAAAGTTCGTGGGCTCTAGTAAATAATCCCTTGAATTCTTGACTGAGAGGCAATTCCTCGTTCTCATTTCATGAAATTCTTGCTGAGTACTCTACACTATAGTCATACTATAACTCTTGTGATGTGTCCAAGAACCTCATTTCTAGACCTTTAGTTTTGCTCAACATTGATTCCTAAATGTCACCTTGAACTTCTGTTACTCTTCAGGTTTAACATATCACTATTGTACTCTGTACTACAACCATTGCCTTCATTTTTCTTGACTCTGAGTATACCTCGAATTCTCCACCTTATTCTTATAATATAATCCCTTAAATGCCCTGTCCTATAAGTAATGTTATATGTGTTTGGTAAAATGTCACCGTCCTTCACTACTCTTTTGAATCTATCGTGGAAACTTTTGTATAGTCATAAACCTCGATCATATCAAACTACTGCAGTACTAACTTCCTCAGAATACTGTGTTGCTTAAAATACGTTACTTGCAATATTACCCGTAATTAGTGTCATACTACAAACATCATTCTTGCTTATCTTATCTTGTTTTCTGATTCCTGGTACTTTCGAGTCTCCAGATATACTAATATTTTATATGGTTAGGATTTTTTTACATCCTTTAAGTGTACAAAAGAATAATCTTACTAAATATTTCCCTAGCTCCATATGCCTAATCTGATCCTAGCATTCTTCGTCTTAATTTATCTATTTAATTATTCCTTTATCTTTGCTGAGTTTCTACCACCATCAATTCAGAACTTCATGTTCTTAAATCTATATCTATCTATAGGCTTAAGACCTCGTAGTTCATGATCAAGCTCTCATATGCTCTAAGTTTACTATCACGATTCTCTAATATCTCATAGATTCAAGATTTTACTTTTTAACATATCTCTGACAGTATTCTTCTAGTTGGCTAAAACTTAATGGGATAAATCGTTGTTGTGTCAACTATGAATATACTAGTATGAAATACGTAACCCAGACTGGATATCCTTATCGCGGTCATCAATGATGATGGTTTGATTTCAGGTCAATATCCATACTCGATTTCCTTGTTTCCTTTACATCATGCTCTTAATGAATTTGTTTCAGGTTTGTACTTTGCCTTGTCAGTAATTAGGTACAATGCGTGGGTACTTATGGGATATACTCGTTACCTTTCTTTCGCTTCCTATCCAATAGAATTCTAGTCTTATTCCATCATTGAGAAAGCTTGTTATTATACACTTCTATCATTGATTATCTAGTATTCTTTCCTATTGTCGGCTTATCCCGATAGTTCCACCTCTAAACTTTTTACTTAAAGTTCTTTTCATCTTCTTTCCCGTTCTATTCTATACCTGAAACTCCTGTGATATAGGTCTCTATCTCTCATCCCAAGGGTATTACCTTTTTAAATGTGTCTTACCCTACCTCATAAGATACTATAATACACCACAAATTTACTTGCTTCTGGGATTATCAGTGGAAAATTTATCGAGGTCCATCATTACCGTCGTGTTTCTAACGAGGGTTGGAAGGGTGGGTCTAATCCTGAAGTCTTTTCGGTTGAGGTAGTCTCCATAACTATGCGTACTGCAGTTGCTCATGCTGCAAGTTTATAATCCTAGGGTTCCCTTATTTACATATCTGATATTGACTCCTACTGTAAGGGTACTGCTACTAGGAACTGTCTGAATTATCTCTTTCAACTTTACTCATGATTATTTTCCGTCAATCGATCACACTATCTTATACTGGGAACCTTCTTAATGTTGGACAGTTATGACCCATAGCGTCACTATTTGTACAGATCATGGTGTTGTTGTACAAATTAACTATGTGACAAAGGAAATTGCTCTTTTATCATTTGTGATTAGATCACCAAGATGTATAAATGATGAAAGGTCCATATGATTAGTTCCTGGATTGATATGATATGAGATAGTATCAATCCACGAAGGTTTAATCATTAAATATCCCTAGTCAGAGTATTATCGAGATTGGACATCGATAATACGTAAAAGACTAGTATTACACTTGTTCGCGTTGTGAGGGCATAACGGCATAGTTCTCATATATTTGGGTATAGGATACTAATGCAAGTGTAGTAGTAGATTGTGTTTTATCGATGGTACGGAAAATAGCTTCGCTCTGGATAGACCCCTCGGAATTCCATTGGTAGTATGACTATGTGTCTATGGAAGTCCGAATCAGGGTAGGTGTATTTGGTCTTAACCTGAGACTTGCACCGCTAATACTTGCGACAATCAATATGATTTGGTTTTTGGTCATCCAGGGCTTTAACAGGTTCTGTGTACGCCTCTGCTGGGTATATTGAGAATCGTAGTGTGTTGGGTGTGATGTCGAGACGTAAGTATCAATCTAGTCATAATGGAGATGATGGTCAAGTAGGATAAAGAACTCGTTCTCTTATATGCTGCAGCTATCGGGATATTATGACTAGGTCATGTTTATCCGATTATAGAGACTAGTTACCAGAGATCCGATATGTGCTTCGTACGGGGCAGACACATTTCCAGCCACAGGCCTTACACCTGACATCTGATACTGGATCGAAATACACAATACTATGTATACTACGCCTGATATAGATCACATATTTCTGTAAGGATATTTCTGGAGAATTGGGTAGGCATGGCGCTTTGCTAGAAGCCAACCTTGTCTTGTAAATCGGTACAAACGTAGTACTAGGTACGTACATGTTCGGATATTCAGACGACCAGATTTACTGCCAACATATCCGGGGATCTCATGGGTCGCTTCCCGAAGATTCACCGATGACGTATGACTCGCACTTTATTAATCTGGGATTAATTAAATGAGAGAGAAAATTAATCTGGGATTAATTACGGAGATATTTTATTTGGGATAAAATATTATATAAAATAGAGATAACGATTAATTTGGAATTAATCGATAAATAATATATTCGATATATTATACGAAATTGGATTTCGACGCAGAATTGAAATTAGATTTTAATTCGGGCGAACGAGTTAATTTAGAATTAATTTGTTAGCGATGTGGATAGTGATTTTTCTAGGCATAATTATTTAACTACGTCGCAATGGAAAATTTGTTAATTTGGAATTAGCGAAACCGAGCCCGGGAGTGTTTGCGAGCGCACTCGCATTTTGAATTCAAGTGCGGCCAGCAAATCACATCAAGCGTCAAATCACTAGTCAATCGATTGATGTGGCAACTTGTCACTTGATTGTGTGAATAGTGATGGAAGTTGATGGAGTTGTTGGTTGGCTTAATTGTTTTTACTTTTGGAAAGCCAAAAAATTTGGTAAATGAATTTGGAAATTTATTTAGGGTATTAGATAAACATTTTTCCACCAACTAACACACATCTTTCTCTCTTCTTCTCCCTCTCTCTCACGCCCAAAATGGGCTGTTTTCCTCTTCTGGTTTTGGCCACTGCCGAGAGCCAAGGAGAAGAAATATGATGATTTTGTTGCAAAATCAAGAGTGCTAGCACACAATGGAGACATACAAAGGTGATAGGGAAACCCACTTGTGAGCAAAGAATCAACACAAAGCTTGGAGCTTGATGGAGATCACCATTGCCGAAAATTGGAGAGCACAAAAACTGCATGTTGTCGTGAGCTTCCAAGGAGGGTAGAAAAGTTTTGTTCTTCGACGCATTGCCTCAACCGATCGATGTAAGTATTCCGCAACTTCGTCTATGTATTTGCACTTATGTTTCTTGCTTGAATCGATCCCCGGGACTTAGAGAAACCCAACAATGGTATCAGAGGGAGTTAAAGCATGAAACTTGAATTTAGGGTTAAAATTGGGTAAATTGATTTTGAGCATGATTTGATTAAATTAATTGATTGAGCATGCTTGAATGATGTTGTATTGAAGTTTGATTGGATCAATTTCAGGAAATATTGTTTGGAACAATTTTGCCCAAAAGGATTGGCTTGGCCGAATCTACTACTTGCCCTAATGTCTTGGTATTTTTTATTTTTGATTCATTGGATGACTTGAAATCAATTGGATAATGTTGAATTGGATTTGTTTGGATTAAAACCGGATCGGACATAAAAAAACCCTACCATTGTCGAGACTATTAGCATGTAAATGGGTTTGATTTTTGATCAATTGTGTTGGACACAAATTGTTGTAAATGAGAATGATTAATTAGGCTAATTGGTGTTTTGGAAATATTGATTTGGGTAATTAATTATGTAATACACTTTGGTTAATTAAATTGTGAAATTGGAATTTTTGTGATTTAATTAATTGGGCTAATTTTGGAAATTGGGCTCAAAAGTTGTTATTGGGCTTAATGGGCTTGGTTGTACCAAGATGGGTTTAAGCTAAATTGGTTGGATCCAATTAGGCCTAAAACCATTTCCATAAAGTCCAATTATGACTTAATGGACCTTTAATTTTAATTGGGCCTAATGGGCCTAAATTGGTTTCTAGGCATATAAGGGTGATTCCTTTGAATGGGCTTTAGTATTTGGGTTTGACCCAAGTTGACCAAAAGTCCATGCCTTAAGAAATTAAATAAAATCCCATTGGACTTTAATTAAATTAACATTGGATGTTAATCGGGCTTTAAGACCCGTAACGATTAAATTTGGAATTTAAGTCGTAAAGGTTTATTAATAAAGTGTAATATTTAATTTGGAAATAAAAAAAAACGAATTAGTATTAAATGCAAATTGAATTGGATTTAATTTTGTAGTTTAATATAATTCGAGAATTCGTACTTTAAGTATTTATTCGCAAAACGAGTTTGACTCGCACAAAATCAAATCGTTGTTTGAACATTGTGTTGGAGTTCTACGGTCCCCAGGATCGAATAACAAACAATGAAATACATGTGAATACATACGAGGAAGTTGCGGAATACTCACATCGATCGGTTGAACGACCCGGTGGACAATAAAAATTGATTTCTGCCTTCTGGATGGTCACGACAGTGAGCTGCTTTCCCTCATCCATTTTCGGCCATTGAAGTCCTCCATGAAAGCTCCAAGCTTTGTGAAATGATTCCAAGCTCATGGGTGGACTTCCCTATCACTTTCGCATGTCTCTCGGAGTGCTAGCTCTTGATGATTTTGCCACAAAATCACCACACTTTGCTTCCTTTTTTCCTTCTTGGCTCTCGGCAAACCAGAAGAAAAACAGCCCCTCCATGGGCGTGAGAGAGAGATGAGTTTGGCTCCAAACCGTAAAAGAAAGAGAGAGATGAAAAATGTGTAAATGTTAATTGATTTCTAAAATCAATTCAACATATACCAAATAATAAAATAACAATAAATGTCATTCAAGCTTTCAAAAAGCTTTCCATCAACTCACATCACTCATTAATAGTGACTGGTGTCAATCACTCAAAGTGAAAGACATCTATCACTTAATTGACGAATGATGTGACTCTAGATGCGACTAGCGATTTAACGCTTGATTTGACTTGCGTGCCGCACTCGAATTTGAAATGCGAATGCGCTCGCAAACAATCCCGGGCTCGGGTTCGCTAATTCCAAATTAACTAATTTTCCGTTACGTCGTAATTAAATCTAATTTAATTAAATAATCATGCCTAGCATTATTACTATTCACGTCGCTAACGAATTAATTCTAAATTAATTCGTTCGCCCGAATTAAAATCTATTTTTAATTCCGCGTCGAAATCCAATTTCGTATAATATATCGAATATATTATTTTATCGATTAATTCCAAATTAATCGTTATCTCTCTTTAAATGATATTTTATCCAAAATAAAATATCTCCGCAATTAATCCCACATTAATTTTCTCTCTCATCTAATTAATCCCAGATTAATAAAAGTGCGAGTCATACGTCATCGGTGAATCTTCGGGAAGCGACCCATGAGATCCTCGAATATGTTGGCAGTAAATCGGGTCGTCGGACTATCCGAACACGTAAGTACCTCGTACTACATTTGTACCGATTTACAAGACAATGTTGGCTTCTAGCAAAGCGCCATGCCTACCCAATTCTCCAGAAACATGCTTACAAGAATAAGCGGATCTATATCAGGCGTAATATACGTAGTATTGCGTATTTCGATCCAGTATCGGATGATCACTGCAAGGCCTGGGGCTGGTACAGTGTCTGCCCCGTACGAATCATATATCGGATTACGAGCAACTAGTCTCTTTATTATCGGATAATCATGACCAAGTCATATTATCCCGATGGTTGCAACCCTTTAGAGAACCAGTTTTGTATCCCTACGCGATCATCAACTCCATATGACTAGAGTGACACTTCTGTCTTGACATCACACCCAACACACTACGATTCTCAATATACCCAGCAGAGGCGTACACATAACCTGTTAAAGCCCTGGACGACCAAAACCAAAGTATAGTGATTGTCCCAAGTATTAGCGGTGCAAGTCTAAGGTTAAGACCAAATACACCTACCCTGATTTCGGACTTCCATAGACAAATAGTCATACTACCAATGGAATTCCGAGGGGGTCTATCCAGAGCGAAGCTGTTTCCCGTACAATCGGTAAAACACAACCTCCTATTACACTTGCATGAGTATCCTATACCCAAATATATGAGAACTATGCCGTTTGTGCCCTCACAATGCGCACAAGTGTAATATCAGTCTTTTACGTATTTATCGATGTCCAATCTCGATAATACTCAGACTAGGGATATTTAATGATTTATCCTTCGTGGACTGATACTGTCTCATATCATTCTCAATCTAGGAACAAATCACAGGTACCTCCTATCATTTATACATCATGGTGATCTAATCACAAATGATAAGAGAGCAATCTCCTTTGTCACATAGTTAATTTGTACAACAACACCATGATCTGTACAAATAGTGACGCTATGGGTCATAATTGTCCAACACATTGGATGGTCATTAATTATCAGATTAATTTATTGGATTAGATTAATTGATAACATGCTTGTGTGAATACATGGTTTCGATGCATGAATAATGTATATCGATGGATATTAGATGGGTGGGGCAATTTTGGAAATTATTGTAATAAATTTAGAATTTATTAAATTGGACCTACGTGTCCAGCCTATTACCTCCTTACTCTTTGTATTTCTCTTCTCACCTATTCCCCTCAATGTAAATGAGGTTTCTTTAGAAGTGTTATGTAACGGGTAGAAGTAATACTTGTGCTAGCGGGAGAGAGGAAAATGAGAGATGTGATCTAGGATCAATGTGTAAAGTATCCATCCGCATATCATTATTATTTATTTATATGCGCCTTATTATGTGTTTAGAATGCATGTTTAAGGGTGTATGATGATGAGACCTTAACAAAGATAATAAATTGGTTGCCAATTTGCACGTGAAAAACCCTCAAAAAATATTAAGCGTTTTTTCTTCCATTGAGTGATTCTTACTCAAGATCCGAGACTGGCATTGGTTTGTTGGCCAAAGTCAAGGCCTTTGTCCATCGAGGATGTGTTTGAATCACGAGAGCTTTGTTCCATATCAGTGTCTTGTCCAAGTTGTTGTCTGTTGGCCAAAGTCAAGACCACTTCTTGTCCATCGACATTGATTATGAAGCTTTCCATGGTCAATGGGTTCCGCTTAACTGGGATCACTAAGTTTGTTGTGCCAAAGCCAAGGCTTAGTTGATTCAGAGGAAAAAGGTTAGGCAATATATTGGATATATTGGCATAAATAAGATATATGTCTCGGACTTGGATGTCCCCCTACTGGATCTAGGAATTGGATATGATCCAATTGATCTTAGAGAACTACCTAGTTAATTATCATACAATTTGTTGGCCAAAGTCAAGATTGTGTGACATTTAACGGTATCCTAGCCCACTAGGAAACACGGTTTCCCGAGTACTCGACAGAGGGCTAGAGGCTCGCCGAAAAATAGTGGGAGGCAAGTATTAAATTTGCAATATTCATTTAGTTACTTGTCATACGCGCTCATAACAAATTATTCATCGTTAAATTAATTAATATATTAGTTGGACTAATATTTAATTGTTGTTTTAAAACAGTTGGACTGTATTCAAACTATTTCATTTATAGTTGATTATATAATTTGATTATAGTAATCAATATATTTGATTTAATCTTTTAAATTATAGTTGATTAAATAGTTGGACTATAGTAATCATTATAATGCATAGTACCTAATATTGTTGATTAAATAGTTGGACTATTAGAATCAAGATAATTGAAAGATTAGTGTTTAAATCATAATCCTGGGTGAAAATGTTATTAAACGACTTTAATTTTCAAATTGGGAATAAAATTTCAGGATGGTCCTGGAAACTAATAAGTTACTTTATTTGATAAAATAACATCTTATGCCTAAGCCCAGAGTTAAGCAAATAGTAGAGCATGATATTTGGAATATTCATATGATGATAACTTTAGTGTTTAATCCATTATCCTTGCCAAATAGACTCATTAATTTCTTAATCAGAACTAAGGATTAGATCCTTAAAGTATGATATTGAAATTGAAGGATCTTCATAGATCTATTTTTTAGATCTTAGAAGTATTAAATTGCAATAGTAAACTCTTGGAGAGTTAATGGCTATACTCAAGGAGTCAAAGCCAAAGTTTGCAATAAGGCGAGCGCAATGCACACCTTATTTCGACATTCCGGAAGGCCAAGGCTTGGCCAAAGGCTTCTGGGGTACCGAAAAGGGCAAAGGCAAAATCATTATAATCTTCTGGGAAGACAAAAGACATATCCCAAGATGTCTGCCTAAATTGTGGCAAACGGGATCGCGGAAGCGTGACTACCGTTTGGACAAAGCGGACATGAAGGAATTGAAAAAGGGCAAGGCTCTGACTTCAAATATGTTTGTCATAAAAAATGTTCACTGCTAGTATTAAAATTGGATTTTAGATACTGGATGTGGTACATAAATATGCATTGATGTGCAGAATCTGCTATGAGTAGGATACTGACTTCAGTTGAGATTACCTGCGAATCGGAAACGGGACAACTGTCGCTGTTTTAACCGTAGATACCTAAGTTTAGGAACTACCCTTCGGGTATGTACTTAAATTAGGAAACTGTTAAAATGTAACTAGTTTGACTAGATACATTATCTCTATATCAGGGCTTAACCCGTTGCAGGTATACCTTTATATTCTAGAACACTGTTTCATTATATAAATATGATATTGATATAAACACATTAGATGTGAATAATAGTATTTATATTTTGAATATAAATAAATCTCAAACATATGACATGACAAACAAATAGCTCAAACTGATTTGATCAGAAGAGACTTAGCTGTGGCATTGTTGTCTAGGACACAATTAAACATGACTCGTATATCCACACTTTCGAAGAGTGGATACTAGGACGGATTTGATTCTATTCAAATAATGTCTACGAATCTAGTTTATTGGGCAAAGTGCCTAAAACACTATTTACTTGGTAAAAGTGCAAGTGCCACCGATCTGTTAGCCCTTATTCATAGTGAAGTAATTGGGCCCATATCTAGCTAGGTTAGAGGTGGATATGAATATTTCATGACCTTTACAGATGTGGCATCATGTTATGGTTATGTGTTTCTTGTGAAACACGGATCAGAAACTTTTACAGTTTTGACACGAAATAGACAAACAGATCGGCTAAAGTATTAAAACATCATGATTGGACCATGAGGAAAATACTTAAGCAATAAGTTTCTCAAATACTTGAAAGAGTATAGTATTCTTTCAAAGAGGACTCCTCCCGGAACACGTCATCCTAACGGTGTGTCCGAACAGATAAACTAAGTTTTGTTGGACATGATAAGGTTAATCATGAGTCGCTCTGAGCTACAATTTCCTTCAACGGATAAGCTATAAACAGTGCAGAACTTATTTAGAATAAGGTTCCATAAAAATCTGTTTGACAGATTTCATATTAGATATGAAAAGAAAAGAAACTGGGTTTTCTCATTCCTGAAGATTTGGGAATGCTGGGCATATGTTTGGATGATACCAAACTAAAACCCAAAATGGATAAGTGCCTAATTGTGGGTTATCCTAGGGAAACCAAAGTATAGTTCTTATACAACTAACATGAGAACAATTTAATTGTTGCTCACCATGTGGTTTTCCTAAGATGAATACCGATATGCAGTGGTAAGTGGGAGGATAGTAAAACTCGATGAAAATCGGAGTAATACTATTCCTGGCACCGATTCCTAATGGAATATAAATAGTTCATCAAGGATGAAACTATACCAATAATCTTCGAATACACAAGAACCGCGTAAGTAGGAGAGAGTCAGAAAACAACATGGGGTATGGGTTTCTAATCTCACCTAGAAAGGATGTCAATCTTATTGAGGAATACGAACTGACTACGTATGAGGAAGTGATACAAGGTATCGACTCCCTATTGTGGCAAAGTGACATAAAATTTGAAATGGATTCCATTTATACCAACTATGTTTAGATACTAGTTGATGTACCGCAAGGCATTGTGCCTATTGGTACCATATAAGTCTTCAAGGAAAACATACATGGGAGGCAACATACCAACGTATAGAGCTAGGCTTATAGCGGAAAGGTATCGTTATCAACATTGTGTTGATTACGAAGAAACATTTTACTTGTTGCCACGGTAAATCCATTTGGATAATGCTTGCTGATGTTGCATGTTTCATTCATGAAATGTGGCAGCTAAATGCCAAAACCATTTTCCTTAACGGAAACCTTTTGGAGGATGTTTACAACATCCTGACGGTTTTATCGTACCATAACTGGCAAACAAGGTTTGGAGGTTATTCGATCTATAGATGGATTGAAGCAAGCATTAAGTTCTTGGAATTATCGTTTTGATGTAATCATAATGGTGTATGATTTAATTCAAAACGAAAATGATTCTTGTGTATATAAGAGGGTTAGTGGGAGCGCACTGACAATGAATGTCCTATAAAATAATGATAATATATGTCATTTCTTGGAAATGAAATTCCCATAAAACAATCGGTGAAAGCTTGGCTTTCAAGAAAATTCTCCGTAGAAATCTTGGGAGAAACAACCTTTATTCTAGGAATAAAGATCTACTGGGATAGATTTACAGTTGTTGATACTCTCCGAGAACTCGTACATTGAAATAAATATATGCGACCTGGTGTCTCATACGCTTTGAGCATATGGAATCACAATCAGGCCAATCCAAGTGATAGTCATTGGATTGATATTAAAAACATCATTTAGCATCTTAGAGATCTAAGGACTGGGACTGGGATCACTGCTACAAGTTTCCAAACCGATAAAACGACTATAAGTTGTAATAACGGTACTATAAAGTTTGAATAACGGAACAATGAGCTGGAAATCTTCCAGCCAAGATACTGTTACCGAATAAACAACAAAACTGGATTATTACTGTAGTTGAGGCAGCAATAGAAGCCTTCTGGATTGATAATAAATCTAATTAGATTAGACATAATTCTGTTAGCAGCTGAGCTAGGCTGCAGCGCAGGCTAAAGAATTAATGGTCTCATCAACGATCCAGATATATACTTTGATATTCATCTGATTCGTTCATATCATACATCGTGGCGATGTGATGATCGAATAAATCGCATCAGATGATAATCATGCAAATCCGCTGACAAGACTTTTCTCAGTAATTTGAGTGAACCGTACATAGTTCGGGTGTAAGACACTCGAGTGACTGGCTATAGGCCAAGTGGGAGATTGTTGGACAGTTATGACCCATAGCGTCACTATTTGTACAGATCATGGTGTTGTTGTACAAATTAACTATGTGACAATTGCTCTTTTATCATTTGTGATTAGATCACCAAGATGTATAAATGATGAAAGCTCCGTATGATTAGTTCCTAGATTGAGATGATATGAGACAGTATCAATCCACGAAGGTTTAATCATTAAATATCCCTAGTCAGAGTATTATCAAGATTGGACATCGATAATACGTAAAATACTAGTATTACACTTGTGCGCGTTGTGAGGGCATAACGACATAGTTATCATATATTTGGGTATAGGATACTCATGCAAGTGTAGTAGGAGGTTGTGTTTTACCGATGGTACAGAAAACAGCTTCACTCTGGATAAACCCCTTGGAATTCCATTGGTAGTATGACTATGTGTCTATGGAAGTCCGAATCAGGGTAGGTGTATTTGGTCTTAACCTGAGACTTGCACCGCTAATACTTGCGACAATCAATATGCTTTGGTTTTTGGTTGTCCAGGGCTTTAACAGATTCTGTGTACGCCTCTGCTGGGTAGATTGAGAATCGTAGTGTGTTGGGTGTGATGTCTGTAGGAGTTAAATCAAGTCCCAAGATCAACAAATCAAACATAAAAAAAAACGAGTATGAACACATCAAAGGAGGTGCGGAATATACTCACATTGAATTCGGTTTTGATGCAAAGAAGAACAAAATGTTTTGGCCTCCTCCATGAAGCTCGGCAGTAGCTATATTTGACAGGGGGCTGCTCGGTTTTGGTCGTTTTGAACTCCACCATTTTCGGCCATGCAAGACTCCATTGAAGCTCCAAGCTTCAAGCTTTCCATGCTCACAAATGCGTTTCCCAATCACCTAATATAACCTATGTATGTGTGCTAGCACTTGTCTTCTTCATTTGCTTCTCAAATGCTCGGTCAAACCAGAACAAAGACAAGAAGAAATCGGCTTGAAGCCGTGAGATGAAGAAGAAGAAAAGAGAGGGAGATGAGAGATCGTTTTTTTTTTTAATGAGAGAGAGAGGACCGAATAATATAAAGGAGGGAAAAGAAAAAAGTAATATATATTATTCATTTATTTTCCAAAAATAAATAAAACATATATACCAAACCTTTTCATATTCCATCACTTTTACTTTTACTTTAAGTCACATCACATCACTTTAATAAAGTGACAAGTTGTCAAGTCACATCAATCAAAGTGACAATTGATTTGACAATTGACGCGACTAGTGATTTAACGCTTGATGTGACTTGCGTGCCGCGCTCGAATTCGAAATACGAATGCGCTCGCAATCACTCTCGGGCTCGGGTTCGCTAATTCCAAATTAACGAATTTTCCGTCGCGTCGTAATTAAATGATTACGCCTAGCGAATTCACTATTCACGTCGCTAACGAATTAATTCTAAATTAATTCGTTCGCCCGAATTAAAATCTAATTTTAATTTCACGTCGAAATCCAATTTCTAATAATATATCAAATATATTATTTTATCCGATTAATTCCAAATTAATCGTTCTCTCTCTTTAATTAATATTTTATCCCAGATAAAATATCTCCGCAATTAATCCCAGATTAATTTTCTCTCTCTTCTAATTAATCCCAGATTAATTAAAGTGCGAGTTATACATCATCGGTGAATCTTCAGGAAGCGACCCATGAGATCTCCGGATATGTTGGCAGTAAATACGGTCGTCGGATAATCCGAACACGTAAGTACCTCGTACTACGTTTATACCGATTTACAAGACAAGGTTGGCTTCTAGCAAAGCGCCATGCCTACCCAATTCTCCAGAAATATTCTTACAGGAATATATAGATCTGTATCAAGCGTAGTATACCGTAGTATTGTGTATATCGGCCCAGTATCGGATAGTCACGTGTTAGGGCTGGGGCTCGATAAGTGTCTGCCCCGTCCGAAGCACATGTCGGATGTCTGGTAACTAGTCTCTATAATCGGATATGCATGACCTGGTCACAATATCCCGATGGTTGCGCAACACTTAAGAGCACTAGTACCGTATCTTGCGTGACATCATCTCCAATATGACTGAAGTGATACTTCCGTCTTGACATCACACCCAATACACTACGACTCTCTGATAAACCCAGAAGTGGTTTACGCAGAACCGGTTAAAGCCCTGTACCACCAAGACTAAAGTCTATCGATTATCATAAGTATTAGCGATGTAAGTCTCAGGTTAAGACTATACACACCTACCTTGATTTCGGCCTCCCATAGACACATAGTCATAATACCAATGGGATTCCGAGGGGTCTATCCAGAGCGAAGCTGTTTCCCGTACCATCGGTGTGAAACACGACCTCCTATCGCACTTGCATAAGTATCCAATACTTATATATATGAGAACTATGCCGTTGTGCCCTCACAACACGCACAAGTGCAATACTAGCCTATTCCATATTATCGATGTCCAGTCTTGATAATACTCCGGCTAGGGATATTTAATGATTAATCCTTCGTGGACTGATACTGTCTCATATCATCTCAATCCAGGAACTAATCATATGGACCTCTCTTCATTTATACATTTATGGTGATTTAATCACAAATGATGAGAGTGCAATTTCCTTGTCACATAGTTAATTTGTACAACAACACCGTGATCTGTACAAATAGTGACGCTATGGGTCATATTATCCAACAATCTCCCACTTGGCACATAGCCAGTCACTCGAGTGTCTAACACCCGAACTATGTACAATTCGCTCAAATTGCTGAGGAAAGGTTTTCGTCAGCGGATTTGCTTAAATATCGTCTGACGCGATTTACACGATCATCACATCGCCACGATGTATGATCCGAACGAATCAGATGATATAGAAGTATATATCTGGATCGTCGATGAGACCTTTAATTCCTTAGCCTGTGCTGACGCCTAGCTCAGCTGCTAAAAGAACTATATCTAATCTAATTAGATTTATTATCGATCCAAATGGCTTCTATTGCTGCCTCAACTGCAGCAATAATCCGCATTTGTTGTTAATTCGGCAACAGTTATCTTGCTCGGAATATTTCCAGCTTACTGTCCCGTCCTTCAAACTTTATAGTACCGCAGTATTTACCGGTTTGGAAACTTGCAGCAGTGATCCTAGTCACTTCAAGTTCTCCTACTCCATAATTTAAGACAGCATCTTTAGTTCTCTAAGATACTAATAGATGTCCTTAACTTCAATCCAATGACTATCACTTGGATTGTCCTGATTGTGACTCCATATGCTCAAAGCGTATGAGACACCATATCAAGTACATTTTAAATGTACAATTTCCCAGAGAGTGTTAACAACTCCAAATCTATCCCAGTAGATCTTTATTCCTTGAATAAAGGTTGTTACTCCCCAGAATTCTACGGAGAATTTCTTATGAAAGCCAAGCTTTCACCGATTGCTTTATAGGAATTCATTTCAAGAAGTGACATATTATCATTATTTTACATGACATTCATGTCAGTGCACTCCCACTAACCTTTTTTATACACAAGAATCATTTCGTTTTGAATTAAATCATACTCCATTATGATTACATCAAAACGTCAGTTCCAAGAACCTTATGCTTGCTTCAATCCAAATATGGATCGAATAACCCGCAAACCTTGTTTGTCGGTTATACAAAATCGTCAGGATGTTGTAAACATCCTCCAAAAGGTTTCCTTTTCAGGAAAGCGATTTTGATCTGCAACTGACACATTTCATAAATGAAATATACAGTTATCTACAAGCATCTTCAAAATGGATTTACCATGGCAACAGGTAAAAGGTTGAACCGTTATTAACACAATGTTGATAACGATACCTTTCCGACAAAAGCCTAGCTTTGTACGTTGGTATGTTGCCTTCCATGTATGTCTTCCTTGAAGACGTTTAATGTACCAATAGGCACAATGCCTTGTGGTACAACAACTAGTATTCAATAGTTGTTATACATGGAATCCATTTCGGATTCATGGCACTTTGCCATAATAGGGAGTCGATAGCTCATATCACTTCCTCAAAACGTAGTCGGTGGATATACCTTCATAAGATTGACATCTTTATGAGGTTAGATCAGAAACTCATACCCTAGGTCGTTTTCTGACTCTATCCGATCTACTAAGTTCTTGTGTATTCGAAGATTAATGGTACAGATTCATCATTGATGAACTATTTGTGTTCCATTACGGACTTCGTGCCTAAAACAGTATTACTCTGATTGTCATCGAGTATCACTATCCTCCCACTGACCACTGCATATCAGTATTCCTCTCAGGAAAAACCGCATGGTGAGCAACAATCACATTGTTCTCATGTGAGATTTATAAGTACTATACTTATGGTTTCCCTTAGGATAACCAATATTGGCACTTATCCAATTTGGGTCCTTAGTTTGGTATCATCCAAACGTTATGCCTGGCATACCCAAATTATCAGGAATGAGAAACCTTGTTTTTCCCTATTCATATCCTATATGACATCTGTCAAACAGATTTATATGGAACCTTATTCTAAATAAGTTATTGCACTGTTAAAACTTATCCGTTGAAGGAAATGGTAGCTCAGAGCGACTCTTGATTAATCTTATCATGTCTAACATGATTCGGTTAATCCGTTCGGACACACCGTCACTTTGACGTGTTCCGGGAGGAGTCCTCATTTGAAAGAATACTATACTCTTTCAAGTACAATGAAACTTACTGCTTAAGTATTTTCCAATACGGTCTTACCGTGGCGGCATAATACTATAGCCGATCTGTTTGTCTATTTCGTGTCGAAACTCTAAAAGTTTCCGATTTGTGTTCTTCAAAAGAAACACATAACCATAACGCGATGCCACATCCGTTTTAGGGTCACGAAATATTCATGTTCACATCTAGCCTAGCTAGATATGGGCCCACTTACTTCACCATGAATAGGGCTAACAGATCGGTGGCCCTTATACTATTACCAAGTAAATAGTATTTTAGGTACTTTACCTAATAAACTAGATTCGCGTAGACTTTATTTGAATAGTCAAATCAGTCCTAGTACCCACTCTTCAAAAGTGTGGATATACGAGTCTCGTTAAATTGTGTCATAGACAACAATGCCACAAATAAGTCTCTATTGATCAAATCAATTTGAGCTATTTATTTGTCATTTTATATGTTTGAGATTTTATTTATATTCAAAATATAAATTCTGTTATTCACATCTAATGTGTTTATCTCAGTATCATCTTTATATAATAAAACACTTAGTGTTCTATATATAAAGGTTTTATCCGCAACGGATTAAACACTGATATAGAGATAATGTCTCTAGTCAAACTAGTTACATTATAACAGTTCCTAATTTAAGTATATACCCAAAGGTAGTTCCTAAACTTAGGTATCTACGGTCGAAACAGCGACTTTCGTCCCATTTCTGATTCGCAGAGCAATCTCAGCTTGAAGTCAGTATCCTGCTCAAAGCAGATTCTGAACATCAATACATATATTTTATGTACCACACTAAGTATTTAAAATCTAATTTCAATACTAGCTGTGAACAAATAAGACAAATATTTTTAAAGTTAGAGCCTCGCCCTTTCTTTAATTCCTTCGTGTCTGCCATATCCAAATGGTAGTCACTTTGGGATATGTCAATTATCCTTTCAATATTTCAGAAACCTTAGGCCAAGCCTTGGGTTCTTAGAATATCGAAACGATGTACACCTCGTGCTACATGCCCAATTGCAAACTTTGACTTTATCTCCTCCAGAATAGTCAATTAATTCTCCAAGAATTATAAATTGCAATTTTAATACTTCTTAAATCTAATATTAGATTTATGACAAGTATATTAAATTAAGCATTAAAGTCATCATCACATAAATCTTCCAAAGATTTTATGCTCTACTTATTTCGCTTAATTTTGGGCTTAAAGTATAATAAGTTATTTTATCAAATAAAGTAACCTATTATTTATTCCAATTTGAAAATTAAATTATTTAAAATATTTTAATCCCATATTATATTTTAAATGTCCAACTTTTCAATTTTATCTTGATTACAATAGTCAACTATTTAATCAACGATTAGTGGTACTATATATATTATAATGATTATAATAGTCCAACTATATAATCAAATATAATCCAAATTAATTAACCTCAATTACATTGATTACTATAATCCAATTATAAAATCAACTGTAAACTGAAATTAATTAATTCAAATATATTGATTAATATAATCCAATTATATATAATCAAGTATAATACAGTCCAACTGTTTATTAAAACAACAATTTAAATATTAGTCTAACTAACATTTAATCTAATGACGAAATAATTTAAATGAGCGCGTATGGCGAGTAATTGAACGAGTATTGCAAATTCAATTCTTACCTCCCACTATTTTTCGTCGAGCCTCTAACCCTCTGTCGAGTACTCGGGAAACCGTGTTTCCTAGTGGGCTAGGATCCCGTTAAATATCACACAATCTTGACTTTGGCCAACAAATTGTATGATAATTAACTAGGTAGATCTCTAAGATCAATTGGATCTCATCCAACTCCTAGATCCAGTAGGTGGACATCCAAGTCGCAAACATATATCTTATATATGCCTATACATCGAATGTATACCCTAACCTTTTCCTCTGAATCAACTAGGCCTTGGCTTTGGCACAACAAACCTAGTGATCCCAGTCAAGCGCGACCCATTGACCATGGAAAGCTTCGTAATCAATGTCGATGGACAAGAAGTGGTCTTGACTTTGGCCAACAAACCACAACTTGGACAAGACACCGATATGGAACAAAGCCTTCGTGATTCAAACACATCTTCGACGGACAAGGGCTTGACTTTGGCCAACAACCCAATGCCAATCTCGGATCTTGAGTGAGAATCACTCAATGGAAGGAAAAACACTTGATATTGAACGAGGGTTTTTCGCGTGCACATTGGCTACCAATTTATTATCTTTGTTAAGGTCTCATCATCATACACCCTTAAACGTGCATTCTAAACACATAATAAAGCGCATATGTAAAATAATAATGATATGCGGATGGATATTTTACATTGATCCTAGATCAAATCTCTCACTTTCTCTCTCCCGCTAGCACATGTATTTACTTCTACCCTTTACACTACACTTCTAAAGAAACCTCATTTACATTGAGGGGAATAGGTGAGAAGAGAATACAAAGAGTATAGTGGTGATAAGGCTGGACACGCAGGTCCAATTTAATAAATCAAATTTATTACAATTTCCAAAATCGCCCCACCCGACTAATATCCATCCGATATACATTATTCAAACATCACAACCATGTATTCATACAAGCATGTTATCAATCAATCAATCAAATTAATTAATCTTGATTATTAGTGATCATCCAATGTTCAAACAAGATTTGATTTTGTTCGAGTCAAACTCGTATGCGAACACGTACTCAAAGTACGATTTCTCAAATAAAATTAAATTACATGATTAAATCCAATTTAATACGTATTTAATTCTAATTCATTATTTAATTCCAAATTAAATATTACACCTTTATTAACGAACCTTTACGACTTAAATTCCAAATTTAATCGCAACGGGTCTCAAAGCCCGATTAACATCTAATGTTTTATTTAATTAAAGTCCAATGGGCTTTTAATTAATTTCTATCAGGCGTGGACTTTTGGTCAACTCGGGTCAAACCGAACAACCAAATCCAATCCGGGAGTTACCCCATAAGCCTTTAAATTAATTTTGGCCCATTAGGCCCAATTAAATAATTAAGGTCCATTAAGTCATAATTGGACCTTTTGGATTCGGTTTTGGGACTAATTGGATCCAACCAATTTGTCTAAACCCAACTTTGTTACAACAAAGCCCAAAAGCCCAATTACAACCTAACAAGCCCAATTTCAAAATCAAGCCCTAATTAATTAACTTATAAAATTCCAAATTTCACAATTAATTAACCTAAGTGTAATACACAATCAATTACCCAATTAACATTTCTAAAACATCAATTAGCCTAATTAATCATGCACTTTAACAACCAAATAGTGTCCAACACAATTCAATTAAATCAAACCCAATTTACATGCTTTCAAGTCTCGGCAATTAGGGTTATTCAATTCGATTCGGTTTCAATCCAATTGAGTCCACAATCATAATTTACCAAATCAATTCAACTCATCCAATGAATCAAACAACAAAATCACAATGAATTTCATGTCCAATTGAATTCGGTCAACCCACTTTATAAAGGGAAAATTGTTCCAAATCAAAATTCAATTCAATTGAACTTCAAAACAACATTACCCAATTGTTTTAAGTCATCTAATGATCAAACAAAACAAAATTACCAAGACATTAGCTTTCCATGGCCGAAAATTCGTTTCCCTATTTAAACATCATCCAAGCATGCTTAAATAGGGAAACGAATTTTTGGCCATGCAAGACTCCATTGAAGCTCCAAGCTTCAAGCTTTCCATGCTCACAAATTCGTTTCCCTATCACCTAATATAACCCATGTATGTGTGCTAGCACTTGTCTTCTTCATTTGCTTCTCAAATGCTCGGTCAAGTGCTAGCACACATACATGGGTTATATTAGGTGATAGGGAAACGAATTTGTGAGCATGGAAAGCTTGAAGCTTGGAGCTTCAATGGAGTCTTGCATGGCCGAAAATTCGTTTCCCTATTTAAGCATGCTTTCAACTTTTTACTTTAAGTCACATCACATCACTTTAATAAAGTGACAAGTTGTCAAGTCACATCACTCAAAGTGACAATTGATTTGACAATTGACGCGACTAGTGATTTAACGCTTGATGTGACTTGCGTGCCGCGCTCAAATTCGAAATGCGAATGCGCTCGCAATCACTCTCGGGCTCGGGTTCGCTAATTCCAAATTAACGAATTTTCCGTCGCGTCGTAATTAAATGATTACGCCTAGCGAATTCACTATTCACGTCGCTAACGAATTAATTCTAAATTAATTCGTTCGCCCGAATTAAAATCTAATTTTAATTTCGCGTCGAAATCCAATTTCTAATAATATATCAAATATATTATTTATCCGATTAATTCTAAATTAATCGTTCTCTCTCTTTAATTAATATTTTATCCCAGATAAAATATCTCCGCAATTAATCCCAGATTAATTTTCTCTCTCTTCTAATTAATCCCAGATTAATTAAAGTGCGAGTTATACATCATCGGTGAATCTTCAGGAAGCGACCCATGAGATCTCCGGATATGTTGGCAGTAAATACGGTCGTCGGATAATCCGAACACGTAAGTACCTCGTACTACGTTTATACCGATTTACAAGACAAGGTTGGCTTCTAGCAAAGCGCCATGCCTACCCAATTCTCCAGAAATATTCTTACAGGAATATATAGATCTGTATCAAGCGTAGTATACCGTAGTATTGTGTATATCGGCCCAGTATCGGATAGTCACGTGCTAGGGCTGGGGCTGGATAAGTGTCTGCCCCGTCCGAAGCACATGTCGGATGTCTGGTAACTAGTCTCTATAATCGGATATGCATGACCTGGTCACAATATCCCGATTGGTTGCGCAACACTTAAGAGCACTAGTACCGTATCTTGCGTGACATCATCTCCAATATGACTGAAGTGATACTTCCGTCTTGACATCACACCCAATACACTACGACTCTCTGATAAACCCAGAAGTGGTGTACGCAGAACCGGTTAAAGCCCTGTACCACCAAGACTAAAGTTTATCGATTATCATAAGTATTAGCGATGTAAGTCTCAGGTTAAGACTATACACACCTACCTTGATTTCGGCCTCCCATAGACACATAGTCATAATACCAATGGGATTCCGAGGGGTCTATCCAGAGCGAAGCTGTTTCCCGTACCATCGGTGAAACACGACCTCCTATCGCACTTGCATAAGTATCCAATACTTATATATATGAGAACTATGCCGTTGTGCCCTCACAACACGCACAAGTGCAATACTAGCCTATTCCGCATTATCGATGTCCAGTCTCGATAATACTCCGGCTAGGGATATTTAATGATTAATCCTTCGTGGACTGATACTGTCTCATATCATCTCAATCCAGGAACTAATCATATGGACCTCTCTTCATTTATACATTTATAGTGATTTAATCACAAATGATGAGAGTGCAATTTCCTTGTCACATAGTTAATTTGTACAACAACACCGTGATCTGTACAAATAGTGACGATATGGGTCATATTATCCAACAATGTCGAGACGGAAGTATCACTCCATTCATAGTGGAGATGATGGTCACGTAGGATACGAAACTCGTTCTCTTATATGCTGCAGCTATCGGGATATTATGACTAGGTCATGTTTATCCGATTATAGAGACTAGTTACCAGAGATCCGATATGTGCTTCGTACGGGGCAGACACATTTCCAGCCCCAGACCTTGCACGTGACATCTGATACTGGATCGAAATACGCAATACTACGTATACTACGCCTGATATAGATCACATATTCCTGTAAGGATATTTCTGGAGAATTGGGTAGGCATGGCGCTTTGCTAGAAGCCAACCTTGTCTTGTAAATCGGTACAAACGTAGTACTAGGTACGTACGTGTTTGGATAGTCCGACGACCGGATTTACTGCCAATATATCCGGGGATCTCATGGGTCACTTCCCGAAGATTCACCGATGACGTATGACTCGCACTTTATTAATCTGGGATTAATTAAATGAGAGAGAAAATTAAGCCCAATCTGGGATTAATTACGGAGATATTTTATCTGGGATAAAATATTATATTAAAGACAGAGAACGATTAATTTGGAATTAATCGATAAATAATATATTCGATATATTATATGAAATTGGATTTCGACGCAGAATTGAAATTAGATTTTAATTCAGGTGAACGAGTTAATTTAGAATTAATTCGTTAGCGACGTGAATAGTGATTTTGCTAGGCATAATTATTTAATTATGTCACAACGAAAAATTCTTTAATTTGGAATTAGCGAAACCGAGATCGGGAGTGTTTGCGAGCGCACTCGCATTTCGAATTCAAGTGCGGCCCGCAAGTCACATCAAGCGTCAAATCACTAGTCAATCGATTGATGTGACAACTTGTCACTTGATTGTGTGAATAGTGATGGAAGTTGATGGAGTTGTTGGTTGGCTTAATTGTTTTGACTTTTGGAAAGCCAAAAAATTTGGTAAATGAATTTGGAAATTTATTTAGTGTATTAGATACACATTTTGCCACCAACTAACACACATCTTTCTCTCTTCTTCTCGCTCTCTCTCACGCCCAAAATGGGTTGTTTTCCTTTTCTGGTTTTGGCCACTGCCGAGAGCCAAGGAGAAGAAATGTGATGATTTTTTTGCAAAATCAATAGTGCTAACATACAATGGAGACATACAAAGGTGATAGGGAAACCCATTTGTGAGCAAGGAATCAACACAAAGCTTGGAGCTTGATGGAGATCACCATTGCCGAAAATTGGAGAGCACAAAAACTGCATGTTGCCGTGAGCTTCCAATGAGGGCAGAAAAGTTTTGTTCTTCGACGCATCGCCTCAACCGATCGATGTAAGTATTCCGTAACTTCCTCGATGTATTCGCACTTATGTTTCTTGCTTGGATCGATCCCCGGGACTTAGAGAAACCCAACAGTTAAGTCTAATGCTCTCTCAAAATCCCACTTACTTTTTTGTTATTCTTCCTTCCGAAGTCTTGCTTTACTACTTAGATTTCCTTCTTATCTCAGTTTCTTGAATCTCTTAAGTCCTTTCTTCTTTGGAAGCTCCATCTTTATCACCAGATTAGGGTATCACTATTGTACCTTAGTTTGGGTGTTGCTTTCCTTCTGATTTTGTTCCTCAACCTTTATCAACCATCATGAGGTCTCCATATACTTTACTATATTTAAGCTATGTGTAGGCATTGTATTTTTACACATTAGCCCAATGATGAGTCTCGTATGGAGGCAACTACTTCTTTAGTCATGAAAGTCGCGGGAAACGGACGGTGGAAGGGTAAAGTTGGAAAATAGAATTTTTGATGGATTTAATCTCGTTGTTTTCGCTTCGGTTGCTTGTTATACCTCCGTTTCTAAGCTCACCTTAGGCCGAAAACTCCCATAGACCACATACCTAACCCAAACCAAGCCCAAATACCCAAGTCAACCCAAGTCAAACCAAGTCAAACCAAATCCATGCCCAAAGGATGTGATTCACGCCCAAAGCCCCTTTATTTAGGTATATGCATATTTATCACATGTTTAAATCTTGCAAATCCTTACCTAAATAAAAGAAATCAAATCAAATCCCTACCAAATCAAATTCAATCCCAAATCCTAATTAGGAGATGCATTCCTTATTAGAAATCAATTAGGAGATTCCTTCCTAATCTAATTAGGAAAGTCTTCTCTCTTTGCCTATAAAAAGAGGCCTTCACCCCCCATTCAAGACCTAGCACATATCCTTCTCTCAAGCACGTCCAAGCACTTTGTGAAGCCTCCTTGCACGCCCAAGCATCCCCCTGAAGCCTCCATTGCCGCACCTTCAAGATCCAATAGCCTCCTTAATGCCGCACCCTCCCTCCATCATCAACACCCTTCACGCCCAAGCCCTAAACTTAACCCTCCATTGCCGATTTCTAGCCCCCATTCACAGCCCTAAAACACCCTCAAATAAACCTTATTCACAGCCCTAAAGTCGCACTAAACACCCACCAAACACAGCCCCATTCGCAGCCCCAAAACAGTCCCTGAAAACACCCCACTGCACCTGTGAACTGCCGCAGTTCACCTTCTGTTCTGGTCAGTTTTTGTTGCGTCCTTAGCCCACAAAATAGTCCTAAAATCACCTAAACACCATCCCCAAAACCTCCATAAAGTTTCCCTAAAAAATCCTCACAAACGCACCTCCCTAAGCCTTCAAAATCACCCAAAACAGTCCGCTAAACCATCAAGACAGTGACCTGAAACGTAGCAGCGAAACAGCAGCGAAACGGACTTGAAACAGCAGCCCGAACAGAAAAACAACGAGGAAAGACGTTGAGTTGGTGAACTAAAAGAGTAGCGGATCATTCACCCTTCCAACGGACGTGTAACGCCCTTTCTTAGACGACAAAAGAGGTTAGACCTGAGGGCACCTTTTTACTTATCTTCTTTATCTTTGTTTTATTTATTTTGATATATGATTGCATGAGAGTCGTTTGAAGCATGATGTGATTGTTGGATGAGTGGGATATGTGTTCCCTTTTGTGGTATATCGGATGGAAACCCGGACGTAAATTCCATAGCCGATTCCGAATGGACGGTAGTATGGTCTGCACTCGGATACAATGCCACGTACCACTTAAGATACACGTATCTCGTCTCATCCTAACTTGTATTTGAGCATGTTATAGACTTTAGGTTATTTGTTTATTATTTAAAGCATGGTTTAATTTAGTTTGTTATTTATTTGTTAAAGCATGTTTAGGTTGTTCATTATGCATGTTCTTAGTTTATGATGCGTTTGGGTAATGATTTATGCATGTTGATTTAATGGTTCAATATGCTTGTTGTGTTACATTGCGTGGAATTATTTGGATGAAAGCATGTTAGATCTAAGTACCCTTGAGCATGAATGTTGAATAGATTCGGTTAGTTTATTTCACAAATTATATCATCACAAGTGACATAAGTAAGGGACCATTCCGAACCCAACGGTTTGAGGTCTTCCCTTGCGAGGGGTGAGTGCGGCCTTAAATCTTTGTCCCGGTTCACACCGGGTGGCGACTCCATGTTATTTTGTACTTCCCATCTAGGCCGCGAGCCTAGAACAGCATCGCCCAGGTTCTGTTGTCTACAGTCTGGCGACTCCACTGGGGATATTATAGAATTGGCCTCGAAATCATGTCTTGTGATGTGTATAATTTGTGCATTAGTTGACCATTTCTATAGTGGGTTGAGGGGGTTAATCAAAGGCTTTGCTGAAGCTAGGTGATGGTTGGGTGTCTTCCTTCACTCACTACCCTTCGGGGAAAAGCTGTGAAGGCACCTAGATAAATCATTACTTGTAGCTCGTTGTGACATACTAGTTTGGAGGACTCGTTGTTTATTCCTGACACCAAGCGATAAGAGCCTAAGGGGCTTGGGTACTTAAGAGAGCCTCGCTCCACCTTCCCTCTGGGGAATCTACAACGGGAAATCCATTCGACAGTTAGTCACACACCGTAACTCGTTGGCACGTACCGTAAGGTATAAAAAAGGGTGCACTCACTTGGTCGCTTGAACCCTTGAGTGGGGAGTCCTAGTTGTGGGTAATCCTTCGTCAAACGAGAGCCTTTGTCCGCGCCCCGTGAACCCACTTGTGAAACTTAGCCTTGAAAGAACCGGTAGTTATTTATTTTATGTTTGTGTGTTGGACCGCCGTCATTTGGATCCAGTTGGACCTTTTGTCAAAAGATGTGAACTTGTTGGGCCATTTAAACTCGGGCAAGTTTGTGTCCTTTGACAGTTCGGCCAAAAGCTTCTAAAATGCCGTGGGCCACTTTGTGAATGGGCTTTTATCATTTGAAGTTATTTAGCCGTATCATTGTAAAGTGTAAACCTGTTGGGCCTTTTCAACTGGGATAAGTTTGCACGCGTGACGGTGTGATTAAATACTTTAAAATGATAATGGGCCAAGTAGTTTAAAGTTTCTTTTCATAATTATATATATTCCATGCATCGCATACATCTCATGCATCTCATGCATACATGCATCATGTTGACCCTTGTGTCTTAAAAGCCATCATGGATACCCGTTGGGTTAGAAAAAAAAAAGAGAAGTCAGAGCATTCCTTGGGAAAATCCAGTATATCAGTCGGTTCATTGCCAAGCTGACGTCAGTATGTGAGCCTATCTTCAAGCTGTTAAGGAAAGACCAGCCAGTAAAGTGGAACAAGCAGTGTTAGGAGGCATTTGACAGAATAAGGGAATATTTGGTGAAACCTCTCGTTCTGAGACCTCCGAGACAGGGTAGACCTTTGGTGCTTTATTTGGCTATTGGGCCCGAAGTGCTGGGGGCGATGATGGTACAAGCCGATGAGACAGGAGTAGAGCACGCCATCTACTACCTCAGTAAGAAGCTGCTTCCGTACGAAGCTCGCTATCAAGAAGTGGAGAAGATTTGTCTGGCAGTAGTATGGGCGTCCACGAAATTACTCCACTATTTCTAGTCTTATAAGATCCAAGTGGTCGCAAAGGAGAATCCATTGAAGTACCTGCATTCGGTGCCTTCACTAGTTGGAAAGCTGGGCAGATGGTTAGTACTGTTGACTGAATTTGACATCGAGTACCTCACTTCAAAGGTAATCAAAGGGCGAGCCGTGGCAGAATTCCTAGCCTTAGAACCTGTTGAAGGGGATCAGTACAAGTTTGAATTCCCCGACGAAGAAATCCAAGCTATAGCAGTCCAAGGATGGAAGATGTATTTTGACGGAGCAGTGAACTGCAAAGGAGCCGGAATCGGTATTGTAATAGTAACCCCTGGGGGAGAGACTTTGCCTATGGCCAAGAGGTTACGTTCAGGGTAACTAACAATATGGCTGAGTATGAAGCATATGCATTCGGCTTGACTGCATTAATAGCCTTGAGAGCTACGAACGTGGATGTTTACGGAGATTCAATGTTGGTGATCCGACAGATGAAGGAGAATGGGAGTTAAAGGAAGAACGGTTTAAGCCGTACTTATTCCACCTCAGAAGCTAGCACAGGCTATCCCTAACTGCAAATTTCAGTACTTGCCTCGGGAAGAAAATCAGATGGCAGATGCATTGGCGACGTTAGCCGCAACCTGGGAGAATCCAGAGAAATTGGTGATGAGACCACTTGTGTTGACAACGGCCAGTAAACCGGTTTATGAGATAGGGAGGATCTTGGGAGTAGAGGTCGATGACGGAAAACCTTGGTATCATGATATTCAAAGGTATCTGGAACATAGGGAATGCCTAGAGGAAGTGAGCAGAAAATACAGAATCGCCATTCAGAAGTTGGCTGCTCAATATGTGAGTCTGAAGGGAGAACTCTACAAGAGGCAAGAGAATGGTGTTCAGTTGAAATGCTTGAGAAAGGAAGAAGCTCAGAAGATAATGGATGAAGTGCATGCTGGCGTCTGTGGACCGCATATGAACGGATTGAACTTGTCCCGCAAGATTGTGAGACAAGGCTTTTACTGGTCAACCATGGAAGCCGACTGCGCGAAGCTGGTAAGGCAGTGTCATGATTGTCAAGCGCATGGGAATTTGAATCATTTGCCGCATAAAAAATTGCACGGGTTGTCAGAACCGTGGCCTTTCTCAGCATGGGGAATTGATATGATCGGAGAGATTCGGCCGAATGCGTCAAACGGACATCGCTTTATAGTGGTAGCAGTGGACTACTTCTCGAAATGGGTAGAAGCCGAGTCATTCCGTAATGTCACGGCAAAACAAATGGCTAAGTTCATAGCCCGGAATCTCATATGCCGGTACGGTATGCCGCATACGGACAATGGAGTCCAGTTTCAGGGAGAGACCAAGGCGAAGTTACAGAGGTATGGGATAGGTCATCATAAGTCTTCACCATACAGACCGCAGGCTAATGGAGCAGTTGAGGCAGCCAATAAGACAATAAAGACGATTCTGGCGAAGATGACAGAGAATTACAAAGACTGGGCTGATAAGCTGTCGTATGCCTTGTGGGGATACAGAACTTCTGTAAGGACAGCAACTGGAGCTACGCCTTACTCTTTAGTCTATGGAATGGAAGCGGTACTGCCGGTGGAAGTTGAGATACAGTCAATGCGAGTGTTAGCAGAAGCAGAATTGCCTGAACGAGAATGGACCTCGCAGAGGTTTGAGCAGTTAGCATTGATGGATGAGAAAAGGATGAAGTCCTTGCATCACATGCAGATATATCAGAAGAGGTTGGCCCGAGCATTTAATAAGAAGGTGCGTCCTACCAAGATCAAGAAAGGTGATCTGGTACTTAAGCAGTCGAAGCCGTCGACGACAGACCCAAGAGGGAAGTTCAGACCAAATTGGGAAGGACCATACATTCTTCAGAAGGTAATGGGAAATGGAGCAGTGAGACTGTCGGACTTGGAAGGGAATGAGTTCACCGAGCCGATCAATGTTGACAGATTGAAGTTGTATTTTGCCTGAAGGACAGAAGACTGAATAGTCACCCGCAGAAGACCTAGCCCAACGGGATAAAGAGAACTCATGCATGCATGCACACATATAACCCATTATTGCATTCCTTTTTTTTGCGTGTTTTGTGTTTTTGTTTTATATTCACAGGTATCGAAGAATGAAAGAGAAAGCGGCAAAGACAAGCCAATCAGAAACAGCGAAAGCACTGTATTGAATTTGGGAAGAAATCCTAGGGCTGAGGTCCACATCGGTGTTAAGATTCAGATGGTAATCTGATGGTTAAGGCCCATTTTGAGTTTGAATTTCGGGTATGGATCCCGGGGGCGAAGACCACATGGTCAGCAGTAAAGAGGAAGAATTCCTTTGATTGAGTGAGTGAGTGAGTAAAAAAAAAAAATGAGAGATAAGTCTTTGATGGTTAAACATATGTCCGGTGATGACATTATGTGCTGTAGGGAGAAGCCTTAGAAGCGAGAAGTGCGAGACGCGCTCTTATCCGGTATTCTGAATGGATTGATCTCGGCTGGACTCATGAAGCACTTGATAAAGGTATCTCAACAGTAGAAGCCTGAGCAGTTGATGAGATGACTAGTTGAAGAGATGGTGGATTGGTGAATGACCATTTGCCTGGATGTCCACACTGATTTGCTTTTGCTACGATACATGATATGGTTGTAAAATAAAGAAAGAAAAGTCTTTGCAATGTTAAGAAAAGAAATAGACCGCCTATAACCAATAAGCGTGAAGCTACCCATGGGCGAGTATTAGGACCACCATGAGGAAAAATGCTACCTTAAAGGGTAGGTGTGTCAAGAAAAAGAAAAAAAGAAAAAAAGAGAGAGAAAAAAGAAAAAAAAAATGAAGGAAAATAATGAAAAGAAAGAGACGATGCAATAAAAGAAGACTATATCATGTTAAGTATGCTACAGTAATCACAGAATGTGACCCAGACATCCAGGTTGGTTAGACCCACTGATCCGATTCTCCGAAGCGAAATCATCGAGTTCGCTGACTTAAGGAATAAGCTGCGAAGGAGCCTTAGCACACACACACACACTAGGAGTCTGGTTCAGATCACCCATTCAGGGGATTGGGTTTGAGTATGTCGAATACTTTGAAGATTCTTTGGCATTGACGCGAAGCATCCGTTGAGGACGAAAATATGTTTAGCTATCAAGATTATCTCAAAGAGAGGCACTACAGTGTGCAAAATAGAGAATCGGCACCAGTAGTAGACTTGCCGGGTATGGCATTCAGGAGGCGAGGCCCACATTAGGTTCAGCATCAGATCTGCCGGGTATGGCATTCTGTGGGCGAGGCCCACATTGGTTCAAATCAGTTTCAGCCAGGTACGGCACTCCGGGTATGGAGATATCAGATCAGCCAGGTACGGCACTCCGGGTATGGAGATATCAAATCAGTTCAGCCAGGTACGGCACTACGGGCATGGAGATATCACAGCTGCGACACCCGAGGTACGGGGTTAGCATTTGTGGCTCTCTAGGTATGGAGACGTCACCGTAACACCCTAGGTACGGGGTTAGCACTCAGACATTTGTGGCACTCTAGGTACGGAGGTGTCACCGCGACACCCTAGGTACAGGGTTAGCACTCAGACATTTGTGGCACTCTAGGTACGGAGGCGTCACTGCGACACCCTAGGTACGGGGTTAGCATTCAGACCACAGCGACACCCTAGGTACGGGGTTAGCACGCCAGGTACGGCATGTAGACTATTCAGACATTTGTGGCACTCTAGGTACGGAGGCGTCACTGCGACACCCTAGGTACGAGGTTATCACTTAGACATTTGTGGCTCTCTAGGTACGGAGACGTCACCGCGACACCCTAGGTACGGGGTTAGCACTCAGACATTTGTGGCACTCTAGGTACGGAGGCGTCACTGCGACACCCTAGGTACGGGGTTAGCACTCAGACATTTGTGGCTCTCTAGGTACGGAGACGTCACTACGACACCCTAGGTACGGGGTTAGCATTCAGACCACAGCGATGCCCTAGGTACGGGGTTAGCACGCCAGGTACGGCATGTGGACTATTCAGACATTTTTGGCTCTGTAGGTACGGAGACGTCACTGCGACACCCTAGGTACGGGGTTAGCATTCAGACCACAACGACGCCCTAGGTACGGGGTTAGCACGCCAGGAACGGCATGTGTACTATTCAGACATTTGTGGCTCTCTAGGTACGGAGACGTCACTGCGACACCCTAGGTATGGGGTTAGCACTCAGACAACCAACATCATCACTGCGGCACTCTGAGTAGGGAGACGCAACCACGACGCCCTAGGTACGGGGTTAGCATTATCAACTCAGCACAGCAGGCAGACCAGGTGACAGCTGGCGAGCCAGGTAAGTAAAAATTCATTGCACGTACTTTGATAGGATTGCCATTGTCACACACTGCACAAGTCCCATCAAAGTGGGGGCGACTGTAGGCATTGTATTTTTACACATTAGCCCTGTTGGTTTCTATTATATGTCCCAAGGAAAGATTAAGCATTTAAATACAACAATGAATATATATATTAAAAGATGAAGTATGGCGGAATCATACTCACAAAGATCGGAATGCGGATGCGTTGATGAAATGAAAATTTTCTCCTTTGTGCAGTGAAGGTTTCGGCCAAGGTGAGTGGGGAAGCTCCAAGCTTTCTTTGATCCTTCCAAGCTCAAGAATTAGTTTCCCATAACACCTTTGTATGATCCCTTGAAGGTGCTAGCCTTGTGTGTTAATTTATGTTCCAAACAAAACACAATTTCTTCAAATTTTTGCAACAAAAACAGAAAAGTGGAGAGGGCTGTGAAACTTCACAGTTTCGGTCAAGAGGAAAGAGAGGAGAGTGAGGGATTTGATTTGAAAAATCAATTTATATTTATGCCATAATATTATTAAATTAATAATAAACTTATGACACAAATCATGCAATGGCTTAGAGTGTCAAACACTCAATTTCCATGCAAAACCTTTTAGTGCATTGTACACTATCTCCATGCAATGCATCACAATTAAATAATGCATAATATGACATGTGTCATGTGGGCCCCACACGTTTCCAAATGAAAGTGGGCCCACGTGCATTCACGCGTTCGGGTTCGATATTTCCGAAATACCGAACTTACGTCGCGACGTTAATTAAATCGAATTTAAATAAATGATTGCGCCTAGCGAAATTATTATTTACGTCGCTAACGAATTAATTCTAAATTAACTCGTTTGTCCGAATTAAAATCTAATTTTAATTTTGCGTCGAAATCGAATTTCGATTATTTTATTGAATATAATAATTTTACGATTAATTCCAAATTAATCGTTCTCTCTCTATTTATAGTACTTTATCCAAGATAAAGTCTCTCCGTAATTAATCCAAGATTAATCGAGTTTGAATCATACGTCATTGGTGAATCTTCGGGAAGCGACCCAAGAGATCTCCGGATATGTTGGCAGTAAATACGGTCGTCGGATAATCCGAACACATACGTACCTCGTACTACGTTTTTACCGATTCACAAGACAAGGTTGGCTTCTAGCAAAGCGCCATGCCTACCCAATTCTCCAGAAATATTCTTATAGGAATATCAGATCTATATCAAGCGTAGTATACCGTAGTATTGCATACATCGATCCAGCATCGGACGATCACATGTTAGGCCTGGGACTGGAAATGTGTCTGCCCCGTACGAAACATATATCGGACATCAAGCAACTAGTCTCTTTAAATCGGACAATCCTGACCTGGTCATATTGTCCCGACGGTTGCAACCTTTTATAGAGTACTAGTTCTGTGTCCTGCGTGATCATCACCTCCATATGTCTGAAGTGATACTTCCATCTCGACATCACATCCAGTACACTACGATTCTCGATAAACCCAGAAGAGGTGTACACAGAACCGGTTAAGGTCCCCAACCACCAAAACCAAAGTTTACCGATTGTCGCAAGTACTAGCGATGTAAGTCTCAGGTTAAGACCATATACACCTACCCTGATGCGGCCTCCCATAGACACGCAGACATACTACCAATGGGATTCCGCGGGGTCTATCCAGAGCGAAGCTGTTTTCCGTACCATCGGTAAAACACAACCTCCTATCGCACTTGCATAAGTATCCAATACTTAAATATATGAGAACTATGCCGTTGTGCCCTCACAACGTGCACAAGCGCAATACTAGTCTATTCCGCATTATCGATGTACGATCTCGATAATACTCCGACTAGGGATATTTAATGATTAAACCTTTATGGATTGATACTGTCTCATATCATCTCAATCCGGTATTAATCATATGGACTTTCGCCATTTATATATCAAAGTAAATAATATTACAAAACGGCAAAAGGCAATTTCATTATCACATAGTTAATTTTGTACAATAATACAATATCATTTACAAACAGTGACGCTATGGGACATAATGTCTAACAAGCCCAATGATGAGTCTCGTGTGGAGGCAACTACTTCTTTAGTCATGAAAGTCGCGGGAAACGGACGTTGGAATGGTAAAGTTGGAAAATAGAATTTTTGATGGATTTAATCTCGTTGTTTTCGCTTCGGTTGCTTGTTATACCTCCGTTTCTAAGCTCACCTTAGGCCGAAAACTCCCATAGACCACATACCTAACCCAAACCAAGCCCAAATACCCAAGTCAACCCAAGTCAAACCAAATCCATGTCCAAAGGATGTGATTCACGCCCAAAGCCCCTTTATTTAGGTATATGCATATTTATCACATGTTTAAATCTTGTAAATCCTTACCTAAATAAAAGAAATCAAATCAAATCCCTACCAAATCAAATCCAATCCCAAATCATAATTAGGAGATGCATTCCTTATTAGAAATCAATTAGGAGATTCCTTCCTAATCTAATTAGGAAAGTCTTCTCTTTTTGCCTATAAAAAGAGGCCTTCACCCCCCATTCAAGACCTAGCACATATCCTTCTCTCAAGCACGTCCAAGCACTTTGTGAAGCCTCCTTTGCACGCCCAAGCATCCCCCTGAAGCCTCCATTGCCGCACCTTCAAGATCCAATAGCCTCCATTGCCGCACCCTCCCTCCATCATCAACACCCTTCACGCCCAAGCCCTAAACTTAACCCTCCATTGCCGAGTTCTAGCCCCCATTCACAGCCCTAAAACACCCTCAAATAAACCTTATTCACAGCCCTAAAGTCGTACTAAACACCCTCCAAACACAGCCCCATTCGCAGCCCCAAAACAGTCCCTGAAAACACCCCACTGCACCTGTGAACTGCCGCAGTTCACCTTCTGTTCTGGTCAGTTTTTGTTGCGTCCTTAGCCCACAAAATAGTCCTAAAATCACCTAAACACCATCCCCAAAACCTCCATAAAGTTTCCCTAAAAAATCCTCACAAACGCACCTCCCTAAGCCTTCAAAATGACCCAAAACAGTCCGCTAAACCATCAAGACAGTGACCTGAAACGTAACAGCGAAACAGCAGCGAAACGGACTTGAAACAGCAGCCCGAACAGCAAAACAGCGAGGAAAGACGTTGAGTTGGTGAACTAAAAGAGTAGCGGATCATTCACCCTTCCAACGGACGTGTAACGCCCTTTCTTAGACGACAAAAGAGGTTAGACCTGAGGGCACCTTTTTACTTATCTTCTTTATCTTTGTTTTATTTATTTTGATATATGATTGCATGAGAGTCGTTTGAAGCATGATGTGATTGTTGGATGAGTGGGATATGTGTTCCCTTTTGTGGTATATCGGATGGAAACTCGGACGTAAATTCCATAGCCGATTCCAAATGGACGGTAGTATGGTCTGCACTCGGGATACAATGCCACGTACCACTTAAGATACACGTATCTCGTCTCATCCTAACTTGTATTTGAGCATGTTATAGACTTTAGGTTATTTGTTTATTATTTAAAGCATGTTTTAATTTAGTTTGTTATTTATTTGTTAAAGCATGTTTAGGTTGTTCATTATGCATGTTCTTAGTTTATGATGCGTTTGGGTAATGATTTATGCATGTTGATTTAATGGTTCAATATGCTTGTTGTGTTACATTGCGTGGAATTATTTGGATGAAAGCATGTTAGATCTAAGTACCCTTGAGCATGAATGTTGAATAGATTCGGTGAGTTTATTGCACAAATTATATCATCACAAGTGACATAAGTAAGGGACCATTCCGAACCCAACGGTTTGAGGTCTTCCCTTGCGAGGGGTGAGTGCGGCCTTAAATCTTTGTCCCGGTTCACACCGGGTGGCGACTCCATGTTATTTTGTACTTCCCAACTAGGCCGCGAGCCTAGAACAGCGTCGCCCAGGTTCTGTTGTCTACACTATGTTATCTAAGTTACTATATGCATTGAACTTCCTTATTACTTCCCATATCTTTATATCTCTTGGTTCTAAATCATACTATCAAAACTAGTGGTTATTCATTCTTATTCGCTATTTGCTAGATCTATACTCTCTGCTCTTGCTATATGCTACATCTATTCCTTTTAACCTTACTTCTTGTACTGGTACTCTTGCTAACTTTCGAGTATCTCCAACCTCATGGGTATGAACCTTACTTGGGTCTACTCAACATTAGTTCTTACTCGGGTTTACTATATTCCCTTTATTACTATAAGTTCTGGCATTATCTTTATTATATCATTATGTATCTCTACCTCTTATTGTCTCTGGTTGCCTTAAGCATCTTCCTCACTTTTCTGATAACTTTCTCTTCCCACTCCATTGAGTGAATATTCTCAGAACCTTATTATCTATTCTCATAACTTGTCTTGATCTTCTCATAATAAGCCAAGATAACTATAGAAGGATTCTCAACTTTGACAAATAGTATAGTTGCTTTCATAAGGAAGAATATTAAAAAAGCTTGGGAATTTCTTACTAACCTGTCTATAAGACTTGAGGACGTACTCGAGGATCGGATATTAGAGAGGTAGTACCTCGTATACTAGTACCCCAGATATATACGTATACAAGACCCCAGAACTCTACCCACTGCAGTCACTAACTCCCTAGATCAAGCTCTAACAACATCTTTGTAACATCCCCCTCTATGAGATGCTAACGGCAGGGAATAGGCTGATTTATCCCCCTGACCCTTTGACTTTCTGTTTGTGATCCATACTACAACTTTATCTCAAATGTAAACTCATACATGGGACCATTGCCCAATCAACAAAAATGTACTTTATGTTGGAAATTTATGACCCATAGCATCACTATTTGTACAGAACATGGTGTTGTTGTACAAATTAACTATGTGACAAAGGAAATTGCTCTTTTATCATTTGTAATTGGATTACCTGGATATATAAATGATAAAATTCCTTATGATTAGTTCCAGATTAATAAGATATGAGACAATATTAATCCACTAAGGTTTAATCATTAAATATCCCTAGTCGTAGTATTATCGAGACTGGACATCGATAATGTGGAATAGGCTAGTGTAGGAACACAGAAATTGGGAGACGCTGTTCTAGGCTCGCGGACTAGTCGGGAGTATAGAATAGCCCGCGGGGGAACTAAACCTGAGAGATAACATGGGATTGCCACCCGGTGTGAACCGGGACAAAGATTTAAGGCCACACTCACCCCTCGCAAGGGAAGACCTCAAACCGTTGGGTTCAGAATAGTCCCTTACTTATGTCACTTGTGATGATATGATTTGTGCAATAAACTAACCGAATCTATTCAACATTCATGCTCAAAGGTAATCTACGCCTAAGTCTGCATGCATAATAATAACAATGAGAACCTATATCTAAGCTCGCATACTTCAAAGTAAGTTATCATGACGGCAAACACGCAATAACATACAATCATCACACAAACATGCTCAATTATCTAATGCGGAAAATAAAAAAGAATCTAAGCATAAATATAAATTAAATCCCTAATGTAAAAACAACCTAATCATGCATAAAGAAATAACTTTCTATTGACTAGATCATGCTTAAGACAAATAACATGCTAACAATCTAATCATGCTTTAATAACAAATAAATAACCTACGAACTACAACATGCTCAAACACAAGTTTGGATGAGACGAAATACGTGTCTCTTAAGTGGTACGTGGTGTTGTATCCCGAGTACAAACCGCACTACCGTCCATTCAGATTCGGCTACGGAATTTACGTCCGGGTTTCCATCCTATATACCACAAAAGGGAACACATATTCCGCTCATCCAACAATCACATCATGCCACAAACGACTCTCATGCGATAATATTTCTAAAATAAATAAAATAAACGAAAGATAATAAATAAAAGGGTGCCCTCAGGTCTAACCTCTTTTTTCGTCTCAAGAAAGGGCGTTACACGTCCGTTGGAAGGGTGAATGATCCGCAAATATTTTGGTTCACTGATTCAACGTCTTTCCTCGCTGTTTTGATGTTAGGGCTGCTATTTTTGGTCCGTTTCGCTGCTGTTTCGCTGCTACGTTTCAGGTCACTGTTTTGGTTATTTAGGGGATTGTTTTGGGCGATTTGGAGGGCTAATTGGCTTGCGGTTTTAAGGGGTTTTAGGGGAAACTTTGTGCAGTTTTTTAGTGCAGTTTTAGGGTGGTTTTAGGGATGTTTTATGGGTTAAAATCGCAACAAAAACTGGGCAGAATGGGGAGGCCGAATGCGGCAGTTTAGGTGCAGTGCAGTGGGTGTTTTAGGCTTGGTTTCATGCGTGCAGTGAGGCTATGTGTATGGGGCTTTTTGTGGTTTAGGGCGTGAAGGCAATGGAGGGGAATTAGCGATAGTCAGTGGGTGAGTATTAGGTTTGTTTGGTCGCTTATTTGGTCGGTCAAAGGGAGTTGGTTACGTGAGGATCAACTAGGTCAGGGAGCGTGGTTAACATGCTGTGTGAATAAGGGTGTAGGTGGCTTGAGTCGGTTGAGGGCTTTACGTGGAGAGTGAGTTGCTGGCAGTGGGCGTGGCTGTGAAGATGGGGGGCTGATGAGTGGAGGGTTTGCGGCAGTGAGTGAGGGCAGTTTATGGGGTTTTTTAGTCACGGCAAATGAGGGCTAATGGTGCGGCTAAACTGGCAGTGGAGGGCCTTGAGTGGTCTTGTTGATTTGTGGCCAATATGGGACGTGTGAGGTCTGAATGGCTATTGTTGTATCGGTAAAGAGGTGTTTCTTGTAGTCGGCAGTTTGAAGGCTAGTGAATGGGCTGCTACATGTGAGTTGCATGGAGAAGAGGGCACTGTGCGTGAAATGCCTGTTTGTGTGCTGGGAGTTTAAGAATCCTGGGCTGCTGTTACGTGAGTTGAGAGGAGTGAGTTGTGTGGCTTTGGCGATGAGGTGTGCTGGTCGCAAGGGGCTGCAGTTCATGTAGAGGGTGGAGGGAGCATGGTTTCGCTATTTAGGGTTTATATGAAGGAGAAGATGGCTGAGCTATGTGGCGTTTAGGTTTGTGAAAGAGAGAGTCCCCAGAGTGATGGCCGATTTGGAGAGGGTTCTTTTTATAGGCAAAGGGATGGGGGTTATCCTTTTTTGGGAAGGAGAAGGATTTGTGTATTAATTGGGAGATATTTTTAATTATTATGTGATAGGGAAAATCTTTAATTAGGGGAATTGATTTGATTTTTTCGTTTTAATTAAGGATATGATTTATTTAAATTGGTAGGTGATTTAATTAATTTAGGAATGTGATTTAATTAGTTTAGGAATGTGATTTAATTTAATTTAATTTAAGTTTAATTTAATTGGTTTTAATTTAATTTGTGACATGTATTTTAAATGGTTTAATTATTTAATTTGTGAGATTTGTTTTAAATGTTTTAATTATTTTTGGGTGTGATTTAAAATAGAGGTCCAACAAGCGAACCCGAAGCGAAACAAGCGAGTTAAATCTGACCAAATGCTAATTTCCAACTTTGCCCTTCCGACGTCCGTTTCCCGCGGCTTTCACAATCAAAGAGGTAGAGTCTCCATACGAGACTCATCATTGGGCTGATATGCAAAAATGTAGTGCCTACAGTCGCCCCCATTTTGATGGGACTTGTGCAGTGTGTGACAATGACAATCATATCAAAGTACGTGCAATGCATTTTCACTTACCTGGCTCGCCAGCTACCACCTGACTTGCCTACTGCTTTGAACTGATTTGCTGATGTAGTAGATATGGTGGCGAGGCACCTCGACCTCTGGGCTTTGTTCCTGAACCACCGAATGTGAACTCTGGTGATGATGTAGTGGTCCCTCGACCCTGGGACGTATCCCGGAACTGTAACCCGCAACGGGGGCACCTCAACCCAACACCGCTGACAATAGGGACCTCGCCCTCGAACTGATGATATAGTGGGCATCTCGACCCTGGGCACCTCGACCCGGAACTACAACCTACAACGGGGGCACCTCGACCCAACACCGCTGACAATAGGGACCTCGCCCTCGCACTGATGATGTAGTGGGCACCTCGACCCTGGGCACCTCGACCCGGAACTACGACCGACAACGGGGGCACCTCGACCCTGGGCACCTCGACCCAACACCGCTGACAATAGGGACCTCGGCCTCGAACTGATGATGTAGTGGGCACCTCGACCTTGGGCACCTCGACCCGAAACTACAACCGACAACGGGGGAACCTCGACCCTGGACACCTCGACCCAACACCGCTGATAATAGGGACCTCACCCTCGAACTGATGATGTAGTGGGTCCTCGACCCTGAACTGGTACTGATGTGGGCCTCGCTCCCAGACTGACACTGATGTGGGCCTCGCCCCAAACTGATATGGGCCTCGCCCCAAACTGATACTAGTGTGGGCCTCGCCCTAAACTGATACTAGTGTAGGCCTCGCCCTGTGACTCATCCCCAAGCTGATACTGATGTAGGCCTCGCCCCGGATTGATACTGATATGGGCCTCGCCCCCAAACTGATACTGATGTGGGCCTCGCCCCTAGACCGAAACTGATGTGGGCCTCGCCCCAAACTGATACTAATGTGGACCTCACCCCCAGACTGATGCTGACGTGGGCCTCGCCCCCAGACTGAAACTAACGTGGGCCTCACCCCTAACTGATATGGGCCTCGCCCCAAACTGATACTAATGTGGGCCTCAACCCCAGACTGATATGGGCCTCGCCCCAAACTGATACTGATATGGGCCTCACCCCCAGACTGATACTGATGTGGGCCTCGGCCCTGGACTCATCCCCAAAACTGATGCTGATGCTGATGTAATGGTTCGTTCCTGAACTGTACTATATGAGATGGTCCATTCCTGAACCGTTACTGTGAGGTGGTCCATTCCCGAACTGTTACTGTGAGGTGGTCTATTCCCGAACCGTGCTGTGAGGTGATCCATTCCCGAACCGTGTTCCATTCTTAGAGTGTCATTCCCGGCTTTTGTTCATTCCCGAACTGTGCTCCATTCTCGGAGTGCCATTCTCGGCTTTGTTCATTCCCGAATTGTACTTCATTCTCGGATTGCCATTCTCGACTTGTTTATTCCCGAACCTTGCTTCATTCTTGGAGTGCCATTCTTGAATTGTTCATTCTCGAACTATGCTCCATTTCTCGGATTGCCATTCTCGGCTTGTTCATTCTCGTACTGTGCTCCATTCTCGGAGTGACATTCTCGGCTTGTTCACTCTCGTACTGTGCTCAATTCTCAGAGTGCCATTCTCAGCTTATTCATTCTCGAACTATACTGAATGTTGGATTTATTCCCAGAGTGCCATACCCGACAAAACCGATGCTGTGTCTCCATACCTGGAGTGCTACTGTAATATCTCCATCCCCGGAGTGCCATACCTGGCAAAACTGATACTGATCCAATGTGGGCCTCGCCCCCAGAATGCCATACCCAGCAGAACTAATACTGAACCAATGTGGGTCTCGCCTCCAGAATGCCATACCTGGCAAGCCTGCTATTGATGATGATGATAATGTGGGCCTCGCCCCCAGAGTGCCATACCCGGCAAAACTGATGCTGATAATAATGTGGGTTTCGCCCTATGATTCATTCCTGGATTCATTCTAAAACTTTGACAGCGTGGGCCTCGGCCCTGGGATTCATTCCCGGATTGATTCTAAAACTCTGCTGATGTGGGCCTCGGCCCTGGGATTCATTCCCAGATTCATTCCAAACCTCTGCTGATGTGGGCCTCGACCCTGGGACTCATCCCCAAAACTGAAATTGATATGGACCTCAACCCTGGGATTCCTTCTTGGATTCACTCCAAAACTCTGACGATATGGGCCTCGACCCTGGGATTCATTCTCGGATTTCCAAAACTCTGACGATGTGGGCCTTGACCCTGGGATTTTTTCTCGAAACTGAAGATGCTATGTTGTTGTTTCTGGTGGGCTTGTCTTTGCCGCTTTCTCTTTTTCTTCTTTTGAGACCTGTGAATACAAAACAAAACAAACACAAAAAAAAGAATGCAAAATATGTTACGTGTATGCATGCATGCATGAATGAATTTCTTATTCCGCTGGGTTAGGTCTTCCGCCAGTTCTCCAGGTGATTGCTCAGTCTTCTCTCTGGTCTCATGGCTCAATTTCTTGTTATTCTTCTTATTCACGGGGTGGTAGACTGGTCGCTCCCAGTCTTGATTTAGCTTTCTGCTCTCCGCTGTTTGCACTTGGTCAAGATGAACCACATGGTGGGGCCTTCCATATTATCACACTATATCACATGCTATGAAATAGTCCCAATAGTTATACATATTATCGTCCTCAAGGAATGCCCAGTAATGAAACCAGAGAACATTCAAAACACTCAATGCAACTCAAATCTGAGTTTTTGAATAAATGATCTATGCCAGACTCAAAGTGTGTGTGTACAAAGGTTTTTTCGCTGCTTAATCCTTAGGTAAGCTAACTCGAAGATTTCGTTTCAAAAATCGGGATCGATGGGTCAAACCAACCTAGATGTCTCAGTTATGCTCTGCAATTGCTTTTTCGCGCTTAATGTGGTATGGATTTATTTTTCTTTTCTTTTGTCCCTCTTTTTCTCTTTTTTTTCCTCTTTTTTTTCATTTTTTTTTTCAACACACCTACCCTTTAAGGTAGCATTTCTCCTCATGGTGGTCCTAATACTCGCCCATGGGTAGCTTCATGCTTATCGGTTATAGGCGGTTTATTTCTTTTCTTTAGAGACTTTTTCTTTTATTTTCAACCATACCACACATCATAACATAAGCAAATCAAGATAGACATCTAAGCAAATGGTCATTCACCGACCTATAATTTCTTCAACTAGTCACTTTGCTAACTACTCAGGTTTTCACCGCTAAGAAACTGTAGTGAAGTGGTTACGAGTCTAACATAGATCAATCACTCAAAGTATCAGATAAGAGCATATCAAGAGTTTATTGTTTCTAAGATTTCACCCTAAAACAAACAATTTCATCATTGGACTTATGTCTAACTATCAATGACTGAAAACAAACAATTTTTTTTTCTTTTTTTTCTCTTTCTTTTTTTCTCTTTTTTTTTCTTTTTTTATTTTTTTTATGAAGGCCCCCCAATGGTCTTTCTATCCTTACCGTGAGGTTTTTTGTTTCTCGATTTCCTCTTCCCCGCTATCCATGTTTGCTAAACTCCTCTTGACAAACCTCTTTTTTTTCTTCTCTAACCCAACGGATATCTATGATGGCTTTTAAGACACGGGGTTAACATGATGCGTGTATGCATGAGATGCATGAGATACATGCAATGTATGTAATATATAAGCCCATTTAAGAATTTTTACATTATTTGGCCCATTTTCATTTTAAAGTATTCAATCACACTATTGCGCGGTGCAAACTTGTCCCACTTGAAAGGCCCAACATGTTTACACTTTGTGATAACATGGCTAAACAACTTCAAATGATAAAAGGCCCAAACATAAAATGGCCCACCGACATTTTAGAAGCTTTTGGCCAACTTTCAAAGGACACGAACTCGTCCCAGTTTAAATGGCCCAACAAGTTCACATCTTTTGACAAAAGGTCCAACTGGATCCAAATGACGACGGTCCAAAACATCAACATAAAAAATAATAATAATAATTTCTACTAGTTCTACAACTAAGGTTCACATGTGGGTTTACGAGAGTGCGGACAAAGGCTCTTGCTGACGAAGGCTCTCGCTGACAATGCCTTTAACTAAACCCCTTCAACCCACTGTAGACACGGTTAATTAAAGCACAAATCCAAACATTACAAGACATTATTTCGGGGCCGATTCTCTATCCCCAGTGGAGTCGCCAGACTGTAGGAACACAGAAACTGGGCGACGCTGTTCTAGGCTCGCGGCCTAGTCGGGAGTACGGAATAGCCCGCGGGGGAACTAAACCGGAGAGATAACATGGAGTCGCCACCCGATGTGAACCGAGACAAAGATTTAAGGCCGCACTCACCCCTCGCAAGGGAAGACCTCAAACTGTTGGGTTCGGAATGGTCCCTTACTTATGTCACTTGTGATGATATGATTTGTGCAATAAACTAACCGAATCTATTCAACATTCATGCCTAAGGGTAATCTACGCCTAAGTCTGCATGCATAATAATAACAATGAGAACCTATATCTAAGTTTGCATACTTCAAAGTAAGTTATCATGACGGCAAACACGAAATAACATACAATCATCACACAAACATGCTCAATTATCTAATGCGGAAAATAAATAAGAATCTAAGCATAAATATAAATTAAATCCCTAATGTAAAAACAACCTAATCATGCATAAAGAAATAATTTTCTATTGACTAGATCATGCTTAAGACAAATAACATGCTAACAACCTAATCATGCTTTAATAACAAATAAATAACCTACGAACTACAACATGCTCAAACACAAGTTTGGATGAGATGAAATACGTGTCTCTTAAGTGGTACGTGGCGTTGTATCCCGAGTACAAACCGCACTACCGTCCATTCGGATTTGGCTACGGAATTTACATCTGGTTTTTCATCCAATATACCACAAAAGAGAACACATATTCCGCTCATCCTACAATCACATCATGCCACAAACGACTCTCATGCGATAATATTTCTAAAATAAATAAAATAAACGAAAGATAATAAATAAAAGGGTGCCCTCAGGTCTAACCTCTTTTGTCGTCTCAAGAAAGGGAATTACACGTCCGTTGGAAGGGTGAATGATCCGCAAATATTTTGGTTCACTGACTCAACGTCTTTCCTCGCTGTTTTGATGTTCGGGCTGCTGTTTTTGGTAAGTTTTGCTGCTGTTTTGCTGCTACGTTTCAGGTCACTGTTTTGGTTATTTAGGGGACTGTTTTGGGCGATTTGGAGGGCTAATTGGCTTGCGGTTTTAAGGGGTTTGAGGGGAAACTTTGTACAGTTTTTAGTGCAGTTTTAGGGCTGTTTTATTGGTTAAAATCGCAACAAAAATTGGGCAAAATGGGGAGGTAGTTTAGGTGCAGTGCAGTGAGTGTTTTAGGCTTGGTTTCAGGCGTGCAGTGAGGCTATGTGTAGGGGATTTTATGGTTTAGGGGGTGCAGGCAATGGAGGGGAATTAGCGATAGTCAGTGGGTGAGTATTAGGCTTGTTTGGTCACTTATTTGGTCGGTCAAAGGAGTTGGTTACGTGAGGTTCAACTAGGTCAGGGAGCGTGGTTAACATGCTGTGTGAATAAGGGTGTAGGTGGCTTGAGTCGGTTGAGGGCTTTACGTAAAGAGGTGCTTCTTGTAGTCAGCAGTTTGAAGGCTAGTGAATGGGCTGCTACATGTGAGTGGCATGGAGAAGAGGGCACTGTGCGTGAAATGCCTGTTTGTGTGCTGGGTGTTTAAGAATCTTGGGCTGCTGTTACGTGAGTTGAGAGGAGTGAGCTGTGTGGCTTTGGCGAGGAGGTGTGCTGGTCACAAGAGGCTGCAGTTCATGTAGAGGGTGGAGGACCATGGTTTCGCTATTTAGGGTTTATGTGAGGGAGAAGATGGCTGAGTTGTTGAGTGCAAAGGGTGTGAGCTGTGTGGCGTTTAGGTTTGTGAATGAGAGAGTCCCCAGAGTGATGGCCGATTTGGAGAGGGTTCTTTTATAGACAAAGGGATGGGGGTTATCCTTGTTTGGGAAGGAGAAGGATTTGTGTATTAATTGGGAGATATTTTTAATTATTATGTGATAGGAAAAATCTTTAATTAGGGGAATTGATTTGATTTGTTCTTTTTAATTAAAGATATGATTTATTTAATTTGGTATGTGATTTAATTAATTTAGGAATGTGATTTAATTAGTTTAGGAATGTGATTTAATTTAATTTAATTTAAGTTTAATTTAATTGGTTTTAATTTAATTTGTGACATGTATTTTAAATGTTTTAATTATTTAATTTGTGAGATGTGTTTTAATGTTTTAATTATTTAATTTGTGAGATGTGTTTTAAATGTTTTAATTATTTTTTGATGTGATTTAAAATAGAGGTCCAACAAGCGAACCCGAAGCGAAACAAGCGAGTTAAATCCGACCAAATGCTAATTTCCAACATTGCCTTTCCGACGTCTGTTTCCCGCGGCTTTCACAATTAAAGAGGTAGAGTCTCCATACGAGACTCATCATTGGGCTGATATGCAAAAATGCAGTGCCTACAGCTAGTATTACACGTGTGCGTGTTGTGGAAGCGTAACGATATAGTTTTCATATATTTGGGTATTGGATACTTATGCAAGTGTAATAGGAGGTTCTGTTTACCGATGGTACAAAAACAGCTTCGCTCTGGGTAGACCCCTCGGAATCTCATTGGTAGTATGACTATGTGTCTATGGGAATCCGAATCAGGGTAGGTGTATTTGGTCTTAACCTGAGACTTGCATCGCTAATACTTGTGACAATCAATATACTTTGATTTTGGTCGTCCGGGGCTTTAACAGGTTATGTGTACGCCTCTTCTGGGTTTATTGAGAATCGTAGAGTATTGGGTGTGATGTCAAGACGGTAGTATCACTTCAGTCATATGGAGATGATGATCACGCATGGATACAAAACTGGTACTCTAAGTGTTATAGCCATCGGGGAAGTAGGACTAGGTCATGAATTTCCGATCATAAAGAGACTAGTTACTAGTGATCCGATATATGCTTCGTACGGGGCAGACACAACTCCAGGCCCAGGCCTAGCATGTGACATACGCCTGACAAAGATCATATATCCGTAGCAGAATATTTCTGGAGAATTGGGTAGGAATGGTGTTTTGCTAGAAGCCAACCATGTCTTGTAAATCGGTAAATACGTGGTACCGGGTAAGCACGTGTTCGGATAGTCCGATGACCGTATTTACTGCCAACATATCCAGAGATCTCTTGGGTTGCATCCCAAAGATTCACTGATGATGTTTGACTCGAATAATATGAATCTGGGATTAATAGAGAGAGAATATTAATCTGGGATTAATAAAGAGAGAAAATTAATATGGGATTAATTACGGAAAGAATTAATTTGGGATTAATTATCAGAGAAAGAATTAATCTGGGATTAATTGCGTCGAGAATTTATCTGGGATTAAATTCATCGAGAGGAGAGAACGCGATTAATTTGGAATTAATCGGTAAAATAAATTTAATAGTTAAATTAGATTTTACTATTTAATTTATTTAATTGAGCTAAAATAATATATTAGATATATTAATTGAAATCAGATTTCAATGGGAAATTAAATTGGATTTTAATTTTAAGCGAACAAATTAATTTGGAATTAATTCACGAGCGATTTTCATAATAATTTTACTGGGTATTATTATTTAATTAAATCGGATTTAATTAAGCCGCGACGGAAAATTCGTTTAATCAGATTAAACGAATTCGAGCCTGAAGTGTGTTGAGCAAGCCCACTTGAATTTTGAATTTAAAGTGAGGCTCACTTCACTTACATCATTAGTCATTTTGTTGATAGATGTGAGCGATGGGTTTTGATGGAAACTTGAAAAACACTCAATACAGTTAATTTTGGAAATTAATCACACTCTCTATTCTCCCTCATTTGGCCGAATGGCCACGCATAAAGCACATCTAATGGCCATTAAATGCTTTGGAGTTGTTGGCCGTGTAAATGCTTTGGCCTCTGACATATGCTTTTTTACTTTTGTTTTTTCATTTAATGCCAACATGCCATTTCATTTTATTTTTATATATTTGAATGAGCAAAAAGCTTTTTGACTAATTGACTTTGCTTTTCACTTTTGGTGTGTGGCAATTAAATAAAAAACAAAAATGATAAACTCACCAACATTTTGACTCACAATAATCTCAACACTCTTACAGTGAATTACTGTAGTTCACTGTAGCTATAATGAGAGAGTTGGGATTATTGTGAGTGAGAGTGTTGGTGAGTATATCATTACTCCATACAAATATTGGGCATTTCTTTTAAAGCAGCCGAATGAGAAACAAAAAGGCAATTAACCTGTGAAGGTTTTGGCCGAACGCCCTGAGGCTCTCTCTCTGACTTTGGAAGTCATGGCCGAATGAAAAGAGCAAATTGCACTTTGGTTCATTTTAAACTTGGCCGAATGGCCTTGTTTTGTCTTGGCGGTTTGCCTCATCTCTCTCTTGAACAAATTAAGTTTCTCTTGAGGAGATAAAATTGGTTCTAGTTGTTCTTGCTAGCACATAAGGGAGTCAAAAGATGGTGATATGGATACTCACCCATGAGTTTGGAACCACAATGAGGGCTTGTAAGCTTCAACATCCATGAAAAGTTTTGAAAGTCAAAGTCGATCAATGTAAGTTTATTCCGCAAACTTCTTGATTTATTCACACACGAATCACGCTTAGAGATCATGTGGCATGTCTAGGACACTTACAATGGTATCAGAGCGAGATCTAAGCATGATTTAATTTCTAGGGTTTATAGACTTTATTTATGGATTTTTGCTTGGAGATTGTAAATGACTAAATTGGTTGTTTAGACATGGTTGGATGATGATGACTTGGAGTTATGCATGATTGATTTTGTGAAAAATGGATTAGATTTATTTTCCCTAAAATCTATACATTGGCCGAATACCCTAGGAATTGCTCATAATAATTTTTGAATTAAACAATTGGATATGTTAATTCACATGAAATTGGATATTAATTGTTGATTTAATTAGATTGAAATCAAAATTGGATGTTAATTTCATGTATTGCTGTGAGCTGTGAAGCATGTTATAGAATTGATTTTGCCCCAATTTTATGTTGGACATGAATTTGGGAATTAGGCATGATTAATTAGATTAAATTAATATTTTGGAAACATTAGGTTAATAAATTAATTATGGTGATTGAACTTTAATTGAATTAATATATAATTTGGAATGTTGTATTAATTTAATTGTTGTATTTGGGCTAATGGATTTGGTTTGGCCAAATTTTAGTCTTGGATTATATTTGGGCCTAAACCATTTCCATAAAGTCCAAAATATGTCAATTGGGCCTTTAATAATTTAATTGGGCCTAATGGGCCAAAATTGATTCTATGGCATAGGGTGATTCCTAATAGGCCTAGGTATTATAGGTTAGATCCATTTTGGCCAAAAGCCCAAGCCTAAAGAATTAATTAAAAGCCCATTGGACTTTAATTAAATAGTATTGGATACTAATTTGGCCTTTGAGACCCATTAAGATTGGATTTTGAATCCAAGTCTTTAAGGCACATAAATAAGTGTAATTATTTAATTTGGAATTAAATATGAATTAGTATTGGATACAATTTAAATTAGATTTAAAATTGTAGTTCGATATAATTCAAGAATACTTACTTTGAGTATTTATTCTTAAACGAGTTTAACTCGAGCAAATCAAATCGTTGTATGAACATTGGATGGTCATTAATCAAAGATTAATTAATTGGATTAGATTGATTGAATAACATGCTTTGTGTAAATACTTGGATGTATGTATGAATAATGTATATCAGATGGATATTAGAAGGGTGAGGGCAATTTTGGAAATTGTTGTAATTTTAGAATTTATTAAATTGGACCTGCGTGTCTAGCCTATTACCTCTTTTCTCATTGTATTTCTCTTCTCACCTATTCCCCTCAATGTAAATGAGGTTTCTTTAGAAGTGTTATGTAATTGGGTAGAAGTAAGAATAGTGCTGGCGGGAGAGATGAAAGAGAGAGATTTATTCTAGGAACAAATTGTATCATATATCCATCCGCATATCATTATTATTTTATTTCGCGCCTTATTATGCTTTTAGAATGCATGCTTAAGGGTGTATGATGAGACCTAATTAAATATAATAAATTGGTTGCCAAATCGCGACAAAAACCCTCATTTTATATCAAGAGATTTCCTTCCATTGAGTGATTCATTCTCAAGATCCAAGATTGGCACTGGTTTGTTGGCCAAAGTCAAGACCTTTGTCCATCGCAGATGTGTTTGAATCATGAAGGCTTTGTTCCATATCGCATGTCTTGTCCAAGTTGTGATTTGTTGGCCAAAGTCAAGATCACTTCTTGTCCATCGACATCGATTACGAAGCTTTCTAAAGTCAATGGGTCCCGCTTAACTGGAATCATTAAGCTTGTTGTGCCAAAGCCAAAGCTTAGTTGATTCAGAGGAAAAGGTTAGGGAATATATTGGATATATTGGCATATATAGGATATATTTTTCGGACTTGGATGTCCACCTACTGGATCTAGGAATTGGATGAGATCCAATTGATCTTAGAGATCTACCTAGTTAAATATCATACAACTTGTTGGCCAAATACAAGGTTGTGTGTTATTTAACGGGATCCTAACCGACTAGGAAACTAGGTTTCCCAAGTACTCCACAGAGGGTTAGAGGCTCACCGAAAAATAGTGGGAGACAAGTATTAAATTTGTAATTTCGTTTAGATACTTGTCAATACGCGCTCATTTTTATTTTTCATCATTAGTTTTAAATATATTAGTTTGACTAATATTCAATTGTTGTTTTAATTAAACAGTTGGACGGTATTCAAACTACTTCATTTGTAGTTGGTTATATAATTGGATTATAATAATCAATACATTTGATTGTAACCAATCAATTATAGTTGATTATATAGTCAGACTATAGTAATCATTATATTTAATTGTACCTGAAATCGTTGATTGGATAGTAGGACTATAGCAATCAAGATGACTGAAAGATTAGTGTCAAATGACATAATCCTGGGGAAAATGACTTTAACGGGTTTAATTTTCAGATTGGGAGTAGAACTTCTCGAGCATGAGCCTGGAGTTGAGCAAATAGTAGAGCATGAGCTTAGGAAGACTCATTGTGATGATAACTTTAGTGCTAAATCCATTATGCATAGCCAAGCTTCTTAAAAGGACATATCCCAAGTTGTCTGCCTAAATTGTGGCAAACGGGGTCACTAGAAGTGTGACTGCCGTATGGACAAGTGTGGGACACAGAAACTGGACGACGCATGCTGTCCCGGCTCGCGGTCCGGTTGGGAGTACGGAGTAGCCACGGGGGACTAAAACGGAGAATAATGAAGTCGCCACCAGGTGTGAACCGGGAAAATGAGATTTAAGGCCGCAGTCACCCCTCGCAAGGGAAGACCTCAAACCGTTGGGTTCGGAATGGTCCCTTACTTATGTCACTTGTAATGAAAGGATTTGTGTAATAATTTAATCAAGCTTAAGTAACACTTATTTCCAAGAGTATCATGCTTCTAAATCCATATGCACAAAAATAAAACTTACACCTGAATTTACATATATTTCACATCTAAGATTGCATGCTTGAAAATACATCAAAGTAACAACGAACATACGACTTCATTGGCATATTGTATTAAAAAAACACAAGCACACACATTAACCGCACAAGCACACATGTGAGCACTTTTCCAAGTGGTACGTGGAATTGTATCCCAAGTACAAACCGTACTACCGTCCATTCGAATCGGCTACGGAATTTATGTTTGGGTTTCCATCCGATATACCACGAGAAATAATATTCAAATGCTATCATGACATGGATATATGAATTGTAATACGTTAAACACATTGTACTCATACATGTGAGGAATACAGATGAATGATACCTACACAATCTTGCTTAACACAGAGAAGCAATCAGATTCAGCATACGAAGGGATAGCTACTAGGAACAATTATGTATGAAATCTGATGAAAAGGACTCAGTTCAGTGGGTGCGCGTTCGTGTAGCGTTCGAGAATGCGTTCGAACGGTAAACAGAAGGTTCGCGTTCGTATAGCATTCGAGAACGCGTTCGAACGGAGCCAGACCTGATGCTTGAAACACTAAGAAATACGTGCGCGTTCGCGTAGCGTTTGAGAACACGTTCGAACGGGAAACAGAAGGTTCACGTTCGTGTGGCGTTCGAGAACGTGTTCAAACGGAACCAGACCTGATGCATGCAACACATTCATAGACAAACAAATCCACAATTTGGGACCTCACGTATCTGATTGAACTCATCTCGCATCCAATCGAGTATACACCAATCGGCGCGGCAAAGCATCGTGGTAAAGGGTTTTAACCCCTCCAAATAGGGGACCTTTCATCGCACTTACTAAGCCCATGCGCTCAATTGAATCATGCATACAAAGAATTGAAAAACAATAATATCAAACTTAGTATGCCCGATTGAACTTATCTTGCATTCAACCGAACACACATCAACCGGCGCGGCAAAACATCGTGGTAAAGGATTTTAACCCCTCCAAATATGGGACCTTTCATCGCACTTACTAAGCCCATGCGCTCGATTGAATCATGCATACAAAGAATTAAAAACAATAATATCAAACTTAGTATGCCCGATTGAACGTATCTTGCATTCAACCGAACACACATCAACCGGTGCGGCAAAGCATCGTGGTAAAGGATTTTAACCCCTCCAAATAGGGGACCTTTCATCGCACTTACTAAGCCCATATGCTCGATTGAATCATGCATACAAAGAATTAAAAAAAATAATATCAAACTTAGTATGCCCGATTTAACGTATCTTGCATTCAACCGAACACACATCAACCGGCGCGGCAAAGCATATTGGTAAAGGATTTTAACCCTTCCAAGTAGGGGACCTTTCATCGCACTTACTAAGCCCATGCGCTCGATTGAATCACGCATACAAAAGTAACATGCAGAACTCCAATGACGAAAAATAAATAAATCAAAGCAATATAAGACAAAAGAAAGCGTCATTTACTCAAGCGGTACGTGGAGTTGTATCCCGAGTACAAATCATACTACCGTCCATTCGGAATCGGCTATGAAATTTATGTCCGGGTTTCCATCCGATATACCGCGAGAGTTGACACATCTTTCGTTTTATTCCAAAGCCACAACATACCATATCTCATAATCCATGCATATTTATCTACTCAAGGGCCACAACATGCATTTCAACACAACAATCATGCAAGCAACTTTCAATAAATAATAAAAATAACAGAAAATGAATGTGGAAAATACCCTCAGGTCTAACCTTTTATGTCGACTTTCGAACTCGCGTTTCACGGCCGTCGGAAAGGCTATCACACCGCTACTTCTCCGGTTCACTGGTTTAGCGTCTCGGCTCACTGTTTTGCTGTTTTGCTTGCTGTTTGTCCTCCACTTTGCTACTATTTCCTCTGTATTTCTGCTTGCTGTTCAGGTCACTGCATTGGTGTTTTAATGGACTGTTTTGGGTGTTTTTTGAAGGCTTTAAGTGCAGTTTTTTAGTTACTGTTTTAAGGATTAAAAGTACAGTTTTTTAGTTACTGGTTTAGGTGATTTAAGGGCTGTTTTGGGGTATTTTTGCTGCTATTTTAAGGTGATTTCGGGCTACTGTATGGAAGTATGATTTTCGGTGATTAGGGGAAGGAGATGAAGAGGATTTTTGTGTTATTTCTTTGTAGTATGTGTGAATTTGAGAGAATGGAGAGTGGACAGAATTTTGGCTTCTTTTGCTTGTGAAAAACGTGGACTCCAGAGAGGAAGAGGCTTTGGGTGGTGGTTGTTTATATAGAGAATGGCTAGGGCTTCACCTTGTCTCACAAGGAATAGGATTTTGGCATTAAAAGGAGGATTTGATTTGGTATTCAACAAGGAAAGGATTAGATTGAGGGGGAACAAATCTTGGCTAGATTAGGAATACAAAATATTTAATTTGTTATGATTGATTTTAATTATTTGTTAAGTTTGGTATATAATATATTTGATTTATCTTTATTAGGCATGCAATTTCTTTAATTTGTGTAAGTATTTTTATTATTTTGGTAGGTGATTATTTAGATTTTATTTGTTTTATTTAATTACATTATCTAATTAATATTTAACTTAATATTTAATTTAATTTGGGTGTGTTTTAAGTGAGCTTGGGCTAGGCTAGGGTGCATGTGGGCTAAATGGGCTCGGGTCATGAGGCTAACAGTAAAACCAGAAATACTGTTACCGTTCGAACGTCAATTCGAACGCGACACGAACATCCTCAATCTGCCTGACATTCGAACGCGTTTAAGAACGCAGCACGAACGAAAACAGTGAACACGTGAAACGATTTTGATAGCATACTCATCCTGAATTTCCCCTTCCGGCGTCCGTTTCCCGCGGCTTCCGTGACTTAAAAGGTAGTGCCTCAAACTGAGACTCATCATCGGGTTTCACATGCAAAAATACAATGCCTATAGTCGCCCCCACTTTGATGGGACTTGTACAGTGTGTGACTTTGAACAATCCTATCAAAGTTATGCAATGCATTTTCACTTACATGGCTCGTCTGCTGTCTCGAGCTGAGTTGGTGCTGCGGTGGACTTCGATCCTGGGACGCATCCCACTAACTGCACCTGATAATGGGGGCACCTCGACCCTGGGCACCTCGACCCAATACCGCTGACAATAGGGACCTCGCCCTCAAACTGATGATGTAGTGGGCACCTCGACCCTGGGACGCATCCCGGAACTACAACCGACAATGGGGGCACCTCGACCCATCACCGCTGACAATAGGGACCTCGCCCTCAAACTGATGATGTAGTGGGCACCTCGTCCCTGTGACGCATCCCGAAACTACAACCGACAACGAGGGCACCTCGACCCTGGGCACCTCGACCCAACACCGCTGACAATAGGGACCTCACCCTCAAACCAATGATGTAGTGGGCACCTCGACCCTAGGACGCATCCCGGAACTACAACCGACAACGGGGGCACCTCGACCCTGGGCACCTCGACCCAACACCGCTGACAATAGGGACCTCGCCCTCAAACCGATGATGCAGTGGCACCTCGACCCAAACCATTGCTGATGTGGGCCTCGCCCCCAGACTGATACTGATGTGGGCCTCGCCCCTTGGGACTCATCCCTAAAAATGAAACCGCGTTGACGCTGTTTGGCTCATTTCTGCCGCTTTCTCTTTTCTTCGAACCTGCGAACACAAAGCAAAAACAAACACAGAAAGAATGCAATGTTACGTGTATGCATGAATGATTTTCCTACTCCGTTGGGTTAGGTCTTCTGCCAATTCCCTTGGTGACATGCTCGGTCCTTTTTCCTCAAGCAAAGTACTGCTTCAATCTGTCCACGTTGATCGGCTCGGTGAACTCGTTTCCTTCCAAGTCTGATAACCTCACTGCCCCATTTCCCATTACCTTCTGCACTATGTAAGGTCCTTCCCAGTTAGGTCTGAATTTTCCTCTCGGATCTGTCGTCGACGGCCTTGACTGCTTAAGTACCAAATCACCCTTTCGGATCTTGGTGGGATGTACTTTCTTCTTGAATGCCCGAGCTAGTCTTTTCTGATACAACTGCATGTGATAAAAAGACTTTGTCCTCCTCTCATCCAACAGTGCTAACTGATCAAACCTCTGTGCGGCCCATTCTGGTTCCGGTAATTCTGCTTCTGCTAAGACCCTCATAGACTGTATTTCCACTTCCACTGGTAACACTGCTTCCATTCCATAAACAAAGAGTAAGGCGTGGCCCCTGTTGCCGTTCTTACTGATGTTCTGTACCCCCACAAAGCATACGGTAATTTCTCGGCCCAATCTCTGCAATTTTTCTGTCATCTTGGCTAAAATCGTCTTTATAGTCTTGTTGGCTGCCTCAACTTCCCCATTTGCCTGCGGCCTGTATGGTGATGACTTGTGGTGGCCTATCCCATACGTCTGTAACATTGCCTTCGTCTCTCCTTGAAACTGAACTCCGTTGTCTGTCACTACATGATGCGGCATACCATACCGACAAATGAGGTTTCGAGCTATAAACTTTGCCATATGTTTTGCTGTAACATTGCGGAATGATTCGGCTTCCACCCACTTCGAGAAGTAATCTACGGCCACTACTATGAAGCGATGCCCATTCGATGCATTTGGTCGAATTTCCCCAATCATATCAATTCCCCATGCTGAGAAAGGCCACGTCTCTGACAACCCGTGCAATTCTGTGTGTGGTAAGTGATTCAAATTACCGTGTGCTTGACAGTCATAACAGTGCTTTACCATCTTCGTGCAGTCTATTTCCATGGTTGACCAATAAAAACCTTGTCTCACTATCTTTCGGGACAGATTCAACCCATTCATGTGCGGACCACATACCCCGGCGTGTATTTCTTCCATTACATGCTGAGCTTCTTCCTTTCTCAAACACTTCAACTGAATACCGTTTGCTTGCCTCTTGTACAGTTCCCCTTTCAAAATCACATACTGGAAAGCTAACTTCTGAATGGCTATTCTGTCTTTTCTGCATGCCCCTTCCGGGAGTTCACCATGTTCCAGATACCTCTGAATGTCATAATACCAAGGTTTACCATCGTTGACCTCAACTCCCAGAATTCTTTCTATCTCATAAACAGGTCTGCTCGCTGTTGTCAGTATCAACGGTCTCATCACTAACTTTTCTGGATTTTCCCAAGTTGCTGCAAGTGTACCCAAAGCATCTGCCATCTGATTCTCTTCTCTCGAGAAGTGCTGAAACTTACACTCGGGGATAACCTGCGCCAACTTTCTGAGGTGAAAACCGTTCTTCTTTCAATTCCCATTCTCCTCGCATCTGCTGGACCACCAACATAGAATCTCCGTAGACTTCCACACTCCCGGCCTTCAAGGCTATCAATGCTGTCAAACCGAAAGCACATGCTTCATACTCGGCCATGTTGTTAGTCACTCTGAATGTCAACCTCTTGGCCAAAGGCAAAGTCTCTCCCTCGGGGGTCACTATCACGATCCCAATTCTGGCTCCCTTGTAATTCACTGCTCCATCAAAATACATCTTCCATCTCTGGACTGTTATTGCTTGGATCTCTTCATCTGGAAATTCAAACTTATACTGATCCCCCTCAACAGGTTTCATTGCCAGAAACTCTGCTACTGCTCGCCTTTGATCACTTTGGAGGTGAGATACTTAATGTCAAAATCTGTCAGCAATACCAACCATCTGCCCAATTTTTCCACTAGTGAAGGCACCAAATGAAGATATTTCAGAGGATTTTCCTTGGCCACTATCTGGATCTTGTATGACTGGAAATAATGCCGCAATTTTCTGGAAACCCATACCACTGCAAGACAGATCTTCTCAACTTCCTGATATCGAGCCTCATACGAGAGCATCTTCTTACTCAGATAATAGACTACATGTTCTACCCCTGTCTCATCTGCCTGTACCATCATTGCCCCCAGTGCTTCTGATTCTATAGCCAAATACAATATCAAAGGTCTGCCCGGTCTCGGAGGCTTCAATACATGAGGCTTTACCAAGTATTCTCTGATTTTGTCGAAGGCTGTCTGACACTGTTCATTCCATCTCACTGGCTGATCTTTTCTCAACAGTTTGAAGATTGGCTCACATACTGATGTCAACTTGGCAATGAACCGACTGATGTACTGAATCTTCCCCAAGAATGCTCTTACTTCTTTTTCTGTCTTTGGTGCAGGCATTTCTGTGATTGCCTTGATCTTTTCGGAGTCTACCTCTATTCCGCCCATTCCCACTGTATGACCAAGCAATTTCCCTGATGTTACCCCAAACACATATTTCTTGGGATTAAGCCGCAGGTTGTATCTGTCAACTCTCTGAAGGAACCTTTCCAGTGCTTCAATATGCCCAACTCTTGTCTCTGATTTCACCATCATGTCATCCACATATACCTCAATCTCTTTGTGCATTAAGTCGTGGAAAAGTGTAGTGGCCATCCGCTGATAGGTAGCCCCCGCATTCTTAAGCCCAAACAGCATAACCTTGTAACAATAAGTACCCGACTCAGTAACAAATGCAGTCTTGTGTTTGTCTTCCTCGGCCATGAGAACCTGATTGTAACCTGAAAACCCATCTGCAAATGAATACATAGCAGATAAAGCTGCACTATCAACCAGAACATTTATATGCGGCAGAGGAAAATCATCTTTCGGACAAGCCTTGTTGAGATCTCTGTAGTCTACACACATTCTGACCTTCCCATCTTTCTTTGGCACCGGTACTATATTAGCCAACCACTCAGGATACTTTACTACTTCTAGGAACCCCACATCTATCTGTTTCTTAACTTCCTCTCTGACTTTCTCAGCCCATTCTGGTCTCATCCGTTGGAGTTTCTATTTTACCGGCCTCATATTCGGATAAGTTGGTATTGTGTGTTGGGCAATGTTTCTGTCTACCCCAGGCATGTCCTCATAGGACCAAGCAAACACTTTGGCATATCTGACCAACACTTCTTCTAGTTTCTCTCTCTCTCTTCTAGGTAACTTCACTTGCAATCAGAATTTCTTTGGATTCTCAAGTGTACCCAAGTTAAATGCAGTAGTTCTGGCCAAACTGATATCAAATATGCTTGATTCGTTCAGAGTAAATGGAAATGACTCAAGCAAGTAAGCAAAAGAAATGTCTTTATTATTGGATAATGCGGAAGTACATTCAAACAAATCAGGAAGGTAAATGTCTTCATCATCTATAGACATTTCCTCATCTGCAATCAGGTCTTCCTCAGACTTTTCATCCTCTCCCAGAGTCAGTTTCTCCAACTTCATTAGTTCGTCCTCCCAATTCTTTTCTTCTTTCTTCATAATTTCTTCAACTATCAGCTCTTTCCCAACATATCCTGGAAGATCTCAAACCCAGGTACCACAATTCCATTAAATTCCACAGGTTCAGGCTCCCATTGATATCCTGAAGCTTTCACAAAACATTCCATCAGTCTCAGGCCCTTTTTCTTGACCTTTATCTTTTCTTCATCAGACTTGTACCCCAAACCCTTCCGAGTAGTCTGTCCTCTGAAATCTGGTAATTTTGAACCTTTACCCGGCTCAAAATTCATTTTCTCCATAATCCTAGCCACCCTATGATCCACCCACTCCTCAAAAGTAGCTGACACTTGAAACCTCGTGAAAGGTTGTATCTCCAAGGCAACCACGACATTATCTAACTCAGCCCGGATAGTAACAACTTCTCCCTCATACGGGAACTTGATCATCTGATGTAAAGTGGAAGGCACACCCCCAAGTTTGTGAAACCAAGGTCTTCCCAACAATAAGGAGAAAGTAGCCGGGATGTCCAGTACTGTGAACTCAATCTCATCTTCAATCGGTCCTACCTTGACCATAGCCACAAAGGTACCCTCAACTCCCATTTTATAGTCATCATAAGCCTTAATAGTCATAGTGGAGGGGTCTAAGTCTGTGGCTTCCATACCCAATCTTGTCAGAATTTTCAGCGGGCACACATTGATGGACGAACTGTCATCCACCATTACACACGAAGTTCTCTTGCCCCTCACCTCGGCCCTGATAAATAGAGGCCTGTTATGATTCCTCCCCTCTGCTGGGAGTTCATCCTTAGAAAAAGATATCTGTAAAGCTTCCTTCCGAACCGGCCCAACAAACATTACGGGGTTGGCGTCTTCCGGTACCAAAATCTTGCTCAAAGCCTCAACCATGGCTTACCTATGCTCCCGAGATGCACATAACAGTTCCCAGATACTCATTTGTGCTCTAGTCTTCCTCAATTGCCTCAGCACTAAATCCCCCTCAGTATTTTCTGCAGTCTCACCACTCTCTACCATCTGTCAAAACTTCTTTACCCTTATCTGCCATATCATTGTAAAAACGACCACTGTGCGTCATTCCCCTTAATTCTTCTTCCTCGTCACTGCTAGAGAAATCAAGCCAAAAGTTTTTCCCCTGCTCAGTCTCATCTTCACTAGTATTATCCCAGATTCCCAGGCAAAAGGCTTGAGGGTGAAAGGATTTAGTACAAGGTCTTCTGGGAGGCCAGAATTGATCATATAGGCTGGTGGTGGTACGGCACGGTAATTGGGTAAGGGGTTTCAATGTGTGTCAGGCTGTTCTGTTTCTGGGTCAGGTATTTTCTTGGAGTCTATCAGGTCTTGGATTTCATGGCGGAGTCGGGCACAATTGTCAGTGTCATGGCCCTTTTGTTGGTGAAAGTGACAGTAAAGACTTAGGTTATAATGTGATGGTAGGGGATTGGGTAATGGTTTGGCTTCCAAGGGTTTTAAGAGCCCTTGCCTCTTCAGTTTCTCTAGCACATTTGACAGGGGTCGTCCCAAGTTGGAAAATCTCCAGTTACGGATAGCGGCAATCTCAGCATAAACGGGCTTTGTTCCCGATGTTCCCCCAATGGGCCTCCTGTTCAGACCATAGAATTTTCTATTCTCGGCATGGAGGCTTGGTGCCCTTGAAATCATCTTAATCTGATCCTTCTCCGAAGGCCTAGTCTGCATCTTCAACAACTGACCCCTCCACCGGTCCACATACTCCTTAAAACTCTCTTCCGATTTCTGCTTAACATTCTCTAGATCACGGAGTGACAGATCGATCTCTAGGTCAGTGACATACTGCTTCAGGAAGGCATCAGCCAAATCCCTCCTAATTTTCCTTCACTTTCTTATCCAAACTGTGGCCCACGCCACGGGAGCTCCCTCGAGCGACATTCCAAACATTTTCTGCACTTGGCACTGAGATAAGCCAACTGAACTCATGACTGATACAAACTGCCGGAGATGTACCTTGGATCCCCATTCCCGTTAAACTTAGCCATATCAGACATCTTGAACTGTGCCGGCAACTGTTCCTCGAAAGTCAGTGTGTCATAATCCAGCAAGTCCTCATTCTTACCCCTCATCTTGCGGGTAACTGACTCAACTTGATCCCAAAGTTTCTGTAACTCTGCCTGAGACCCAGATACTCTGCCTGCTACATACTCTGCCATATCATCATCAAAAGTGGGGATATCATCCCCCAATCTGTTCGGAGGTTCCTCTTGCCTCACATCCCCGGAATTAACCCCGGCACGAGACCCAGCTATACCAGCCATAGCAGTAGTCAAAGCTTGCAACTGTTCAGTGACCTTGGGAGAGACCGTTCTCTAACTGATCCATTCGGGATACCTCATTACCAGTCACTCATGACTGTTACTGTCCTTTTAATGAGCCTTGTTCCTTCTCTAACCCAAACGGTATCTATGATGTCTTTTTTAGACATAGAGGGTGTTAACATGATATATGTATGCATGAGGTGCATGAGATGCATGTAACATATAAACATACTACATCAACTAAAAATTCTCAAACAAATCGGCCCGTTATCATTTCAGAAACTTTTGGGCTAATTGTCATAGGAGTGAACTCATCCCAGTTTAAATGGCCCCAACAAGTTCACATCTCATGGCAAGGAGCCTCAACTAAATCCAAATGGTAATGTTCCGAACACAAGCACAAAGTGGCCACCAACACTTAGAAGTCTTTGGCCCGATCGTCATAAAATGTTCTTGTCCCAGTTTTAATGGCCCGACAAGCCCATATCCCATGACAAATGGTCCAAATGGATCCAAACGGCGATGTTCCCAAAACACAAACATAAGAGAAAGATAATGCAAACACAAAACAATAATTCTACAGAATGGCCCATCAACATTTCAGAAGCTTTGGGTCCAATGGTCATAAGGTACGAACTCGCCCCAGTTTAAATGGCCCAGCAAGTCCGCATTTCTGACAATGGTCCAACTGCATCCAAATGAGGATGGTCCATAAGCTCATACTCAAGGAAATAATTGTTACCATCTTCGCGTAGTATGTTTTCCATGGTTGACCAATAAAAACCTTGTCTCACTATCTTTCGGGACAGATTCAACCCGTTCATGTGCGGACCACATACCCGGCGTGTATTTCTTCCCTACATGCTGAGCTTCTTCCTTTTCTCAAACACTTCAACTGAATACCGTTTGCTTGCCTCTTGTACAGTTCCCCTTTCAAAATCACATACTGGGAAGCTAACTTCTGAATGGCTATTCTTTCTTTTTTGCATGCCCCTTCCGGGAGTTCACCACGTTCCAGATACCTCTGAATGTCATAATACCAAGGTTTACCATCGTTGACCTCAACTCCCAGAATTCTTTCTATCTCATAAACAGGTCTGCTCGCTGTTGTCAGTATCAACGGTCTCATCACTAACTTTTTTGGATTTTCCCAAGTTGCTGCAAGTGTAGCCAATGCATCTGCCATCTGATTCTCTTCTCTCGGTAAGTGCTGAAACTTACACTCGGGGATAACCTGTGCCAACTTTCTGAGGTGAAAAAGGTAAGGTTTCAACCGTTCTTCTTTCATTTCCCATTCTCCTCGCATCTGCTGGACCACCAACATAGAATCTCCGTAGACTTCCACACTCCCGGCCTTCAAGGCTATCAATGCTGTCAAACCGAAAGCACATGCTTCATACTCGGCCATGTTGTTAGTCACTCTGAATGTAAACTTCTTGGCCAAAGGCAAAGTCTCTCCCCCGGGGGTCACTATCAAGATCCCAATTCTGGCTCCCTTGTAATTCACTGCTCCATCAAAATACATCTTCCATCTCTGGACTGTTATTGTTTGGATCTCTTCATCTGTCTACCCCAGACATGTCATCATAGGACCAAGCAAACACTTTGGCATATCTGACCAACACTTCTTCTAGTTTCTCCCTCTCTTCAGAGGTAACTTCACTTGCAATCAGAATTTCTTTGGGATTCTCAAGTGTACCCAAGTTAAATGCAGTAGTTCTGGCCGAACTGATATCAAATATGCTTGATTCGTGCAGAGTAAATGGAAATGACTCAGGCAAGTAAGCAAAAGAAATGTCTTTATTATTGGATAATGCGGAAGAACATTCAAAAAAATCAGGAAGGTAAATGTCTTCATCATCTATAGACATTTCCTCATCTGCAATCAGGTCTTCCTCAGATTTTTCATCCTCTCCCAGAGTCAGGCTCTCCAACTTCATTAGTTCCTCCTCCCAATTCTCTTCTTCTTTCTTCATAATTTCTTCAACTATCAGCTCCTTACCCAACATATCCTGGAATATCTCAAACCCAGGTACCACAATTCCATTAAATTCCACAGGTTCAGGCTCCCTTTGATATCCTGAAGCTTTCACAAAACATTCCATCAGTCTTAGGCCCTTTTTCTTGACCTTTGTCTTTTCTTCATCAGACTTGTACCCCAAACCCTTCCGAGTGTCTGTCCTCTGAAATCTGGTAATTTTGAACCTTTACCCGACTCAAACTTCATTTTCTCCATAATCCTAGCCACCCTAGGATCCACCCACTCCTCAAAAGTAGCTGACACCTGAAACCTCAGGAAAGGTTGTATCTCCAAGGCAGCCACGGCATTATCTAACTCAGCCCGGATAGTAACAACTTCTCCCTCATACGGGAACTTGATCATCTGATGTAAAGTGGAAGGCACGCCCCCAAGTTTGTGAAACCAAGGCCTTCCCAACAATAAGGCGAAAGTAGCCGGAATGTCCAGTACTGTGAACTCAACCTCATCTTCAATCGGTCCTACCTTGACAATAGCCACAAAGGTACCCTCAACTCCCATTTTACTGTCATCATAAGCCTTAATAGTCATACTGGAGGGGTCCAAGTCTGTGGCTTTCATACCCAATCTTGTCAGAATTTTCAGCGGGCACACATTGATGGACGAACCGTCATCCACCATTACACACAAAGTTCTCTTGCCCCTCACCTCGGCCTTGATAAATAGAGGCCTGTTATGATTCCTCCCCTCTGCTGGGAGTTCATCCACAGAAAAAGATATCTGTAAGGCTACCTTCCGAACCGGCCCAACAAACATTGTGTGGTTGGCATCTTCCGGTACCACAATCTTGCTCAAAGCCTCAACCATGGCTTGCCTATGCTCCCGAGATGCACATAACAGTTCCCAGATACTCACTTGTGCTCTAGTCTTCCTCAATTGCCTCAGCACTAAATCCCCCTCAGTATTTTCTGCAGTCTCGACCACTTCTCTACCATCTGTCAAAACTTCTTTACCCTTATCTGCCATATCATTGTAAAAATGACCACTGCGCGTCATTCCCCTTACTTCTTCCTCATCACTGCTAGAGAAATCAAGCCAAAAGTTTTTCCCCTGCTCAGTCTCATCTTCACTAGTACTATCCCAGATTCCCAGGCAAAAGGCTTGAGGGTGAAAGGATTTTAGGACAAGGTCTTATGGGAGGCCAGAATTGATCATATAGGCTGGTGGTGGTACGACACGGTAATTGGGTAAGGGGTTTCTGTGTGTGTCAGGCTGTTCTGTTTCTGGGTCAAGTATTTTCTTGGAGTTTATCAGGTCTTGGATTTCATGGCGGAGTCGGGCACAATTGTCAGTGTCATGGCCCTTTTGTTGGTGAAAGTGACAGTAAAGACTTAGGTTATAATGTGATGGTAGGGGATTGGGTAATGGTTTGGCTTCCAAGGGTTTTAAGAGGCCTTGCCTCTTCAGTTTCTCTAGCACCTTTGACAGGGGTCTTCCTAAGTTGGAAAATCTCCAGTTCCGGATAGCGGCAATCTCTGCAGAAACGGGCTTTGTTCCCGATGTTCCCCCAATGGGCCTCCTGTTCAGACCATAGAATTTTCTATTCTCGGCATGGAGGGCTTGGTGCCCTTGATAATCATCTTAATCTGATCCTTCTCCGAAGGCCTAGTCTGCATCTTCAACAACTGACCGCTCCACCGGTCCACATACTCCTTAAAACCCTCCTCCGATTTCTGCTTAACATTCTCTATATCACGGAGTGACAGATCGATCTCTAGGTCAGTGACATACTACTTCAGGAAGGCATCAGCCAACTCACTCTAATTTTCCTTCACTTTCTTCTCCAAACTGTGGTAACACACCACGGGAGCTCCCTCGAGCGACATTCCAAACATTTTCTGCACTTGGCACTGAGATGAGCCAACTGAACTCATGACTGATACAAACTGCCGGAGATGTACCCTTGGATCCCCATTCCCGTTAAACTTAGCCATATCAGGCATCTTGAACTGTGCCGGCAACTGTTCCTCGAAAGTCAGTGTGTCATAATCCAGCAAGTCCTCATTCTTACCCCTCATCTTGCGGGTAACTGACTCAACCTGATCCCGAAGTTTCTGTAACTCTGCCTGAGACCCAGATACTCTGCCTGCTACATACTCTGCCATATCATCATCAAAAGTGGGGATATCATCCCCCAATCTGTTCGGAGGTTCCTCTTGCCTCACATCCCCGGAATTAACCCCGGCACGAGACCCAGCTATACCAGCCATAGCAGTAGTCAAAGCTTGCAACTGTTCAGTGACCTTGGCGAGACCGTTCTCTAACTGATCCATTCGGGATACCTCATTACCAGATTCACTCATGACTGTTACTGTCCTTTTAATGAGCCTTGTTCCTTCTCTAACCCAAACGGTATCTATGATGTCTTTTTTAGACATAGAGGGTGTTAACATGATATATGTATGCATGAGGTGCATGAGATGCATGTAACATATATAACATACTACATCAACTAAAATTCTCAAACAAATCGGCCCGTTATCATTTCAGAAACTTTTGGGCTAACTGTCATAGGAGTGAACTCGTCCCAGTTTAAATGGCCCAACAAGTTCACATCTCATGGCAAGGAGCTCAACTAAATCCAAATGGTAATGTTCCGAACACAAGCACAAAGTGGCCCACCAACACTTAGAAGCCTTTGGCCCGATCGTCATAAAATATGTTCTTGTCCCAGTTTAAATGGCCCGACAAGCCCATATCCCATGACAAATGGTCCAAATGGATCTAAACGGTGATGTTCCCAAACACAAACATAAAAGAAAGATAATGCAAACACAGAACAATAATTTATACATAATGGCCCATCAACATTTCAGAAGCTTTGGGTCCAATGGTCATAAGGTACGAACTCGCCCCAGTTTAAATGACCCAGCAAGTCCGCATTTTTGACAATGGTTCAACTGCATCCAAATGAGGATGGTCCATAAGCTCATACTCAAGGAAATAATTGTTACTTTAACCATACAATCCCGGTCTATGGGTGGGTTCGCAGGAGTGTAGGCAAAGGCTCTCATCGGCGAAGGATGGCCCACAACTAGGTCTCCCCAATCAAGGGTTCGAGTAACCAAGTGAGCGCATTCTTTTTTATACACTAAGGTACGTGCCAATGAGCTATGGTGTGTGACTGACTGTCAAATGAATTTCCCGTTGTAGATTCCCCAGAGGGAAGGTGGAGCGAGGCTCACTTAAATACTTAAGCCTCTTAGGCTCTTATCGCTTGGTGTCAGGAATAAACAACGTGTCCTCCAAATTAGTCCATCACAATAGGCTATGATTAGATGGCTATATAGGTGCCTTCACAGCTTTTCCTTCTAGAAAGGTAGTGAATGAAGGAAAACACCAAACCACTACCTAGCCTAAAAAATGCCTTTGATTAAACCCCCATTTCATCCACTATAGACACGGTCAATTAAAACATAAATCCAAACATTACAAAAGACAATATTTCAGGGCCGATTATCTATCCCTAGTGGAGTCGCCAGACTGTGGGACACAAAAACTGGATGACGCATGTTGTCCCGGGCTCGCGGCCCGGTTGGGAGTACGGAGTAGCCACGGGGGACTAAACCGGAGAATAATGGAGTCGCCACCCGGTGTGAACTGGGAAAATGAGATTTAAGGCCGCACTCACCCCTCGGAAGGGAAGACCTCAAACCGTTGGGTTCAGAATGGTCCCTTACTTATGTCACTTGTAATGAAAGGATTTGTGTAATAATTTAATCAAGCTTAAGTAACACTTATTTCCAAGAGTATCATGCTTCTAAATCCATATGCACAAAAATAAAACTTACACCTGAATTTACATATATTTCACATCTAAGATTGCATGCTTGAAAATACATCAAAGTAGCAACGAACATACGACTTCATTGGCATATTGTATTCAAAAAAACACAAGCACACACATTAACCGCACAAGCACACATGTGATCACTTTTCCAAGTGGTACGTGGAATTGTATCCCAAGTACAGACCGTACTACCGTCCATTCGGAATCGGCTACAGAATTTATGTCTAGGTTTCCATCCGATATACCACGAGAAATAATAGTCAAATGCTATCATGACATGGATATATTAATTGTAATACGTTAAACACATTGTACTCATACATGTGAGGAATACAGATGAATGATACCTACACAATCTTGCGTAACACAGAGAAGCAATCAGATTCATCCTACGAAGGGATAGCTACTAGGAACAATTATGTATGAAATCTGATGAAAAGGACTCAGTTCAGTGGGTGCGCGTTTGTGTAGCGTTCGAGAACGCGTTCGAATGGTAAACAGAAGGTTCACGTTCGTATAACATTCGAGAACGCGTTCAAACGGAGCCAGACCTGATGCATGAAACACTAAGAAATGCGTGCGCGTTCGCGTAGCGTTTGAGAACGCGTTCGAATGGGAAACAGAAGGTTCAAGTTCGTGTGGCGTTCGAGAACGCGTTCGAACGGAACCAGACCTGATTCATGCAACACATTCATAGACAAACAAATCCACAATGTGGGACCTCACGTATCCGATTGAACTCATCTCGCATCCAATCGAGTATACACCAATCGGCGCGGCAAAGCATCGTGGTAAAGGGTTTTAACCCCTCCAAATATGGGAACTTTCATCGCACTTACTAAGCCCATGCGCTCAATTGAATCATGCATACAAAGAATTGAAAAACAATAATATCAAACTTAGTATGCCCGATTGAACTTATCTTGCATTCAACCGAACACACATCAACCGGCGCGGCAAAACATCATGGTAAAGGATTTTAACCCCTCCAAATAGGGGACCTTTCATCGCACTTACTAAGCTCATGCGCTCGATTGAATCATGCATACAAAGAATTAAAAACAATAATATCAAACTTAGTATGCCCGATTGAACGTATCTTGCATTCAACCGAACACACATCAACCGGTGCGGCAAAGCATCGTGGTAAATGATTTTAACCCCTCCAAATAGGGGACCTTTCATCGCAATTACTAAGCCCATGCGCTCAATTGAATCATGCATACAAAGAATTAAAAACAATAATATCAAAGATAGTATGCCCGATTGAACGTATCTTGCATTCAACCGAACACACATCAACCGGCGCGGCAAAGCATCGTGGTAAAGGATTTTAACCCTTCCAAGTAGGGGACCTTTCATCGCACTTACTAAGCCCATGCGCTCGATTGAATCACGCATACAAAAGTAACATGCAGAACTCCAATGACGAAAAATAAATAAATCAAAGCAATATAAGACAAAAGAAAGCATCATTTACTCAAGCGATACGTGGAGTTGTATCCCGAGTACAAATCATACTACCGTCCATTCGGAATCGGCTATGAAATTTATGTCCGGGTTTCCATCCGATATACCGCAAGAGTTGACACATCTTTCATTTTATTCCAAAGCCACAACATACCATATCTCATAATCTATGCATATTTATCTACTCAAGGGCCACAACATGCATTTCAACACAACAATCATGCAAGCAACTTTCAATAAATAATACAAATAACAAAAAATGAATGTGGAAAATACCCTCAGGTCTAACCTTTTATGTCGACTTTCGAACTCGTGTTTCACGGCCGTCGGAAAGGCTATCACACCGCTACTTCTCCGGTTCACAGGTTTAGCGTCTCGGCTCACTGTTTTGCTATTTTGCTTGCTGTTTGGCCTCCGTTTTGCTGTTGTTTGTCCTCCGCTTTGCTACTGTTTCCTTTGTATTTCTGCTTGCTGTTCAGGTCACTGCTTTGGTGTTTTAATGGACTGTTTTTTTGTGTTTTTTGAACGCTTTAAGTGCATTTTTTTAGTTACTGTTTTAAGGATTGAAAGTACAGTTTTTTAGTTACTGGTTTAGGTGATTTAGGGGCTGTTTTGGGGTATTTTTGCTGTTGTTTTAAGGTGATTTCGGGCTACTGTATGGAAGTATGATTTTCGGTGATTAGGGGAAGGAGATGAAGAGGATTTTTGTGTTATTTCTTTGTAGTATGTGTGAATTTGAGAGAATGGAGAGTGGACAGAATTTTGGCTTCTTTTGCTTGTGAAAAACGTGGACTCCAGAGAGGAAGAGGCTTTGGGTGGTGGTTGTTTTTATAGAGAATGGCTAGGGCTTCACCTTGTCTCACAAGGAATAGGATTTTGGCATTAAAAGAAGGATTTGATTTGGTATTCAACAAGGAAAGGATTAGATTGAGGGGGGACAAATCTTGGCTAGATTAGGAATACAAAATATTTAATTTGTTATGATTGATTTTAATTAGGCATGATATTTGTTAAGTTTGGTATATAATATATTTGATTTATCTTTATTAGGCATGCAATTTCTTTAATTTGTGTAAGTATTTTTATTATTTTGGTAGGTGATTATTTAGATTTTATTTGCTTTATTTAATTACATTATCTAATTAATATTTAACTTAATATTTAATTTAATTTGGGTGTGTTTTAAGTGGGCTTGGGCTAGGCTAGGGTGCATGTGGGCTAAATGGGCTCGGGTCATGAGGTAACAGCAAAACCAGAAATACCAATACCGTTCGAACGCCAATTCGAACGCGACACGAACGCCCGCAATCTGCTTGACGTTCGAACGCGTTTAAGAATGCTGCACGAACGGAAACAGTGAACACGTGAAATGACTTTGATAGCATACTCATCCTGAATTCCCCCTTCCGATGTCCGTTTCCCACGGCTTCCGTGACTTAAAAGGTAGTGCCTCCAACTGAGACTCATCATCGGGTTTCACATGAAAAAATGCAATGCCTACAACAAGGCAGACATGAAGGAAATGAAGACGTGACAAGGTTCCGGCTTCAAGAATGTTTGTTATAAACATGTTCACTACTGGTTTCAAAATTGGATTTTTGATACTAGATGCGGTACATGAATATATGTACTGATGTGCGGGATCTGCTGATTAGCAGGAAACTGGCTTCAGATGAGATCAACCTACAAGTCGGAAACAGGACAAGAGTCGCTGTTTTGGCCGTAGAAACCTAAGTTTTGGAACTACCCTTTGGGCATGTACTTAAACTAGGAGACTGTTATAATATATCTAGTTTGACTAGGAATATTATCTCTGTATCTAGTTAATCTATGCTCAAACCTTGTATTTTGTTTATCAGTTTTGTAATGAAGTTTTATTAATTATTTATATTCTTTTGAGTTTAATGCTTCTTGATTGCTGGCCACAATTTGAGATGATGAATGTTTAGAATCTATCACTCGAGAGAGGGGATTTTGAATAGATCTAGAGAATATAACCTAGGATTTTATAGAGTTCGAGAGAATCTGTAGTCCTTTGAAGTCGTTAATATAGAATCACAAAGCGTAATGAGTTGTTAACTATTGGATTTTTATAGAGATATCGAAGTCTATAGTTGATGATCTTTTCACTCGGCACTCGAGAGAGGGAGTGAATATTTTAGGATCTTGACTTATAAATAATATAACCGAACAATGGTAATTGGCATAACAAATACAGGTGACAGTTAGGTGAAATCAGGATCCAGAGTCTCTATCGTATTAGTTCCTCCTATTTTATTATTTTTTATATTTTATTTATTTATTAAAATCTTTATCATTTATTTTCTAAATAAAGTTAGGATTATCAATTGTAGTACTTAGTGCGAGTTAACGCAATCCCTGTGGGTTCGACACTCTTAACTCATATTTATACTAAAACTTGACACCGTATACTTGCGGTACGATATAAAATTATCACAACAAGTTTTTTGGCGCCGTTGCCGGGGAATGTTTGTTTAATTCACATTAATACTACTACCAAGTAATTTTAGCTTTAATTTAGAATTTTATTTTAATTTTAATTTTATTGTTTTTATTTCCTTTATTTTGGTCTTAAGTTTTATTTTTATTTTTGTTATTATTTCTTTTTTTTTATTTGATTTGATTTTATTTTATTTTTGTTTTATTTTTTTTCTTACGAGGTGAGTTTGAAAAGAACCAATGGCAGATCCTGTTAGTGCACTGATAGCTGAAGTATCGTCCTTCACGACTCATCTAGCAGTATTGATAAATCAAATGAGTCAACCGTCTATTGAAGCTGTTTCTGCTAATGGAATGTTTTTATCCAACAGAGAAACAGGATTTGAACAAGTACAGTATGTGAACAATCGGAACTTCAACAACTATAGAGGCAGTTCTATGCCTATTTAGTATCATCTGAATTTTTCATATGCTGATATGGAGAACATTTTGCAACCTCCTCATGGCTTCAATTATCCAAAAGCTGAGCAGAAACCTTCCTTAGAAGACCTCATGATCACGTTTGTAGCTACAGCTTCAGAGAGGTTTGAGAAGAATGAGTCAATGCTGGATAATATCGAAACACTAATGGGCAATATAGAGGCAAATATGAAATCTTTAGAAGCACAAATTGGGTTGCTTGCTTCTTCCATGGCCAATCAACAGACATGGGATTTTCCGAGTGACACTGAAGTCAACCCCAATGAGCAATGTCAAATTAGAACCTGTAGGAGCGGAAAAGAGTTTAAAGACACCTCTCAGGACTTAGGCAGTAAAGAAAATGAAATGGTATTTCAGGAGGAAACAGTAACAGAAGAAGAGAACAAAGGTGAATTGATAATGAGAGGTCAATATGAAGAAATCACCTTCAGTGTTTTCAGAGCCATGCCGAGTTCTCAAGGTGATGCAGACTGTCACATGATAGATACAGTAGAAAAGAGAGTTGAAACCAGACAGGGTGAATCAGTATTTCAACAGCCTATGAGCATAATGCAACCATGTATAAAGGAAAATTCTCTGCAGCTAAACTCGAAACCACTCCCAAAGGGCCGTAAAAAGAGGAAAAGAAAGGCTAGTTCTCACTTAGAGATAATTCCTGGAAGATTAAAAAGAAAACCGAGCCAATTTTGCCGAATGTGCAGTCCAGAATTTCCAATTGAAGGGAAATCTACATATCCTAGGGGACCATCTATGGATAAATCACCACAGCCTGCCAAGCTATCTTTTTCATGTCATAAGAACCGGTGGATACCAAAGAAGAAAACAGATGAGATTACCCGGTTCACTACTTTTAAGCCACCATAACCATTTGGGTGTGTTGCGTCTGGCTGAAGACGTTAAACTTAGCGCTAGCGGGGAGGCAACCCTTGCATTTCTTTTATTATTATTTTCTACTTTTTATTTTATTTTATTTTATTATGTGCTATTTAATTATTTGCATGTTATTTATGCAGGTAGCACGAGACACACAACGCCCGTGCAACCAAATTCTAACCAGCAAGAGTCTGATCAACTCCATGCACGGTAGTGTTGTTCCTCACTCTTGCTCTGATATTTATCTTACATTGAGGACAATGCAAATTTTAAGTTTGGGGGTGTGTGCATTTGTTTACTTGCTATTTAGTTGTTTAAATTTTTTTGAAAAAAAAAAAAAAATATATTTTGTTTTAGTCTTTGATAGTAAAGCATAAATCTTGTGATATATTGTTTGTTTATGAGTGAAATTTTAGAAACGATAAGTGCCTAATTTACTTTTATCTGATGCCTTGAATAATTGATCTATGTTAGACTCGTAAGCACTTAAAAATAGGTTTTTAACAGTAAAACTTAAGTAGTTGACAATGTGACTAGTTGAAGAAATTGCATATCGATGAATGACCGTTTGCTTAGATATCTATCTTGATTTGCTAGTGTTATGAAGTATGGTATAGCTAAAAAAAAATGTCTCTAAAGAAAGAAAATAAACCACCTATACCGATAAGCGTGAAGCTACCCATGGGCGAGTATTAGGACCACCATGAGGAGAAATGCTACCTTAAAGGGTAGGTGAGTTGAAAAAAAAAAATGCAAAAATGAGAAAAGAAAAAAAGAGACAAGAAAATAAAAGAAAAACCATACCATACCGAACACAAAATAAGGCAATTACAGAGAATAATTGAGATATCTAGGTTGGTTTGACCCATCGATTCTAATTTTTAAACGAAATCATTGAGTTAGCTTACTTAAGATCAAAGCTGTGATGAACCTTTACACACACACACCTTGAGTCTAGCTTAGATAATTTATTCAATAATTGGATTCGAGTTGCAATTGCGTACTTTGAAGGTTCTCTAATTTCATTTATAAGCTTTCTTTGAGGATATATTTATGCGTAACTATCGAGATTATGTTTTGTTATTTTTATATTTTTTGCATGATTGTGTGTGAATGACGTTTGTGGGTGTCGTCGCTGTAAGCCCACACGAGACTATAACTCGTCCACTAGGGCCGCCTAGGGGTTTAAAGGCTTGTTGTATACGCTAAATGCAATCGTGATCCCTACGAAAGTGGCTTAGTTAATTTAGTAATTCTTAATTATTTATTTGAATTTAGTTTTTATTTTATCTATTGCTCGGGACTAGCAAAATCTTAAGTTTGGGGGTGTTTGATAAGTGTGGTTTATACCCACTTATTATGGCATTCTCAGCTTATTATTTTGTTATAATTCGAGATATTTAATATGATTTATAATTTATTTTATGTTTTATTTGTAGGAGCATTAATATATGGATCGGGGAATAATTGCACGTGTTTTGGGAAATTTCGGGACACAAGACGAGTATGGGAGCTATAGGCGCCATGACGCCTTCAAGAATATCAAACCCAGCCAAAAGGCCGAGTAATTGGCGCCATGGCGCCACTTGAACAAATGAATTAGGTGCCATGGCACCATTTGAAAAGAAAATAATGTGAGTGTGAATGTAAGGTGGGGGCCGCACCTTTGACAAACCTTAGAGAAAGAAAACAACAAATCCATGAAAGTGGGGCCAATTGTTGTTAAAATAATAAAGAATAAAAAGGCAAGAAGACCACGTGAAGGAGAGTTTGACTTAGAAAGAAATTAGAGAAGAAAATGTACAGGCGCCGCGGCGCCTTCCAAAACTCAAAACCCATACATTTTCCCGGAAGTTCAGCGCCGCGGCGCCCACTTACACAATGATCCGGAAGAAAACCTACACGTTCCAGGATTCACTTTTTAGGGTTTTTAATAATCCTAATGCCACCCAAAGACTCCCAGACTCAACTATAAATATAACATTACATCCAACACTCAAGGGAGGCTAATACACTGCGCAAAACACAGAAACACATAATTTTAGAGATCCAAGGAGAGGATTGAAGAGCGACAAGAGGAGATTAAGGCTGTGACATCCGAAAAGGAAGAGATTCAATTCGGGTTTTATCTTCTTATTTCTTTCTTAAAACTCTAATGATTTCCATTAAATTCGTGGCTTGATTATTTATTGTTTTATCTTTTGTCATGAATTTACTCCTTAATTTGGAGAACGATTGTAATCTATGCTCAAACCTTGTATTTTGTTTATCAGTTTTGTAATGAAGTTTTATTAATTATTTATATTCTTTTGAGTTTAATGCTTCTTGATTGCTGGCCACAATTTGAGATGATGAATGTTTAGAATCTATCACTCGAGAGAGGGGATTTTGAATAGATCTAGAGAATATAACCTAGGATTTTATAGAGTTCGAGAGAATCTGTAGTCCTTTGAAGTCGTTAATATAGAATCACAAAGCGTAATGAGTTGTTAACTATTGGATTTTTATAGAGATATCGAAGTCTATAGTTGATGATCTTTTCACTCGGCACTCGAGAGAGGGAGTGAATATTTTAGGAGTCTTGACTTATAAACAATATAACTGAACAAAGATTAATTGGCATAACAAATACATAGGTGACAACTAGGTGAAATCAGGATCCAGAATCTCTATCGTATTAGTTCCTCCTATATAATTATTTTTATTTTTATATTTATTTATTTATAAAAATCTTTATTAATTGTTTTCTAAATAAAGTTAGGATTATCAATTGTAGTACTTGGTGCGAGTTAACGCAATAAAGATTTTAATAAATAAATAAAATATAAAAATAATAATAAATGGAGGACTAATACGATAGAGACTCTGGATCCTGATTTCACCTAACTGTCACCTGTATTTGTTATGCCAATTACCATTGTTCGGTTATATTATTTATAAGTCAAGATCCTAAAATATTCACTCCCTCTCTCGAGTGCCGAGTGAAAAGATCATCAACTATAGACTTCGATATCTCTATAAAAATCCAATAGTTAACAACTCATTACGCTTTGTGATTCTATATTAACGACTTCAAAGGACTACAGATTCTCTCGAACTCTATAAAATCCTAGGTTATATTCTCTAGATCTATTCAAAATCCCCTCTCTCGAGTGATAGATTCTAAACATTCATCATCTCAAATTGTGGCCAGCAATCAAGAAGCATTAAACTCAAAAGAATATAAATAATTAATAAAACTTCATTACAAAACTGATAAACAAAATACAAGGTTTGAGCATAGATTACAATCGTTCTCCAAATTTAAGGAGTAAATTCATGACAAAAGATAAAACAATAAATAATCAAGCCACGAATTTAATGGAAATCATTAGAGTTTTAAGAAAGAAATAAGAAGATAAAACCCGAATTGAATCTCTTCCTTTTCGGATGTCACAGCCTTATCTCCTCTTGTCGCTCTTCAATCCTCTCCTTGGATCTCTAAAATTATGTGTTTCTGTGTTTTGCGCAGTGTATTAGCCTCCCTTGAGTGTTGGATGTAATGTTATATTTATAGTTGAGTCTGGGAGTCTTTGGGTGGCATTAGGATTATTAAAAACCCTAAAAAGTGAATCCTGGAACGTGTAGGTTTTCTTCCGGATCATTGTGTAAGTGGGCGCCGCGGCGCTGAACTTCCGGGAAAATGTATGGTTTTGAGTTTTGGAAGGCGCCGCGGCGCCTGTACATTTTCTTCTCTTAATTTCTTTCTAAGTCAAACTCTCCTTCACGTGGTCTTCTTGCCTTTTTATTCTTTATTTATTTTTAACAACAATTGGCCCCACTTTCATGGATTTGTTGTTTTCTTTCTCTAAGGTTTGTCAAAGGTGCGGCCCCCACCTTACATTCACACTCACATTATTTTTTTTCAAATGGTGCCATGGCACCTAATTCATTTGTTCAAGTGGCGCCATGGCGCCAATTACTCGGCCTTTTGGCTGGGTTTGATATTCTTGAAGGCGTCATGGCGCCTATAGCTCCCATACTCGTCTTGTGTTCCCGAAATTTCCCAAAACACGTGCAATTATTCCCCGATCCATATATTAATGCTCCTACAAATAAAACATAAAATAAATTATAAATCATATTAAATATCTCGAATTATAACAAAATAATAAGCTGAGAATGCCATAATAAGTGGGTATAAACCACACTTATCACTAGTTTAACCCGTTGTGGGTATACTTTTGTATTCCAGAAAACTGAGTGTTTTGTTTATAAAGATGATATTGAGATATACACATTAGATGTGAATAACAGTATTTATATTTTGAATATAAATGAATCTCAAACATATAACATGACAAACAAATAGCTCAAATTGAGTAAATCAAATGAGACTTATTTGTGGCATTTTCATCTGGGATGCATTAACAAGACTCGTATATCCACACTTTCGAAGAGTGGATACTTGGACGGATTTGATTCTAATTCAAATGATGTCTACGAATCTAGTTTATTAGGCAAAGTGCCTAAAACACCTTTTACTTGGTAAAAGTGCAAGTGCCACCGATCTGTTTGCCCTTGTTCATAGTGACGTAAGTGGGCCCATATCTAGCTAGGCTAGAAGTGGATATGAATGCTTTGTAACCTCTACGGATGTGGCATCGCGTTACGGTTATGTGTATCTTATGAAACACAAGTCAGAAACTTTTGATAAATTCAAAAAGTTTCGACACGAAGTATGAAAACAGACTGGTAAAAGTATTAGAACATTGCGGTCAGACCATGATGGACAATACTTAAACAGATGAGTCGCTCTGAGCTACCAATTTCCTTTTGAGGATACGCATTAAACAGTGCAATACTTATTTTGAATAAGGTTCCATGAAAATCTGTTAGACATACTTTATATTAGATATGAACATGAAAGAAACAAGGTTTCTCATTCCAAAAGATTTGGGAATGTTGGGCATATATTTGGATGGTACCAAACTAGAACCCAAATCAGATAAGTGCATATTTGTAGGTTCTACTAGGGAAACCAAGTATAGTACTTATACAACTCACAAGAGAACAATGTAATTGTTGCTCGCAATGCGGTTTTCCTAAGAGGAATTCCTATATGCAGTGGTAAGTGGGAGGAAAGTAAAAATCGATGAAAATCAAAGTAATACTGTTCCAGGCACCGAGTCCTTACGGAACACAAATAGTTCATCAGGGATGAAACTATACCAATAATCTTCAAATACACAAGAACAACGTAGGTCGGAGAGAGTTAGAAAACAACCTGGGAGGTATGAGTTTCTAATCTCACCTCATGTAGATGTCAATCTTATTAAGGAAGACGAACTGGCGACGTATGAGGAAGTGATACAAGGTATCGACTCCTATTATGGCAAAGTGCCATGAAGTCCGAAATGGATTCCATGTATACCAACCAAGTTTGGACACTGGTTGATGTACCAGAAGGCATTGTGCCTATTGGTACTGTATGAGTCTTCAAGGAAGACATACATGGATGGAAACATACAAATGTACATAGCTAGGCTTGTACAGAAAGGGTATCGTCAAAGACATAGTGTCGACTACGACGAAACTCTTTCACATGTTGCCATGATTAAATCCATTTGAATAATGCTTGCTATAACTGCATATTTTGTTTATGAAATATGACAACTGGATGCCAAAATCGCTTTCCTTAACGGAAACCTTTTGGAGGATGTTTGCAACATCCTGACGGTTTTTGTCGGGCTAAAACATGTAAATAAGGTTTGCAAGTTAAATCGATCTATTTATGGATTGAAGCAAGCATTGCGTTCTTGGAACCAGCGTTTTGACGTAATCATAATGGTATATGATTTAATTCAAAATGAAAATAATTCTTGTGTATATAAGAGGGTTAGTGGGAGTGCACTGACAATGAATGTCCTATAAGTTGATGATGTATTGCTTTTTAGCAATAACATTCCAATACTAAAATCGGTGAAAGCTTGGCTTTCATGAAAAACTCTCCACTGAATACCTGGGAGAAGCATGCTTCATTCTAGGAATAAGGATCTACTAGGATAGATCTAGAAAGCTGCTGACACTCTCTCAGTGTTCATACGTTTTGATATGTACGTGACCTGCTGTCTCATATGCTTCGAGCATATGTAGACGCAATTAGGCCAATCGAAATGATGGTCACTAGATTGATGTAAAGAACATCCTTGAGTATCTTGGACAAACTAAGAATGCTTTCTTTAAATATGGGGAAATGAGAACTTGAGGTGACTGGGTTCACCGCTGCAAGTTTCCAAACCGATAAAAATGACTATAAGTCACAATAAGGGTACTATATAGTTTGAATAACGGAACAGTGAGTTGGAAATCTTCCAAGTAAGATACTGTTGCCGAATAAATAACAAAAGCGGAACATTGATGCAGCTGAGGCAGCAATAGAAGCATTTTGGATCCAAATAATTCCTAATTAGATTATGAGTAGTTCTGTTAGCTACTGGGCTGGGCTACAGCACAAGCTAAAGAACCACGGTCTCATCATTGATCCAAGTATGTACTCCAACTAATTCAACTGATTCATTCGATCATACATCGTGGCGATGTGATGATCGAATAAATCGCATCAGATGATAATCTTGCAAATCCGCTGACGAAAACTGTTTCTTAGCAGAAGTTTGAGCGACCCGTACATAGTTCAAGTGTTAGACACTTGAGTGATTGGCTATAGGCCATGTGGGAGATTGTTGGACAATTATGACCCATAGCATCACTATTTGTACCGAACATGGTGTTGTTGTACAAATTAACTATGCGGCAAAGGAAATTACTCTTTTATCATTTGTAATTGGATTACCTGGATATATAAATGATAAAAGTCCTTATGATTAGTTCCAGATTAATAAGATATGAGACAGTATTAATCCACTAAGTTTTAATCATTAAATATCCCTAGTCGTAGTATTATCGAGACTGGACATCGATAATGTGGAATAGGCTAGTATTACACTTGTGCGTGTTGTGGAAGCGTAACATCATAGTTCTCATATATTTGGGTATTGGATACTCATGCAAGTGTAATAGGAGGTTCTGTTTACCGATGGTACGGAAACAGCTTCGCTCTGGATAGACCCCTCGGAATCCCATTGGTAGTATGACTATGTGTCTATGGGAATCCGAATCAGGGTAGGTGTATTTGGTCTTAACCTGAGACTTGCATCGCTAATACTTGCGACAATCAATATACTTTGGTTTTGGTCATCCGGGGCTTTAACAGGTTCTGTGTACGCCTCTTCTGGGTATATTGAGAATCGTAGTGTATTGGGTGTGATGTCAAGGCGGAAGTATCACTTCAGTCATATGGAGATGATGATCAAGCAGGGATACAGAACTGGTACTCTAAGTGCTATAGCCATCGGGGAAGTATGACTAGGTCATGAATTTCCGATCATAAAGAGACTAGTTGCTAGCGATCCGATATATGCTTCGTACGGGGCAGACACAACTTCAGCCACAGGCCTAGCATGTGACATCCGATACTGGATCAAAATACGCAATACTACGTATACTACGCCTGACAAATATCATATATTCCGTAGCAGAATATTTCTGGAGAATTGGGTAGGCACGATGTTTGGCTAGAAGCCAACCATGTCTTCTAAATCGGTAAATATGTGGTACCGGGTAAGCAAGTGTTCGGATAGTTCGATGACCGTATTTACTGCCAACATATCCAGGGATCTCTTGGGTCGCATCCCAAAGATTCATTGATGATGTTTGACTCGAACAATATTAATCTGGGATTAATAAAGAGAGAAAATTAATATGGGATTAATTACGGAAAGAATTAATCTGGGATTAATTATCAGAGAAAGAATTAATCTGGGATTAATTGCGTCGAGAATTTATCTGGGATTAGATTCGTCGAGAGGAGAAAAAGCGATTAATTTGGAATTAATCGGTAAAATAAATTTAATAGTTAAATTAGATTTTACTATTTAATTGAGCTAAAATAATATATTAGATATATTAATTGAAATCGGATTTCAATGGGAAATTAAATTGGATTTTAATTTTAAGCGAACGAATTAATTTGGAATTAATTCCCGAGCGATTTTCATAATAATTTTACTGGGTATTATTATTTAATTAAATCGGATTTAATTAAGCAGCGACAGAAAATTCTTTTAATCAGATTAAACGAATTCGAGCCCGAAGTGTGTTGAGCAAGCCCACTTGAATTTTGAATTTAAAATGGGGCCCATTTCACTTACATCATTAGTCATTTTGATGATAGATGTGAGTGATGAGTTTTGGTGGAAACTTGAAAAACACTCAATACATTTAATTTTAGAAATTAATCACACTCTCTCTTCTCCCTCATTTGGCCGAATGGCCTAGTTGGCTTTGGCCGAATGGCCGAATTTAGCCAAGGCCGAATGGCCACGCATAAAGCACATCTAATGGCCATTAAATGCTTTGGAGTTGTTGGCCGTGTAAATGCTTTGGCCTCTGACATGTTTTTTTACTTTTGTTTTTTCATTTAATGCCAACATGCCATTTCATTTTATTTTTATATATTTGAATGAGCAAAAAGCTTTTTGACTAATTGACTTTGCTTTTCACTTTTGGTGTGTGGCAATTAAATAAAAAAAGCAATTTTGGGCATTTCTTTTAAAGCAGCCGAATGAGAAACAAAAGGCAATTAACCCTGTGAAGGTTTTTGGCCGAACGCCCTGTGGCTCTCTCTCTGACTTTGGAAGTCATGGCCGAATGAAAAGAGCAAATTGCTCTTTGGTTCATTTTAAACTTGGCCGAATGGCCTTGTTTTCTCTTGGCGATTTGCCTCATCTCTCTCTTGAACAAATTAAGTTTCTTCTAGGAGATAAAATTTGTTCCATTTGTTCTTGCTAGCACTTAAGGGAGTCAAAAGATGGTGATAGGGATACTCACCCGTGAGTTTGGTGTAGGGGTTTTTAGGGGCTAAATCCGATAACGCAGCGGAAGCGGTTGAAAATCGTATTTTCCGATTTCAAAACTTTTTCTCGGATTAATTAAATAAACATATTTATTTAATATTCCAATAATCAAATTATGAAATAAAATTCAATAAATCATATTTATGTGAATTTACCAAATTACCCTTACTTGGTATTTTTGTCCATTTTAGTCCGAAATTGATCAAATCAATTTTGAATGATTCTAAATCATTTCTAAGATGAACTTAGCATGTTCAAAACATCAAAACACCAAAGCAACCAAAATCCCCAAATTTCAAGTTCTTGGCCGAGAGCCTCCAAAGGGGTGCCATTTGTGCACTTTGTCATTTCATGCTTCAAAACACATCAAGATGTAATCCAATCAACATGAAACTTTATATGCATCATATACACATCCAAATATACAACATATATGAAAAGCCCCAAATTTGGAATTGGTCTTAAACCCTAATTTTTCAAATTCTTCAAAATGAACAAATTAGACCAAATAGTTTAAATCAATTACTTTAATCATCATTCTTCCATCCAATCCAAGTCTCAACACAATGAAACAACTCAAGATCAAATCTAGGTCATTTAAGAGTGGGTCAATAACTCTAGATTAGCAACATGGTTTCCAAAACCTTAAAAGAATAGTTATAACTACAATAGTTACAAGCTTTCTTCATCATACATGCTCAACACTTTCAAAAAAATTTCCATCATCAAAAAACACAAGAAATAAAGAAAAGAATAACTTAAGAACATCACAAGATGTTGCCTAGATCCTAAGGAACAATTTCCTTTCTAATAGTAAGTTTGAAAAACTTTTAAAATCCAAGCTTTTCTTTGGTTTCTTCTTTTCTTCCTCACTTGCTTTCTTTGTTATCTTTAATGGAGTTTCTTGTAAAGTGTATTAGGTTATCTAAATGAAAATGAAATGAAAACAATATATACTTGTGCATAAAAAACCCTATGGCCGAATTTCACAAGCATATACAACAAAATTAATTTCAATTTCATTTAACATTTCATTTAGTCAACTTGCACAAATATCCTAATAACACTTTATTAGATATTTAATTAAGTCAACAAAGGCAACTAATATAATTTACTACAAATATCCTAATGTAAGATATTTATATTTTAATTAATTTAATCATTTAACAATTAAATAAATAATTAATTAATCAAATACAAATATATTAAATATATGTATAAATTTACATTAAATATTAAAAACATATATTCATTTAGGATATAAGTCAAATAACTCATTTTGACTATTAATTAATGTGTGTAATTAATTAATCAAGTATTAAATGTAAATACACAATAATTAGGCAAATGATTATATAGTCCCTTTAGCACGTATCTTGCGTTTAACCTTTAAACGACTTTATAAATAATCAATATTATTTATTAATGTTGCTCTAGTGCTCTACGAGTATGTTTCATTATTGAGACTCTCTAGATTCAGGTATATCCGTAACGAAATCTAATTTCGTGTCCACAATCTATCCACCCGTAGATTATGAAGATCACGGATAATCTCGCTGAACCATACAGGTCGAGGTCATGGCAAATGTATAATTCCTCCGTCACAGGTATCCGGATAAATCCCAGAGATACAGATATAAACGTCAAATCTCTATGGGGATTATCCAGTCGACTATTCTATTAGCAATCTCTAAAAGAATGTTTAGAACTAGCTTCTAAACTTTACCACGGGCCCATGGTTTTATCTGATTGCTAATCATATGGACTACCTATGCTCTGGTACACAGAACTGACGGATCCTATCTTGATACACATAGGACACCCTGAGGATCTGTCTACACCCAACGAACAGGCGGAGGTCTGATCTAAATAGATCGGTGACGTGACTGCCATCTAAGTGTAGAAGATGTCTCATGTGCCCACAATGGCATCTCAAGTCTAGAATCACAAGTGCTACTCAACCCGAGAAGATTCTTATTGACGCTGGTGTGCCATCCATTAAGAATCTTCGGTGAGTCGTTCAGTGTTTATCCGCTATAAACACCTACACGTCTATACTAGTCTCCAAGACTTATGGTTCATTGAGAAACCATTGGAATCATATATTCCAGTATACGACATGTACCGGTCTCAACGGGTTTACTATACTGACCAAGTAGTGTAAACCTTGACCAGGAACTGTCTGAGAATGACAACGTCATGATACTACTCAATGTCCGTTGCGACGCTTTTGCAACTGTACCATGACTAATCATTCTAAGGTCAATATGTCTTTACCATATTAAAAGATAGATTATATTATAGAAATTGCATATATTATTCATAATAATAATGTTTTACAGAAGTATTCAAAAGAAATACAACCGGGAATTGGCGCTCTGAGCACCAACCCCAACAAATCTCCCAATTGCTCTAGTGCCAATATCGATTGTATCTAATACCCATCGACTCCACGTGTTTATTAAACAACTTCGGAGGTATGGTCTTCGTCAGCGGGTCTGCTATATTATATTTACTCGGTACCTTGCACACGACAATATCCCCTCATGACACGATCTCTCGAATGATGTGCTACTTGCGTTCCACATGCTTCGACTTCTGATGCGCCCTCGGTTCCTTTGCTTGTGCAATGGCTCCAGTATTATCACAGTATAATCGCATCGCATTCTCGATACTTGGGACAACTACTAATTTTGTGATAAAGTTCTTTATCCACACAGCCTCTTTTACAGCTTCAGAAGCTGCAATATATTCCGCCTCAGTGGTGGAATCAGCTGTCGATCCCTGTTTGGAACTCTTCCAACAAACTACACCTCCGTTAAGGGTAAAGACAAATCCAGATGTAGACTTTCTATCATCGGGATCCGATTGAAAATCGGAGTCTGTATACCCATAACCTGCAGTTCGTTTCCTCCATAAATTATTAACTTATCCTTGGTACCTTTAAGATACTTTAGGATATGTTTAATGGCCATCCAATGGTCATTACCTGGATTGGACTGATATCGACTAGTTACGCTAACAGAGAAACTAATATCAGGCCTCGTACATAACATGGCATACATTATGCTACCCAAACACAAAGCATAAGGTTGGTTAGACATTCTAACCTTCTCATCTTTTGTTTGTGGACACATCTTCTTAGAAAGATGAATCCCATGTCTGAACGGTATGTTTGCTGTCTTACAGTTACCAAAACTATACTGTTCCAAGATCTTATCTATGTACGTTGATTGGATAACCCAATCAGCCTCTTTTGTCTATCTCTATAGAGTTTTATCCCTAAAACATAGGAAGCTTCTCCCAGGTCCTTCATGGAGAAATTCTTACAGAGGTATGCTTTGACGCTTTGTAACATACCTAAATCATTCCCAATGATTAGGATGTCATCAACATATAGGACTAAAAATACGACCATGCTCCCACTGGCCTTCTGATACACACATGATTCTTCCGAATTCTTGAGAAAACCAGACGATCTAATAATCTAGTCGAATCGAAGATTCCAACTTAGTGAAGCTTGTTTAAGTCCATAAATGGACTTCTTAAGCTTACATACCATACCCGAGGTTTCGCTGGATGCTAAACCTTCCGGCTGTTCCATGTAGATTTCTTCATCAAGAAATCCATTTAGAAAAGCCATTTTGACATCCATTTGCCAAATCTCGTAGTCATGATACGCAGCTATGGAAAGCAAAATCCGGATAGACTTAAGCATTGCAACCGGCGAAAAAGTTTCATCGTAGTCGACGCCAGGTCGCTACGTGTAACCTTTTGCTACCAGTCGGGCCTTGTAAGTTTCAACCTTACCGTCAGGCCCGCGCTTCCTCTTGTAAACCCATTTACAACCGATAGGAACAATTCCTTCGGGAAGCGGAATCAAGTCCCAAACTTGATTTTCATGCATTGAGTCTATCTCGGATTTCATGGCACTTTGCCATTTCACAGAGTCGATGTCCAACATCGATTCTCTATAGGTGAAATGATCTGTCTCTTCAACTAAGAGAACATCCAGACTCTTTTCTTGTATCAAATACAAGCGTTCAGGAGGTCTAGATACCATTTCCGACCTACGGAGTGTGTGTGTTGAAGGTCCTTCATCTACTTGAACTTCAGGTTCCTCCGTTGGTTCATTGTTTTCAGGTTGGACTTCATCAAGCTTAACCTGTCTATGATTACCACCTTCTGACAAAAATTCTACTTCTAGAAATTTTACGAAGCGAGCTACGAACACATTTCGATGCTCGGTATCATAGAACAGATATCCCCTCGTATTCGAAGGATATCCGACAAACCTAAACTTTTTCCCTCGAGGCGAAAGCTTATCTTGCTGAGTCACCCTGACATAGGCAGGACAACCCCAAACCTTAATATAATTAAGATTTGGTCTCATACCGAACCATATCTGATACGGAGTCGTAGGAACGGCTTTTGAAGGAATCTTATTCAAAAGATGTGCGACTGTTAAGAGAGAGTAGCCTCATAAATAATATGGTAAATCTGTGAAACTCAACATTGATCGGACCATATCCAATAAAGTCTGATTTCTCCTCTCAGATACTCCATTGTGCTGTGGAGTACCTGGAGGAGTATATTGAGCGAGAATCCCATTCTCCTTCATATAATCCATGAACTCACCACTCATATATTCGCCGCCTCGATCTGATCGAAGGCATTTAATATATTTACCAGTTTGTTTTTCTACTTCATTTCAGAACTCTTTGAACTTTTCAAAGGTTTCTGATTTATGTCTCATCAAATAGACATAACCGTACCGTGACAGATCATCGGTAAAGGTAACGAAGTACGAATAACCACTGTGAGCAGTTTGACTTAGTGGACCACATACATCAGAATGTACGAGTTCCAGTAAGTTAATGGCACGGTGTCCAACACCAGAAAATGGGGCTTTGGTCATCTTACCCTGAATACAGGATTCACAAGTTGGATAGGATTCAATGGTAAGATCTGGTATCAAACCATTCCTAACCAATTGGGTAAGGTGTTTAACGCCAATGTGACCAAGTCTCATATGCCAAAGTTCAGTATTATTAATTACAGGTAAACTACGTTTATTAACTCCAGTACTTAATATATCTTTTGAAGTTTGCAATGTATAATGACCATGCTGGTTTGGACAACAAAGGATCTGAATATTATTACTATCATATAAATATAAGGAACTATTCTTAATATTAATACAAAATCCTTATGTATCCAATACAAAAAGTGATATAATATTAGCTACACATCCATGTACAAAATGGCATTCATTTAACAAAAGTGTCCCATTCGGCAATGAGATCTCGCATACTCCCATTGCAACTGCATCCAAAGAGTCTCCACTCCCCAACCACAACTGCATCTCCCCGGGCTTCAGCCTCTTACTTTCCTTCAGCACCTGCAAGGAATTGCAAATGTGAATGGGACAAGCAGAATCTAAAATCCAGTTGGATGTAACGGCTTCACAAGCCAAAGATAAATCAATAACTGGAAAAATAAAAGTATCTGATGTAGATGCTCTGTCTCTCCTCAGCTGGGCGATGTAATCAGGACAGTTCCTTTTCCAATGCCCGACTTTGCCGCAGTGGTGGCATTTGTCTTCAGATGCCCTCTTGGGCTTAGCAATTTTCGCCTGTTGTTGAGGACCGAAAGCCTTCTTCTTCTTCCCTTTCTTCTTCTTTCCCTTGGACCATCCTTGGGAAGAAGCGGAGAGAGAAGTAGATCTAGGTGGGCGAGTCGGTACTCCCTTCTTAAGATCCTCTTCTGCCGTGAGCAACATCCTATGTAGCTCCTGGTAGGTACAGGCAGTCCCGTGCATGTTGAAGTACATCACGAACTGGCGAAATGAAGCTGGTAGTGAACCAAGAATGACACTCCTACCGAGAATGTCATTCAAGATGAGATTATGTTGCTTCAATTGATCGATCAAATCGATCATCTGAAGAACATGTGGGCTAACACTTTGCCCCTCATCCAGACGCGCATGGAACAGTTCCATGGCGACTTTGTGAACAATCACTTGTTCTTGGTTCTCAAACGATTGTCTCAATCGCGTCATCATACTATAAGAATCTAGCATACCATAGTACTGTTGCTTGAGTTTCGGAGAAAGCGAACTAAGGATATATGATTTAACCCTTAAATCATCATCCTTCCAAGTTTCAAAAACTTGGCGTTCCTCCTCCGAAGCATCCGCAACCACAGCAAGGGGAAACAGACCCTCAAGAACATATCCCAGCTTTTCGGAATCGAGGTCAATCCTCAAATCCAATTCCCAGTCAGCGAAGTTCTCAGCGACTTTTAGTTTGTTCGCATCTAGCATACGCGCAAACTGATTTGTGGATTGTGCCGCCATCGCCAATCTATCATATAGATCACGAAAAACGGTTAGCAGAAAATAAGCAGTTTCATATAATATCAAAAGCATAAACTAGATCATGGATTTTTAATCTAAAAATGCCCCTCCCACTAAATCATGCAATACTGTAATCCCCAAACAGAATACAAAGATTTAATAATTAAATTAAATACTAATAGTGAAAGGTGGATCCCGTGAATATACTTCGGCTCACAGCAGAGGCACGGTCTCGCCTACATATATTCATCAGGTAGACAACTCATTTGTCAATCATTCTCTAATGACTCTTGGGTTTCCGGTCCTGGTCGTTTCTCGTTGTCGCTGCGAAGGCAGGCCCACAAGGAGACGTACCAAGGTTAAACTCGTCAATGATAAATTCAAGTTACTTACGTAATCCTGACAGCTAGGGCACGTTCAGAATTCCACTTTTACTTGAATTTACCTAGTATCTGATATACATCAGGTATAAATAAATCTCTATCGGCTACACCCTCACAGCAGAGGCACGGTCTCGGATGTAGTCACAGAGAAGTATTCATAAACCGTATTGACAAGACGGACCACATAACATGCATCAAATACATAATTACATTAAAACCTTATTAATTAGGGATTTTCCGCTAAGTGTCATACACCCTAAATCTAACCAAATTAGATTATAATAAGCATGCATAAAGTCAAGAAAACATGATTAAACATTGATTCAATGAAGGCTAATCATTTTAGGTGGCCTAGAATCAGACTCGCTCTGATACCATTTTGTAGGGGTTTTTAGGGGCTAAATCCGGTAACGCAGCGGAAGCGGTGGAAAATCGTATTTTCCGATTTCAAAACTTTTTCTCGGATTAATTAAATAAACATATTTATTTAATATTCCAATAATCAAATTATGAAATAAAATTCAATAAATCATATTTATGTGAATTTACCAAATTTCCCCTACTTGGTATTTTTGTCCATTTTAGTCCGAAATTGATCAAATCAATTTTGAATGATTCTAAATCATTTCTAAGATGAACTTAGCATGTTCAAAACATCAAAACACCAAAGCAACCAAAATCCCCAAATTTCAAGTTCTTGGCCGAGAGCCTCCAAAGGGGTGCCATTTGTGCATTTTGTCATTTCATGCTTCAAAACACATCAAGATGTAATCCAATCAACATTTGGAACCACAATGAGGGCTTGGAAGCTTCAACATTCATGAAAATTTTTGAAAGTCAAAGCCGATCAATGTAAGTTTATTCCGCAAACTTCTTGATTTATTCACACACGAATCACGCTTAGAGATCCCGTGGCATGTCTAGGACACTTACACTTTAATACTTATAACTGTATACTCAAATACACTTCTTTTTACAACTCTGTTCATGAACACTTTTAATACACTACCAAGCCTTATGCATTACTAATGACTGACATGCAACTTTACTTGACACTGACTATGTTGAATATTTGTACTCGACCTAGTGAACCCAGACACCCCAGTGACTGCCATCAGTATCCATCCTCTCGAGCTCATCCTCTGGGTAATCTTACAAAATAGAAAATTGGGAATGGGGGTTAGATCGTTTGCACGACCTAATGAGTGGATAGTTTAAAAGGTAAACTGAAATACTTTATGATAAATTCTTGGTTCTAAAAATCGAAACCGTCTCAAGAAAACCATCTTTTCTGAAAATTCTTTTCTTACTGGAAAATGTTTCTTTTTTTGTGAAACTTTTATAGAAATCCTTTCTGTATGAAAAACTCTGATTCTTTCTAAAACCATTTCATAAAACTGTTCCGCTGAAAGCCTTTTATAAAACTGTTCTTTCTGAAACTCTTTCATAAAACCATTTTGTCTGAAAATCTCAGTAGATGATCTGCAGAAAACCTGACGCATGGGGGCGATACGTATTGTCGTCCCCCTCATACGCCTAACTAGTGGTCTTGGGGCGTTACATATCGTCGTCCCACAAGCCACTAAACTATAGCTAAGTGTGCAAATCCATGTTATTGGGGCGTTATGTATCGCCGTCCCCCAATACATGCCACCATCCTTTCCCTGAATCTAGGGTCTAAGGGCATATGTCATCCATAGCCATGAACTATGATCTATGGGCATTACGTGTCACTGTTTCCCTAGTCCTCCTTTACATGTACACATGTTCTAAATCCGTCAATTTCAATAACCGTTAATTCCAAAATCTGTACAAAGTTACAATTGAGGTGGATTTTCCTCCATGCCTCCAAAAATCATCAAATCATGCTTTTCAAATCAAAACTTTCTAAAACATGCTCATTTATAAAATAACTAGAAATCATTTCGGCTAACGCCCTATGCACTGAAAAATAAGTCTCACATCAAAAGTAATTAAGTAAAATCAATTTGAGAAAATGGTCCACTCATAGATTTGGAATCTGGCTGGCATTAGTTTGTTTCGCTGAAGGAAGTTGTGGTTTATGCAATGATCCATAATTGATAAACTTAATTAGTATACAAGTCATGAATTATGCTTGTAACATGATATAATGCATGTATATGCGCTGATACGAAACCCCTAGGGTGGCCTCTAACATCATAAGTTTCAATTAAAATGAAAATGTTTCTATTACGTGTCGCAAGGTCGGGTTGGGAGCGATGCGATGTTCATACAAACAGACTTTGGCATAAGGCATTTCATGTTCTGCAGCGCAAATCAGGTGCTAAGCATCGTGACTTCTACACGACTGACCCGAGGCTTCACACGACCTATCTGAGGCTTCCTCACCACCGACACAAGTCTTCCACAACTCCGACCCGAGTCTTCCATATGACCGACTCGAGTCTTCCATATGACTGACCTGAGTCTTCCACACCACTGACCCGAGTCTTCCAGAACACCGATCCGAGTTCAACACTACTAACCCGAGTTCAACACTACCGACCTGAGTTCAACACGACCGACCTAAGACAGAGGGCGTTTTCATGTCCAGCATGACTCCACATGTAATGACCCGAGGTAGAAGGCATTTTCATGTCTAGCGTGACTCCACACGCACTGACCCGAAGTAAAGGGAATTTTTAGGTCCAGCATGATTACACACGCACCGACCCGAGGCAGAGAGCCTCCACTTGTTATGTGTCACGATGCTAGCACATTGGCATCGTGATGATCGTCCGATTCCTGGGCCAATACTAGTTCTCCATTGACACTGCCCAAAGCCATTCCAACAATCACACTAACACATTCACTTAGGTACTTCCCTAATCTTCAACATTGATCAAAACTCATCCCATATCAACAACCCAAACACAAACCATTATCTACTATCATTAAATCACCAAGTATAATCCCCCCTAACATATCCATACACATAAAGGCTTATTACATGCTAGAACTATCATGATATCCTCCAAAATGCACACTAATAACACTTACAAAGCCAATTAAACCAATCTCATTCCTAGGGTATGCAAGGTGTGGATTTTAGGACTTTGGTTTCTTTACCCAAAACTAAAAAATAAAGAAAGGAAATGGAATGGAGAGCTTACTTTGCATGAAATAATCTTGGCACCATCACTTGTTACTTCAAAATTTTGAAGAAGAGAAGGAAGAAAATGGTTTGTTTCTAAGAGAGAGTGAATAGTATTTCACGTTTCTTGGCTTGAGAAGGAGATGGATGAATAGTCCCCTATTTATAGGGAAAGGCTAATTTTTGTGTAATGAAATGAGTGATTGAGATGGTACCACATCACCAAAATCTAGGCCTTTCTCGAAACTTACCGTAGCAGCCACGAAAATCTCAATGTTTGACCTGCTTCTGATTTGAATTTGGAAAAATATACAACACATAAGTTTTAGGTCTCGGTCTTAGCTTTCCAACGATATAACGTTCATAAAAATCTAATATTGCAAGAAAGATTTACAGCTCGCATACTTAGGGCTGTCTGTATTAAATCGTGGAATATGTTCTATATCATAACTGCGAGGAATTTATGGAATGCCTAAAATATAATTCCACTAGCACATGCACACTCGAGCATGATTTATGTCATGTAATATGCTATTTATAAAATATTAGTCATCAAAATTTTCAGGGTGTTACACCTAGATAACCTTTATCTCGTTAAACACCTCTCGGTCTAAACCCTGTCCTAGAAAGCCCATATTCATACTCGACCTCATCGTCCATATCATCAAATACTGTATTACCAAAAGTATGCTCAGCCTCAAACTCATCCATAAGAATAGGCCTCCGTCTGGCTTGCCTACCCATATTTGGTATCCGTTGTGGTGGTGGACTATCTTCAATCTCATGAACACTCCATCCATTAGATTGTTCCCTCTGCATATTAGTTATAACCTCTATCTGTCGACGTTGCTCTTAAGCTTGCATATCCAACATATCTTGTAAGTCAACAAACATCAAATTAAACCTCTCAAAATGTTGGAACATTGCCTTGAGGGTATACGCCTCAACCCTTACCTTATGTGATAATTCACTATGCTCAATGACCGGTGCTTACACACACGCGTATAACGCAAGCGCACGTATCGTTCAAGTAGTATAAAAAATATCGATCCCACGAGGACTTAATACCTAATCTATTAATTTTATGAGGTCAAATGATTACTAGTATCTAACAGGTTGATTGATTGACTTGAAATGGTGATGATTTTGAATTTAAAAACAAGTAAATAAAATTGCGCGAAAGTAGGTTTAAGAAAATTCAATATTATGAAACTATCTAGGGTTGTGAATCTTCCAATATCATTTTAAAGATAAAGTGGTTATTTCATTTTTATGTAATATATCGGATTACTAACCTGGAACACTAAATTATGCGAAAGCCTTTGTCGATGGACAGACGCAAATACCCAATATAACCCAATTTAACCATATATCTATGTAAACCAAATTACCTGGATTCATTAAGTTTAAGTTCCAATTATGGCTACCCCCGCCCGACAGGTATATGTCTATCCTGTAAGGAAATCTATCAAAAGGTTATCTATCCTCAAGGAAGATCGTGGGCTATTAAGTCTAAGGCTGAAACCTAAAATTCTTTGTCAAGTTTATTTTAGATTTACCAAATTAATATTATTAGTGGCCAATTAACAAGACGTATTAAGCTTTAGACTTAATAAGTAAACCTTTAAATTACCCAAACTATAAAATAACCCCTTATAAACCGGTAATATTAGAATTCATCACAACCCCAGATAACTAACTTAGTTACAAACATAACTAGGGCTAGTAAAAACTTAAATAAAATAAAAGACATAAAGTAAAATGCTGAAAAGTAAATTGCTGAAAAGTAAATGACGGAAAGTAAATGCTGAAATTAAATACGGAAAATTAAATGCTGAAAAGTAAATGTTGAAAGTAAATTACTGAAAAGTAAATGCTGAAAAGTAAATTGCTGAAAAGTAAATGCTAAAAAGTAAAATGCTGAAAAGTAAATTGCTGAAAAGTAAATAAAGTAAAAGTACAATAAAAGAAAATGCTGAGGTAAAAGGATCCACTTTTATTACTTCTATTTTAGATATCTCACTTGATATAATATATTAACTTTGCATGATAATTACCAACCAGCCATATAGGCGGTATCCAGATTAAGTCAAATTAATAATTAATTACCAACCGACCAATCAGGCGGTATCCAGTTTAGTCAGGTTAAAAAATATTTAAATAATTACCAACCGACCAATATGGCGGTATCCTCGTTAAGTCAGGTTTTAACTAGTTTATATATTATAATTAAGGGAGATTAATCTAAATATTAGTAATAAAAGTTTTACCTTTTACCCCAGAAAATGGGAGTTACCTCCTCATTACTGAAAAGTAAAAACTGAAAATTAAAGAAAGAAAAGTATTGTGCGTAAAAGTAAATTGCGGAAAGTAAAAACTGAAAAGTAAAGAAAAGAAAGTGCGAAAGCGGAAATTAATTACTGAAAGCTGTAAATAAACAAACAAGATACAATCTTCTTAGTGTTCTTAAGGAATTCCTTAGAAGAAAATATGAATTTATAAATGAAATGGCTTGGTATTTATAGGCAAAATTTTGCCTCCATGAAATCATCCACCAAATCCATTATTAATTGCTCCACTAATTGCTCCACCAAATCCATTATTAATTGCTCCAATAATTGCTTATCATGTTTGGTGGTGATTTGATAATTTTTATTATTTATTTATTAATTTATTTTTTGCTTTGAAAATGACTTTAATAATTACACACAACACATTTCTGGATGGTTCGTCAATTTCAGGCATGAAATATTCAGAATTCGAAATTATTTTGTCTTTCAAAGTTGTATATATTTGATTTTTCTTTATTCTGGAACTTGAATCAGCTCAATCCGATATCGGAGTAAAACGTTATGCCCAAAATATGACAGATGCGCAAAATTGGAATTTCCAAAACTGCACTTCGTTAAAACGCCCTTTCAAGTTTCAAATCTCCAAAATTAATATGTCAAGTCCAATTTTTGGCCTTATTTGACCCACATTTCATCATAAATGATTTCATTGTGTCCCAATATTTTTTTATCTGCAAAATAAACTAAAATACATCAAAACGTTCATTAAACCCGAGAAACTAAATAAAATATTAAGTAAAAGGTGTGGTAAATATTAATATATTTTCCGCACATCATACCCTCAAACCTAACATTTTACTAGTACTCGAGCAAAATAATAAAATAAAATATAATAAACAATTAAAATTAAACTAAGCCACTTTCGTATGGATCACGGTTGCATTTAGCATATGAAACAAACCTTTAAACCCCTAGGTGTCCCTAGTAGACGAGTTATAGTCTCGTGAGGGCTTACATCAACGATACCCACAAACATTTTACAAAAGTAAAAAGATAATAAAATTAATTCACACAAAAGTAAAAAGACAAGAGAAAATAGAATAAAGAAGTTAGTGACTAATCAGGTGAAATTTCTACTCCAAGTTACTAGTTGTTTTCTTTCTTTCTAAATTACTGAATAAGTAAATTCTCCGATTATATTTACCATTCTCCATATGCACAGCCGAAAAAATATTAATCAACTCATTTTTTTCCCACAACAATCACAACACTAATGCAGTTGATAAGAGAGTAATATTTTTGTCCTAAAGTTTTTATCAGAATTCACACCTTTTTGCAGCAATGAAATAATTTTTCTGATTTCTTTTTCTTGTATTTTTATTTTATTTATTTATTTATATACAATATCTTCCATCTATGTAGCGAGTGTTGGGTCGGTGGCTCCCAAACCAGTTGGCTTTAGGGCACAAGGTGTTAAGACACCCCTACAGACTTAATTACTCAGACTTCAGATATATATATTTTTGCAACATCTTTGATCCATATAGCGAGCTTTGGGCCAGTGACTCCCACACCAGTTGGCTTTAGGGCACTAGGTGTTAAAATACCCTTACAGACTTAATAACTCGGATCTCAAATATTTTTTTTACTCCATTACTTTTTGAGATGCTTCCTCCAATTAAACTAGAGCACTGAATATTACAAACTTTTCAATTTTAATTCATGTTCGTATGTTACAAGGCATGTTGATAATATCTGCTAACTGCATATGAAGATCCATTTTAGTTAGTATTATGGAGAATTCACAAATTAAATAAGCCCCTTTTGCTTCACGCTAAATCACCAACAAAACCAGCCCAGTTCACACGCATATAACTCCCGAATTAACCCCAAAACTACCCTAAAACTCCCCAGAAAACTGCACCTAAACTCCCCAGAAAACTGCCCTAAAAGCCCTTAAAACTGCAAGCCAATTAGCCTCCAAAATCACCCAAAACAGTCCACAAAACGACCAAAATAGTGACCTGAAACGTAGCAGCAAAAAAGCAGCGAAACAGAGTAAAAACAGCAGCCCGAATAGCAAAACAGCGAGGAAAGACGTTGAGTTGGTGAACTAAAAGAGTAGCGGATCATTCACCCTTCCAACGGACGTGTAACGCCCTTTCCTGAGACGACAAAAGAGGTTAGACCTGAGGGCACCTTTTCACTTATCTTCTTTCGTTTTTATTTTATTTATTTTAAAAATATTATTGCATGAGAGTCGTTTGAAGCATGATGTGATTGTTGGATGAGCGGGATATGTGTTCCCTTTTGTGGTATATTGAATGGAAACCTGAACGTAAATTCCATAGCCGATTCCGAATGGACGGTAGTGCGGTCTGCACTCGGGATACAACGCCACGTACCACTTAAGATATACATATCTCGTCTCATCCAAATTTGTATTTGAGCATGTTATAGTTCGTAGGTTATTTAATTATTGTTTAAAGCATGATTTAGTTTAGTTCATTATTTAACTTTCAAAGCATGATAATGTTAGTTTTATGCATGATAGGTTGCTTAGTTTATGTTTATATTCAAATAGTTATTCGTTTATTTCAAATGAATGGTTTGATATGCTCGTTGTGTTCTATTGTGTGTTTACCGTTTAATGATTTACTTTCAAGCATGCAAACTTAGATTATGAGTTGGTTAGATGAAAGCATGTTAGATCTAAGTACCCTTTGAGCATGATTATTGAGTAGACTCGGTTGATTTATTGTACAAATTATATCATCACAAGTGACATAAGTAAGGGACCATTCCGAACCCAACGGTTTGAGGTCTTCCCTTGCGAGGGGTGAGTGCGGCCTTAAATCTTTGTCCCGGTTCACACCGGGTGGCGACTCCATATTATTTCGTACTTCCCAACTAGGCCGCGAGCCTAGAACAGCGTCGTCAAGTTCTGTGTCATACAGTCTGGCGACTCCACTGGGGATCTAGAGAATCGGCCTCGAAATCATGTCTTATGATGTGTATGATTTGTGTTTTAGTTGACCGTTTCTATAGTGGGTTGAGGGGGTTTTAATCAAAGGCATTGTCATAAACCCTCATGTGAACCATAGTTATATATCCTATAGTAGTTGCCCCTTTATGCTTTTGACAACCATATGCATATTATATCTCATACATCGTACACATCTCATGCATGTCATGCATACACGCATCATGTTACCCTTTTGTGTCTTAAAAGCCATCATAGATATCCGTTGGGTTAGGGATAAAAGAAGGTTTGTCAAGAAGAGTTTAGCAAACATGGATATCAGGGAAAAGGAAACCAAGAAACAGAAAACCTTGCGGCAAGGATAGAAAAACCATTGGGGGGCCTTCCAAAAAAAAAGAGAAAAGAAAAAAAAAAGAAGAAAAAAAAAAGAAAAAAAATGAGAGAAAAGAAAATGAAAAAAAAGAAAAAAAAGAAAAAAAAAGGGTTGTGTAGTTCTTAATAGTTAGGCATAAGTCCGATGATGAAATCGTTTTCTTTAGGATGAAATCGTAGAAACGATAAACTCTTGATGTGCTTTTATCTGATGCTTTGAATTGTTGATCTATGCTAGACTCGTAAGCACTTCACTATAGGTTCTTAGCGGTGAAAACCTGAATAGTTAGCAAGGTGACTAGTTGAATAAATTGCGGGTCGATGAATGACCGTTTGCTTAGATGTCTATCCTGACTTGCTTGTGTTATGATGTGTGGTATGGTTGAAAATAAAAATGTCTCTAAAGAAAAGAAATAAACCGCCTATAACCGATAAGCGTGAAGCTACCCATGGGCGAATATTAGGACCACCATGAGGAGAAATGCTACCTTAAAGGGTAGGTGTGTTAAAAAAAATGAAAAAAAGAAGAAGTTCAAAACGAAAAAAAAAGAGACAAAGGAAAAGAAAAATAAAATCATACCATATTGAGCACGGAAAAGCAATTGCAGAGCATAATTGAGACATCTAGGTTGGTTTGACCCATCGATCCTGATTTTTGAAATGAAATCATTGAGTTGGCTTACCTGGGGATGAATCCGCAAAGGAACCTTTGCACGCACACACTTTGAGTCTGTCTTAGATCATTATTAAAAGACTTGGATTTGAGTTGCATCGAATGTTTTGAAGGTTCTCTGGTTTCAATACTGGGCATTCTTTGAGGGCATTAATATGTGTAGCTATTGGGACTATTTCGTAGCATGTGATATAGCATGATGATATGGAAGGCCCCACCATGTGGTTCGTCTTGACCAAGTACAAACAGCGGAGAGCAGAAAGGTAAATCAAGACTGGGGACGACCAGTCTACCACCTTGCGAATAAGGGAAACAATAAGATATTGAGTCATGAGACCAGAGAGAAGACTGAGCAATCACATGGAGAACTGGTGAAGACCTAACCCAACGGAATAGGAAATTCATTCATGCATGCATGCATACACGTAACATATTTTGCATTCCCTTTTGTGTTTGTTTTGTTTTGTATTCACAGGTCTCAAAAGAAGAAAAAGAGAAAGCGGCAAAGACAAGCCCATCAGAAACAACAACATAGCATCATCAGTTTCGGGAATAAATCCCAGGGTCGAGGCCCACATCGTCAGAGTTTTGGAAATCCGAGAATGAATCCTAGGACTGAGGCCCACGTTGTCAAAGTTTTAGAATGAATCCAGGAATGAATCATAGGGCGAAGCCCACATTATTATTAGCATCAGTTTTGCCGGGTATAGCACTCTGGGGGCGAGGCCCACATTATCATTAGCATCAATAGCAGGCTTGCCGGGTATGGCATTCTGGAGGCGAGGCCGACATTGGTTCAATAATAGTTCTGCCGGGTATGGCATTCTGAGGGCGACACCCACATTGGTTCAGTATTAGTTCTGCCGGGTATGGCATTCTGGGGGCGAGGCCCACATTGGTTCAGTATTAGTTCTGCCGCGTATGGCATTCTGGGGGCGAGGACCACATTGGTTCAGTATTAGTTCTGCCGCGTATGGCATTCTGGGGGCGAGGCCTACATTGGTTCAGTATTAGTTCTGCCGGGTATGGCATTCTGGGGGCGAGACCCACATTGGTTCAGTATTAGTTCTGCCGGGTATGACATTCTGGGGGCGAGACCCACATTGGTTCAGTATTAGTTCTGCCAGGTATGGCATTCTGGGGGCGAGGCCCACATTGGTTCAGTATTAGTTCTGCCGAGTATGGCATTCTGGGGGCGAGGCCCACATTGGTTCAGTATTAGTTCTGCCGGGTATGGCATTCTGGGGGGGAGGCCCACATTGGTTCAGTATCAGTTCTGCCAGGTACGGCACTCTGGATATATAGAGATATCAGATCAGTTCTGCCAGGTACGGCACTCTGGATATAGAGATATCAGATCAGTTTTGCCAGGTACGGCACTCCGGGTATGGAGATATCAGATCAGTTTTGCTAGGTACGGCACTCCGGGGATGGAGATATTACAGTAGCACTCCGGGTATGGAGACACAGCATCGGTTTTGTCGGGTATGGCACTCTGGGAATAAAGCCCACATTCAGTATAGTTCGAGAATGAACAAGCCGATAATGGCAATCCGAGAAATGGAGCAGAGTTCGAGAAAGAACAAGTCGAGAATGGCACTCCAAGAATGGAGCAAGGTTCGGGAATAAACAAGCCGAGAATGGCACTCCGAGAATGGAAACACAGTTCGGGAATGAACAAGCCAGGAATGGCACTCCGAGAATGGAGCAAGGTTTGGGAATGGACCACATCATAGTAATGGTTCGGGAATGGACCATATCACAGTAACGGTTCGGGAATGGACCACCTCACACAGTAACGGTTGGGGAATGGACCACCTCACACAGTACCGGTTCGGGAATGGACCACCTCACACAGTAACGGTTCGGGAATGGACCACCTCACATCATGGTTCGAGAACGAACCATCACATTATCAGTATCAGTCTTGCCAGGTATGGCACTCTGGGGGCGAGGCCCACATCAACATCAGTATCAGTCTTGCCGGGTATGGCACTCTGAGGGCAAGGCCAATATTAGCATTAGTATCAGCATGAGGGCGAGGCCCATATCAGTATCAGCATGGGGCCGAGGCCCATATCAGTATCAGTTGGGGGTGAGGCCCACATCAGTATCAGTTCAAGGGCGAGGCCCACATCAGTATCAGTTTAGGGTTGAGGCCCACATCGGTATCAGTTTTTGGGATGAGTACCAGGGTTAAGGCCCGCATCCATATCAGTTTGGGGCGAGGCCCATATCAGTTTGGGGCGAGGCCCATATCATCAGTTTTGGGGATGAGTCCCAGGGTCGAGGCCCGCATCAGTATCAATTTGGGGTGAGTCCCACATCATTATCAGTATAGGGCGAGGCCCATGCCAGTCCCAGTTTGGGGCGAGGCCCATATCAAAATCAACATTTGGGGCGAGGCCCACATCAGTATCAATTTGGGGGTGAGGCCCACATCAGTATCAGTTTGGGGCGAGGCCCACGTCAGTATCAGTTTGGGGCGAGGCCCACATTAGTATCAGTTTGAGGGCAAGGCCCACTTTGTCAGCGGTATTGGGTCGAGGTGCCCACTACATCATCAGTTCGAGGGTGATGTCCCTATTGTCAGCGGTGTTGGGTCGAGGTGCCCAGGGTCGAGGTGCCCCCGTTGTCGGTTGTAGTTCCGGGTCGAGGTACCCAGGGTCGAGGTGCCCACTACATCATCAGTTCGAGGGCGAGGTCCCTATTGTCAGAGGTGTTGGGTCGAGGTGCCCAGGGTCGAGGTGCCCCTGTTGTCGGTTGTAGTTCCGGGTCGAGTTGCCCAGGGTAGAGGTGCCCACTACATATCAGTTCGAGGGCGAGGTCCCTATTGTCAGTGGTGTTGGGTCGAGGTGCCCCCGTTCTCGGTTGTAGTTCCGGGTCGAGGTGCCCAAGGTAGAGGTGCCCATTACATCATCAGTTCGAGGGCGAGGTCCCTATTGTCAGCGGTGTTGGGTCGAGGTGCCCCCGTTGTCGGTTGCAGTTCCGGGATGCGTCCCAGGGTCAAGGGCCCACTGCATCATAGTTACAATTCACATTCGGTGGTTCGGGAACAAAGCCCAGAGGTCGAGGCACCTCGCCACCATATCTACTACATTAGCAAATCAGTTCGAAGCAGCGGGCAAACCGGGTGGCAGCTGGCGAGCCAGGTAAGTGAAAATGCATTGCACGTACTTTGATAGGATTGTCATTGTCACACACCGCACAAGTCCCATCAAAATGGGGGCGACTGTAGGCACTGCATTTTTTTGCATATAAGGCCCGATGATGAGTCTCTTATGGAGACACTACCTCTTTAGTTGTGGAAGCCGCGGGAAACGGACGTTGGAAGGGTAAAGTTGGAAATTAGCATTTTTTCGTTGGATTTAACTCGCTTGTTTCGCTTCGGGTTCGCTTGTTGGACTTCTATTTTAAAACACACAAAACCCGTTAAATCACATCTCACAAATTAAATAATTAAAACATTTAAAACACATCTCACAAATTAAATAATTAAAACATCTAAAATACATGTCACAAATTAAACTTAAATTAAATTAAAACACATGTCACAAATTAAATTAAATTAAATTAAATTAAAATCAAATTAAAACCAATTAAAACCAATTAAATTAAATTAAAATCTAATAAACTAAATTCCAAAATTAAAATAAATCACTTCCTAATTTAATTTCACCCACCAAAATAAAATGATTTCTTGTCTTAAATAATTAAAATTAAACATAAATTAAATTAATTGATTTTGTTTCCTATTAAAGCCATGCATAACCCTAACCCTACCCCCTCACTATATAAGCATCCAACAAACCCTAACTGCCTTGGCTGGTCTCCCCCTCTCGCATGACTCTCTCCCTTGACCTCTCTCGGCCCTCAATCTCATCATCACTCTCTCTCGTCCTGCAACCTACAAGCACTCTGCAATGGACCAAACTAAAAAACCCTAGCAGCTCTGATCTATCTTCTTCCCTTCACTCACGTACCCGACAATAACACCCAGCCCTCCACTCGACAACAACACTCATGAACCCTACTTCACCCACTCAATCAGCCTCATTCAATCAGACGCATAACCCCCTCCTTGACCATTGCAAACAACCAAGAAAGCCATTAACATCAACCAGAAACCATAGTCCTCTCTAACGCAAGATCTCCCCTCTCATCAAACCCACACATCAGCCCGCATACCTCTAGCAACCCCTCAGATCAGCACCGACTAACAGCCCAATGTGCACTCTCTAAACCCTCACTAGCCGAGCACTGACCTGCAACCTCTCCCTTCATCTTCATCACACGCACCGCACCCCCATTTAACCCTAATCAACGCCACCTGCTCCCCAGCCCTACTACGTCGCTAGCTCATAACAACACCATCACCACACAGCCAAACAAGAAATAAAGTCCCCCACGTAACAAGCCATTACCCTCTCATCTTCTCGGCCACCACTCAAACAAACCTTTCAATCTCTCCTTCACGTAACCCGCACACATACTGCCCAAATTCAACTCAGCTCAAGCCACATGGCCCTTCACGCCCAGCAACCGTCCGCGCCCTGACTGCCCATTAAACTCATTTCAAATCCCACATTGATGAACCATCACTCGGCCCCTCCAAGCCGTGCAACTCTTCAGCAGACGCCCCTCTCTCTCGCCACACAAAGGCCCAGCTTCACTATCCCACATCGAAAAGAAAGACCTTAAGTGACTCAACACACGCCCACTAGCCAGACCCCACTCGGCAACAACAAACAATTACTCTCAACAAAACTTAACACACAGCCTCCACGTGAACCCACAAAAACCACAAACGCCACTGCACTGCCGCCAATTCAAGCCACAAACAGCCAGGCACAAACCAACCCTAATCACACCACGCAGAGCCCCTCACATTGCCCCTAGCTTCACGCACCTTAACCACTATCACTCAGCGATCACTCATCACACGCCCTCTGCCTTCACATCCTTAGCACCCCCACCTACGTGTCTCACCAATCAGCCAACCCACTCACGAAAGTGAACCCCACAAGTCAGCCAACCTTAACACGAAAAATCACCTTTCACATACGCCTCAATTCACTTAACCCTCCATTGCACTACCACTCACGCCACATAGACAAAGGCCACATGTTCATGCCATCAGTCTTCAACACCTAGCACTCAACGCCTGACAGCCCCATAACCTTGCATTCTCCTGCCTTCTCCATGTAACTATCACTCACGATCACTCAGCACATACTTGCACCTCACCGCATTGCCCCCTTGATCATTCACCAGCCCTTCATCACGCTTCAACAATTCTGCCCAGCCTCACGACTCTCTTCAGCACACGCCACATACTGCCCCTCAAGCCACCTGCCAACCTCTTTAACCATCACGCAACACGCACAAAGCAGCAGTCTGCCCCACTCACGGTAAACCACCCTCAGCAACACAAAACCACGCAGCCACACGTCCCACAGCCCCTAGCTACTCACAAACTACACGAATCTTGCCTTCATTCATAAGCCCTATCCCACATCGCCTAGCCTTCAACAGCCACGCCATTATCCCTCAAATCAGCCTATTTTGCTTCACGCTAAATCACCAACAAAACCAGCCCAGTTCACATGCATATAACTCCCGAATTAACCCCAAAACTGCCCTAAAAACTCCCCAGAAAACTGTACCTAAACTCCCCAAAAACTGCCCTAAAAGCCCTTAAAACCGCAAGCCAATTAGCCTCCAAAATCACCCAAAACAGTCCACAAAACGACCAAAACAGTGACCTGAAACGTAGCAGCAAAACAGCAGCGAAACGGAGTAAAAACAGCAGCCCGATAGCAAAACAGCGAGGAAAGACATTGAGTTGGTGAACTAAAAGAGTAGCGGATCATTCACCCTTCAACGGACGTGTAACGCCCTTCCTGAGACGACAAAAGAGGTTAGACCTGAGGGCACCTTTTCACTTATCTTCTTTCGTTTTTATTTTATTTATTTTAAAATATTATTGCATGAGAGTCGTTTGAAGCATGATGTGATTGTTGGATGAGCGGGATATGTGTTCCCTTTTGTGGTATATGAATGGAAACCCGGACGTAAATTCCATAGCCGATTCCGAATGGACGGTAGTGCGGTCTGCACTCGGGATACAACGCCACGTACCATTTAAGATATACATATCTCGTCTCATCCAAATTTGTATTTGAGCATGTTATAGTTCTTAGGTTATTTATTTATTGTTTAAAGCATGATTTAGTTTAGTTCATTATTTAACTTTCAAAGCATGATAATGTTAGTTTTATGCATGATAGGTTGCTTGGTTTATGTTTATATTCAAATAGTTATTCGTTTATTTCAAATGAATGGTTTGATATGCTCGTTGTGTTCTATTGTGTGTTTACCGTTTAATGATTTACTTTCAAGCATGCAAACTTAGATTAGGAGTTGGTTAGATGAAAGCATGTTAGATCTAAGTACCCTTTGAGCATGATTATTGAGTAGACTCGGTTGATTTATTGCAAAAATTATATCATCACAAGTGACATAAGTAAGGGACCATTCTGAACCCAACGGTTTGAGGTCTTCCCTTGCGAGGGGTGAGTGCGGCCTTAAATCTTTGTCCCGGTTCACACCGGGTGGCGACTCCATGTTATTTTGTACTTCCCAACTAAGCCGCGAGCCTAGAACAGCGTCATCAAGTTCTGTGTCATACATTAAGTCTAAGGCTGAAACCTAAAATTCCTTTGTCAAGTTTATTTTAGATTTACCAGATCAATCTTATTAGTGGCCAATTAACAAGACGCATTAAGCTTAAGACTTAATAAGTAAACCTTTAAATTACCCAAACTATAAAATAACCCCTTATAAACCGGTGATATTAGAATTCATCACAACCCCATATAACTAACTTAATTACGACACATAACTAGGGCTAGTAAAAACTTAAATAAAATAAAAGACATAAAGTAAAATGCTGAAAAGTAAATTGCTGAAAAGTAAATGACGGAAAGTAAATGCTGAAATTAAATACGGAAAATTAAATGCTGAAAAGTAAATGCTGAAAAGTAAATTACTGAAAAGTAAATGCTGAAAAGTAAATTGCTGAAAAGTAAATTGCTGAAAAGTAAATGCTGAAAAGTAAATTGTTGAAAAGTAAAAAAAGTAAAAGTACAATAAAAGAAAATGCTGAGGTAAAAGGATCCACTTTTATTACTTCTATTTTAGATATCTCACTTGATATAATATATTAACTTTGCATGATAATTACCAACCAGCCATATAGGTGGCATCCAGATTAAGTCAAATTAATAATTAATTACCAACCGACCAATCAAGCGGTATCCAGTTTAGTCAGGTTAAAACCAATTTAAATAATTACCAACCGACCAATATGGCGGTATCCTCGTTAAGTCAGGTTTTAACTAGTTTATATATTATAATTAAGGGAGATTAATCTAAATATTAGTAAAAAAAGTTTTACCTTTTACCCCAGCAAATGGGAGTTACCTCCTCATTACTGAAAAGTAAAAACTGAAAATTAAGAAAGAAAAGTACTGTGCGTAAAAGTAATTGCGGAAAGTAAAAACTGAAAAGTAAAGAAAAGAAAGTGCGAAAGCAGAAATTAATTACTGAAAGCTGTAAATAAACAAACAAAATACAATCGTCTTAGTATTCTTAAGGAATTCCTTAGAAGAAAGTATGAATTTACAAATGAAATGGCTTGGTATTTATAGGCAAAATTTTGCCTCCATCAAATCATCCACCAAATCCATTATTAATTGCTCCAATAATTGCTCCACCAAATCCATTATTAATGCTCCAATAATTGCTTATCATGTTTGGTGGTGATTTGATAATTTTTATTTTTTATTTATTAATTTATTTTTTGCTTTGAAAATGATTGAAAATGACCTTAATAATTACACACAAAACATTTCTGGATGGTTCATCAACTTCAGGCATGAAATATTCAGAATTCGAAATTATTTTATCTTTCAACATTGTAGATATTTGAGTTTTCTTTATTCTGGAACTTGAATCAGCTCAATCCAATATCGGAGTAAAACGTTATGCCCAAAATACAACAGAAGCGTAAAATTGGTATTTCCAAAACTGCACTTCGTTAAAACGCCCTTTCAAGTTTCTAATCTCCAAAATTAATATGTCAAGTCCAATTTTTGGCCTTATTTGACCAAAATTTCGTCCTAAATGATTTCATTATGTCCCAATATTATTTTATCTGCAAAATAAACTAAAACACATCAAAACGTTCATCAAACCCGAGAAACTAAATAAAATATTAGGTAAAAGGTGTGGTAAATATTGATATATTTTCCGCTCATCATACCCCCAAACCTAACATTTTGCTAGTCCTCGAGCAAAACAATAAAATAAAATATAAGAAACAATTAAAATTAAACTAAGCTACTTTCGTATGGATCACGGTTGCATTTAGCATATGCAACAAACCTTTAAACCCCTATGTGTCCCTAGTGGACGAGTTATAGTCTCGTGAGGGCTTACAGCAACAATACCCACAAACGTTTTACAAAAGTAAAAAAATAATAAAATTAATGCACACAAAAGTAAAAAGACAAGAGAAAAAAGAATAAAGAAGTTAGTGACTAATCAGGTGAAATTTCTACTCCAAGTTACTAGTTGTTTTCTTTCTTTCTAAATTACTGAATAAGTAAATTCTCTGATTATATTTACCATTCTCCATATGCACAGCCGAAAAAATATTAATCAACTCATTTTTCCCATAACAGTCACAAGTGCAGTTGATAAGAGAGTAATATTTTTGTCCTAAAGTTTTATCAGAATTCACACCTTTTTGCAGCAATTAAATGATTTTTCTGATTTTTTTTTCTTTGATTTTTATTTTTTATTTATTTATATACAATATCTTCCATCTATGTATCGAGTGTTTGGTCGGTGGCTCCCAAACCAGTTGGCTTTAGGGCACCAGGTATTAAAACACCCCTACGGACTTAATTACTCAGACTTCAGATATATATATTTTTGCAACATCTTTGATCCATGTAGCGAGCTTTGGGCCAGTGACTCCCACACCAGTTGGCTTTAGGGCACTAGGTGTTAAAACACCCTTACAGACTTGATAACTCGGATCTCAGACGTTTTTTTTTCTTACTCCATCACTTTTTGAGATGTTTCCTCCAATTAAACTAGAGCACTGAATATTACAAACTTTTCAATTTTAATTCATGTCCGTATGTTACAGTGCATGTTGATAATATCTGCTAACTGAGCATATGAAGATCAATTTTAGTCAGTATTATGGAGAATTCACAAATTAAATATTCAAAAGGAAATAAACAAAAAAAAAAAAAACTTGTTCCGAATTAGGTTTGAGATACGTCTCAGGAGTGGAAAATCCTTACTCAGCTATCTCTTATAATTTCACCTTTTTAGTCAAAATAAAAACAAAAACGCAAAATATTTTTGTAATTTTTTAAAATTTTTCAATTTTTTTGTATTTTTCGATAAAATTTGCCCTAAAATAAAAACAACACACAACTAAAAATAAGATACTAATCAACTAATTTCCTCCCCAAAACCTAAATGGGATATTGTCCCCAATGTCTTAAACAGTAGAAGAAGAATTTAGAAGATAATACATGGTTAGGTGATATTCTACAGGAAATTAAAGGTTAAGATCCAGATTAATCCGACGCCTCTTACCACGATCATCCTCATACCAATTTATCTTTGAAAAGATAGAGTCAACTTGTGGTTCATAGGCTAAGAGTTGGTCTATTAGATCCGGAGCAGTTCTGGCAGTGAAGAGGAGTTCTTTTAAAGGTTTTGACACAAACCCATTTCTCCGAGCATCATCAAGAAACACACAAAGAAAATCATAAAATCCTTCAATGTTGTACAGTCCAAGCAGTTTCTGGTGTATGTTAAGGTTCACCCAAGAAAACACTGTAAAAATTTCCTCCAATGTACCCAAGCCACCTGGCAAAGCAATAAATACATCAGCACGATTAATCATTTCCACTAGTCAAGTAGTATAAAAAGTATTGATCTCACGAGGACTTAATACCTAATCTAATAATTTTATGAGGTCAAATGATTACTAGTATCTAACAGGTTGATTGATTGATTTGAAATGGTGATGATTTTGAATTTAAAAACAAGTAAATAAAATTGCGCGAAAGTAGGTTTAAGAAAATTCAATATTAGGAAACTATCTAGGGTTGTGAATCTTCCAATATCATTTTAAAGATGAAGTGGTTATTTCATTTTTGTGTAATATATCGGTTTACTAACTTGGAACACTAAATTATGCGAAAGCCTCTGTCGATGGTCAGATGCAAATACCCAGTATAACCCAATTGAACCATATGTCTATGTCAACCAAATTACCTGGATTCATTAAGTTTAAGTTCCAATTATGACTACCCCCGCCCGACAGGTATATGTCTATCCTGTAAGGAAATCTATTAAAGGGTTATCTAGCCTCAAGGAAGATCGTGGGCATTTAAGTCTAAGGCTGAAACCTAAAATTCCTTTGTCAAGTTTATTTTAGATTTACCAGATCAATCTTATTAGTGGCCAATTAACAAGACGCATTAAGCTTAAGACTTAATAAGTAAACCTTTAAATTACCTAAACTATAAAATAACCCCTTATAAACCGGTGATATTAGAATTCATCACAACCCCAGATAACTAACTTAGCTACGACACATAACTAGGGCTTGTAAAAACTTAAATAAAATAAAAGACATAAAGTAAATGTTGAAAAGTAAATTGCTGAAAAGTAAATGACGGAAAGTAAATGCTGAAATTAAATACGGAAAATTAAATGCTGAAAAGTAAATGCTGAAAGTAAATTACTGAAAAATAAATGCTGAAAGTAAATTGCTGAAAGTAAATTGCTGAAAAGTAAATGCTGAAAGTAAATTGTTGAAAAGTAAATGCTGAAAGTAATTGCTGAAAAGAAATAAAGTAAAAGTACAATAAAAGAAAATGATGAGGTAAAATGATCCACTTTTATTACTTCTATTTTAGATATCTCCCTTAATATAATATATTAACTTTGCATGATAATTACCAACCAGCCATATAGGCGGTATCCAGATTAAGTCAAATTAATAATTAATTCCAACCGACCAATCAGGCGGTATCCAGTTTAGTCAGGTTAAAACATATTTAAATAATTACCAACCGACCAATATGGCGGTATCCTCGTTAAGTCAGGTTTTAACTAGTTTATATATTATAATTAAGGGAGATTAATCTAAATATTAGTAATAAAAGTTTTACCTTTTACCCCAGCAAATGGGAGTTACCTCCTCATTACTGAAAAGTAAAAACTGAAAATTAAAGAAAGAAAAGTATTGTGCGTAAAAGTAAATTGCGGAAAGTAAAAACTGAAAAGTAAAGAAAAGAAAGTGCGAAAGCGTAATTTAATTACTGAAAGCTGTAAATAAACAAACAAGATACAATCTTCTTAGTATTATTAAGGAATTCCGTAGAAGAAAGTATGAATTTACAAATTAAATGGCTTGGTATTTATAGGCAAAATTTTGCCTCAATCAAATCATCCACCAAATCCATTATTAATTGCTCCACCAAATCCATTATTAATGCTCCAATAATTGCTTATCATGTTTGGTAGTGATTTGATAATTTTTATTATTTATTTATTAATTTATTTTTTTCTTTGAAAATGGTTGAAAATGACTGTAATAATTAATCACAACATATTTCTGGATGGTTCATCAATTTCAGGCATGAAATATTCAGAATTCGAAATTATTTTGTCTTTCTAAGTTGTAGATATTTGAGTTTTCTTTATTCTGGAACTAGAATCAGCTCAATCCGATATCGGAGTAAAAAGGTATGCCCAAAATACGACAGATGCGCAAAATTGGAATTTCCAAAACTGCACTTCGTTAAAACGCCCTTTCAAGTTTCCAATCTCCAAAATTAATATGTCAAGTCCAATTTTTGGCCTTATTTGACCCACTTTTCGTCCTAAATGATTTATTGTGTCCCAGTATTATTTTATCTACAAAATAAACTAAAACACATCAAAAAGTTCATCAAACCCGAGAAACTAAATAAAATATTAGGTAAAAGGTTTGGTAAATATTGATATATTTTCCGCTCATCATACCCCAAACCAAACATTTGCTAGTCCTCGAGCAAAACTAAAATAAAATATAAGAAACAATTAAAATTAAACTAAGCCTACTTTCGTATGGATCACGGTTGCATTTAGCATATGCAACAAACCTTTAAACCCTATGTGTCACTAGTGGACGAGTTATAGTCTCGTGAGGGCTTACAGCAACGATACCCACAAACGTTTTACAAAAGTAAAAAAGAATAAAATTAATGCACACAAAAGTAGAAAGACAAGAGAAAAGAGAATAAAGAAGTTAGTGACTAATCAGGTGAAACTTCTACTCCAAGTTACTAGTTGTTTTCTTTCTTTCTAAATTACTGAATAAGTAAATTCTCCGATTATATTTACCATTCTCCATATGCACAGCCGAAAAAATATTAATCAACTCATTTTTTCCCACAACAGTCACAAGTGCAGTAGATAAGAGAGTAATATTTTTCTCCTAAAGTTTTATCAGAATTCACACCTTTTTGCAACAATGAAATAATTTTTCTGATTTTTCTAATTTTTTTTCTTTGATTTTTATTTTTTTAATTATTTATATACAATATCTTTCATCTATGTAGCGAGTGTTGGGTCGGTGGCTCCCAAACCAGTTGGCTTTAGGGCACCAGGTGTTAAGACACCCCTACAGACTTAATTACTCAGACTTCAGATATATATATTTTTGCAACATCTTTAATCCATGTAGCGAGCTTTGGGCCAGTGACTCCTACAGACTTAATTACTCAGACTTCAGATATATATATTTTTGCAACATCTTTAATCCATGTAGCGAGCTTTGGGCCAGTGACTCCTACAGACTTAACTACTCAGACTTCAGATATATATATTTTTGCAAAAGCTTTAATCCATGTAGCGAGCTTTGGGCCAGTGACTCCCACACCAGTTGGCTTTAGGGCACTAGGTGTTAAAACACCCTTACAGACTTAATAACTCGGATCTCAGACGTTTTTTTTTTTTACTCCATCACTTTTTGAGATGCTTCCTCCAATTAAACTAGAGCACTGAATATTACAAAATTTTCAATTTTAATTCATGTCCATATGTTACAATGCATGTTGATAATATCTGCTAACTGAGCATATGAAGATCCATTTTAGTCAGTATTATGGAGAATTCACAAATTAAATAATTCAAAAGAAAATAAACAAAAAAAACTTGTTCCGAATTATGTTTGAGATACGTCTCAGGAGTGGAAACTCCTTACTCAGCTATCTCTTACCAATTTCACCTTTTTAGTCAAAATAAAAATAAAAACGCAAAATATTTTTGTAATTTTTGAAAAAAATTCAATTTTTTTGTATTTTTCGAAAAATTTTGGCCTAAAAATAAAAACAACACACAACTAAAAACAAGATACTAATCAACTAATTTCCTCCCCCAAACCTAAATGAGATATTGTCCCCAATGTCTTAAACAATAGAAGAAGAATTTAGAAGATAATACCTGGTTAGCTGAAATTCTACAGGAAATTAAAGGTTAAGATCTAGATTAATCCGACGCCTCTTACCACGATCGTCCTCAGACCAATTTATCTTTGAAAGGATAGGGTCAACTTGTGGTTCATAGGCTAAGAGTTGGTCTATTAGATCCAGAGCAGTTCTGGCAGTGAAGAGGAGTTCTTTTAAAGGTTTTGACACGAACCCATTTCTCCGAGCATCATCAAGAAAAACACAAAGAAAATCATAAAATACTTCAATGTTATACACTCCAAGCGGTTTCTGGTGTATGTTCAGGTTCACCCAAGATAACATTGTAAAAATTTCCTCCAATGTACCCAAGCCACCTGGCAAAGCAATAAATGCATTAGCACGATTAATCATTTCCACTAGTCAAGTAGTATAAAAAACATCGATCCCACGAGGACTTAATACCTAATCTATTAATTTTATGAGGTCAAATGATTACTAGTATCTAACTAGTTGATTGATTGATTTGAAATGGTGATGATTTTGAATTTAAAAACAAGTAAATAAAATTGCGCGAAAGTCGGTTTAAGAAAATTCAATATTAGGAAACTATCTAGGGTTGTGAATCTTCCAATATCATTTTAAAGATGAAATGGTTATTTCATTTTTGTGTAATATATCGGTTTACTAACTTGGAACACTAAATTATGCGAAAGCCTCTATCGATGGTCAGACGCAAATACCCAGTATAACCCAATTGAACCATATGTCTATGTCAACCAAATTACCTGGATTCATTAAGTTTAAGTTCGAATTATGGCTACCCCCGCCCGACAGGTATATGTATATCCTGTAAGGAAATCTATTAAAGGGTTATCTATCCTCAAGGAATACCGTGAGCTATTAAGTTTAAGGCTGAAACCTAAAATTCCTTTGTCAAGTTTATTTTAGATTTACCAGATCAATCTTATTAGTGGCCAATTAACAAGACGCATTAAACTTAAGACTTAATAAGTAAACCTTTAAATTACCCAAACTATAAAATAATCCCTTATAAACCGGTGATATTAGAATTCATCACAACCCAAGATAACTAACCTAGTTATGACACATAACTAGGGCTAGTAAAAACTTAAATAAAATAAAAGACATAAAGTAAAATGCTGAAAAGTAAATTGCTGAAAAGTAAATGACGGAAAGTAAATGCCGAAATTAAATACGGAAAATTAAATGCTGAAAGTAAATGCTGAAAGTAAATTACTGAAAAGTAAATGCTGAAAGTAAATTGCTGAAAAGTAAATACTGAATGTAAATTGTTGAAAAGTAAATAAAGTACAAGTACAATAAAAGAAAATGATGAGGTAAAAGGATCCACTTTTATTACTTCTATTTTAGATATCTCTATTAATATAATATATTAACTTTGTATGATAATTACCAACCAGCCATATAGGCGGTATCCAGATTAAGTCAAATTAATAATTAATTACCAACCGACCAATCTGGCGGTATCCAGTTTAGTCAGGTTAAAACCAATTTAAATAATTACCAACCGACCAATATGGCGGTATCCTCGTTAAGTCAGGTTTTAACTAGTTTATATATTATAATTAAGGGAGATTAATCTAAATATTAGTAATAAAAGTTTTACCTTTTACCCCAACAAAGGGGAGTTACCTCCTCATTATTGAAAATTAAAGAAAGAAAAGTATTGTGCGTAAAAGTAAATTGCGGAAAGTAAAAACCGAAAAGTAATGAAAAGAAAGTGTGAAAGCGGAAATTAATTACTGAAAGCTGTAAATAAACAAATAAGATACAATCTTCTTAGTATTCTTTAGGAATTCCTTAGAAGAAAGTATGAATTTACAAATGAAATGGCTTGGTATTTATAGGTAAAATTTTGCCTCCATCAAATCATCCACAAAATCCATTATTAATTGCTCCACTAATTGCTCCACTTATTGCTCCACCAAATCCATTATTAATTGCTCCACTAATTGCTTATAATGTTTGGTGGTGATTTGATAATTTTTATTATTTATTTTTTGCTTTGAAAATGATTGAAAATGACTTTAATAATTACACACAACACATTTCTGGATGGTTCATCAATTTCGGGCTTGAAATCTTCAGAATTTGAGTTTTATTTAATCTGGAACTTGAATCAGCTCAATCCGATATCAGAGTAAAAAGTTATGCCCAAAATACGACAGATGCGCAAAATGGAATTTCCAAAACTGGAATTTAGCTTGAAAAGGCCCTCAGTCAGGTATACTTTTCCTACATACATATCATTCTTAGTCAATACAAACTTGTCAGAAACAAATACAAGCTTAAAACCAGCCTTACTAAGAAGAGAGCCCGAGACCAAGTTCTTCCGAATATCTGGAACGTGCAGTACATTTTTCAATGTTAGCTCCTTTCCGGATGTCATCTTCAGAACCACTGTGCCTTGTCCAACCACCTGAGAGGTAGACGAGTTTCCCATTGTCAGATGGTCGCCGCCATCGACCTTCTGGTACATGGAAAACATCTTACTGTCTGCACAGATATGACGAGTAGCCCCAGTGTCTACCCATCATTCTCTCGGATTCCCAACTATGTTGGCTTCGGTTACCACTGCTGATAGTTCCATCTCTGAGATATCATCAGTCAGCTGCTCACCTTCAGTGACATGGGCCTCATTTTTCTTTTTCTTGCCCTTGTCCTGAGACTTCTTGTTCCTGCAGTCCTTTGACATATGACCGCTCTTTCCACAGTTGTAGCATTTTCCCTTGAACTTCTTGTTCCCAGAGTCAGCTCCACTGTTCTTTCTCTTTTTACTACCCTTTACACCTTCAATGATGTTGGCCTTAGACTCCAGAGTCTTGTAGCTGGCCTTCTCGGACATCCTGTTGTCCTCCTCGATTCTCAATCGAACACTGAGGTCTTCAAGGCTCATCTGCTTCTTTTTGTGTTTCAGATAGCTCCTGAAGTCCTTCCATGATGGAGGCAACTTTTCAATTATGGCGGCAACTTGAAACATCTCACAGAGTTTCATTCCTTCATCCAGTATTTCATGAATGATCAATTTCAGTTCACCCAACTGAGACATCACCGTCCTTGAATCTACCATCTTGTAGTCCAGGAACCTACCCACAACAAATTTCTTTTGTCCGGCATCTTCGGTTTTGTACTTCTTCTCGAGAGATTCCCAGAGAACCTTCGCAGAAGTCATGCCTTGGTACACATTGTACATGGTATTGTCAAGACCACCCAAAAGGTAGTTCTTGCATAAGAAGTCTCCAGACAACCAAGTCTGTTCTCGCTCTTCCTTGGCAAATTCAGATTCACCCTCCACAGGACCCGGAGGATCTTTGAGGAATTTTGCCAACTGGAGAGTTGTCAGGTAGAACAATATCTTGCTCTGCCATTGTTTGAAATTTGCCCCACCAAATTTCTCCGGTTTTTCTCCGTGAGAGACCGGTACCGTGATATTTCCGCTAGCCATATGTAACTGGAAAATCAACAGGGTCAATTAGTCTAGGAAAGACAAATTGCACAACGATCAACGAATGACCTTGTTCAAAGTGATATACGATAAATGTAGATATATATGTCAATCAAGATTGGATGGAATTACTTGTGTAAAATTACACTTTAAATTCTCAACCAATTATGCAACACACAATTAGTTTCAACTTTATCACTATGTGAATGCTTGTGATAATTGACAACTTAATAATAACTTAAGTCTATACTACCAAGATTAATGTGTTTACAGTATATGAAGAACCAAGTTAATATTAATTAAAGTTTGTAATATATGATACTTTCAGGACAAATTCGTTAGTGTCACGTTCGTATCTACGTTCGAACGAGACGGTCCAGTGTGTGCGTTCGTGTTGCGTTTGATAACGCGTTCGAACGAAGTGTTTCCAGAGAGTTCACGTTCGTGTAGCGTTTGATAACGCGTTCGAACGGAATGATTCCAGAGAGTTCACGTTCGTATAGCGTTCGATAACGCGTTCGAACGTTCTAAGGAAAAAAGCTTGCGTTCCAGTTGCGTTTGAAGACGCGTTCGAACGTTCTTATGAAAATTCAAATTTATGCCTTCGCGTGCGTTGGGCGTTCGAACGCCCTACGGGTTTTTCATGCACAGTTCGTATTTTACAGAAAATAAACAAACCCTAACATGCGAATTACTATCTAATAACACTAGAGCAATAAGTTCTTAAGATTGTTGTCAAATATGTGTCATTAAACAGTAATATCACTTGCAAACAAACAGATCAAACAGTAAAAGTAGATCTAGATACATGAAACCCTAAAACCAGAAAACCTTTAAAACAAACCAGAAAATGGAGATTACAGAATTGTCCAAGTCGAGATGATCTCTGTCCTTAAGAACTTATTGGCCCGTCACAAGTGCTCTACGGTTTCGTATTGCCAACGTTCTCCCAGGATAACTTGGATGCTACTTGTACAAGGAGCACTCCTTCACAAGTTTATGAACTAGGAAGATGGTGAAACTCTCTCAAAACAAAGGAAAAAAACAAATGTCTCTTTAAGAAATTCGGATATCTTTTCTATCTTTTATTTTGGATATCAAGCCTTCTTATATAAGGCATGGAAGGGTGCCAATAGGGCACCCTTTGGGATGGGGTGCAACCCCCCAAAGGGTTGTACCCCTCACAAGCACCCAATCCAACCAAAAGATAGAATTACCCTTAATGAAATATTAAGAAGAATTTCCTACAGTATTCACGTCCAAACAGATTTTAATTCAATGATGATGTGCGTAACTTGCCAAGATTAATCAAGAAATAAGATTTGATACAAAGAACCACCAAGATCATGCGAGTTTCAAGTATGCATTATCAAGAATCACAAGAATATGAATATGATATGATTTCTCTCTCTGTTTTTTTTAATAATGACACCAAGAACATAAAATCTACAAAGAACTGACCTGAATTTGAAGAACTAAATCTAACCTATTAAAGATTGCATAAAATCGAAACTAAAGACTCTAAAACAAAACACATGAACTAAGATCTTTCTGTTATTATCATGCAAGAACACAACAATAACATTTAAGAATCGACAAGAAATATATTTAAACTAATCAAGACTCAAGAACACAATAACTGATCAGAATGGAAACAAGAATCAAGAATAATAAACTCAAAGAAAACACAAGACTACGAAGATCAGACTTGACCGACTCTGATTATGTTCTTTGTAATTTTTTTTTGATTTTTTGCTCAAACACATGCAAGAAGTAATAAAGACTCTAAACTAACAAGATTATGTAAAGAGAACGCTAGAAAATTAAGAAAACCTATTGCCGAACCTGATCATAATTGTTTTTTTATTTTTTGTGATTTTTTTTCCTTGACTCTGACGTGAAAGACTCACCAAGATCAATCAAGAAATATTCAAGATTGGCCTAGGAACGAAAATAACAAGAAAAGACACATAACCAACAAGAGAAAGACTCAAAAACGCAAGAAAAACAAGAAAAAATAACATGTTATGTAACTGAGGCTCTGAATATCAACTGATAAGATCCTCACAGGAACGAAGCCTGTGAAACCCAGAAAAGATTATTATACATGCCCAGAAAAGCAACAAGGATGATGATCTAACTCATTGAAGATCGATACTTCAAGAATCCCGTGTACAAGATGACACCACGAGGGTCACAATTTCCTCAATAAGTCTGTAATGTTCTACAAGAACCATATTTTAGAGAGAAAAACACTCTCTTTACTCTATTTTATTAATCTCAAAATAATGTCTGCTGGAAACAATAACAAACGTTTGTTTAAATAGTAAACTAGAAACTAAGAAATCCTAATATAACACGAACTCATGCCACTATGGCCCACAAATCACTGTTCATGTCACTTGGTTTTATTAGGCTTGGCTTGAGTACCAAGCAACTAATCCTAATGGGCCTACATGTCTAATGAGCCCATATGCTCACTCTCTAGTCTAAAACCCATTAAATAACTACTAATGAGAAATTAAACAATTGGGTTTATAAATTAATTAAGTTCAACCCAATTTACAACCAAACAAATAAGCTAAATACATAAAATCAAGAAAGTCTTTAAGATAGCACACGTCTGGGCCTATCCAGCCCACTCTATGCGCATCCTCTTGAATGAAATGACATTGAATCTGATATGATAATGACATCTCAAAGAAGTTGGCCCATACATCCCTTGGCCTCATAAGTAACTCATCTTGGATCACATCATAAAGTTTATACTTAGGTACCAAAAAGGCCAGAAAATAACTTTGTGGGCTTGTTCCCCATCCATATCCAATGGAATAAGAGTGATTCCTTCTTTTGGTGCAGACATTGCATGTTTTAGGGCAAAACTCGTAGACAATGCATGTAAAAACGTTTCTACAAGCTAAAATCTAGGACTGGGCATCGGATCGGATCGGATTTGGCTCTCGAATCTGATCGAATTGTGTTTGGTTCGTTTGTCGAATTTCGGATCGAATCAGATAAATTTGATAACTATCGGATCAAATCGGATTTTATCCGATTTGATAACAAATCCGAATCCGATAGAGAATCTGATTTGATAACAGATCCGAATCCGATAGAGAATCCGATTTGATAATAAATCCGATAATAGATTCGATTTGATAACAAATCCGATTCGATAACAGATTCGATTCGATTCGAAAAATTGACCCGAAAATTTGTTAATTCATAAAAATTTTATCGAATCGAATCGGATCGGATAACTTAAAATTCAAATCAATTTTATCAAATCGGATCCGTTATCGAATCAGATCTGTTATCAAATCGAATCCACTATCGGATTCATTATCAAATCGGATGCTCTATCGGATTCAGATCTGTTATCAAATCGAATTTATCCGATTCGTTAAGATATCAATTCGGATCGAATAAATCTGATTCAATTCGATATTTATCGGATCAAATCTAATCTGATCCGATAAGGATTCAAAATCCGATCGAACCAAACAAATCAACTCTTATCGAATCGAATTCGGATTCGATCCAATCCGAATCCGATAATGCCCACCCCTAAGCTAAACTGCATGTGTTTCCTTCCTTCTCACTTGGTTAATATAGGGTTCAATATTATTGGGGTCAATGTATAATATGACATTGATAATCTATGAGATATGGTCTCTAGTCAAGTTATTCAATGCTGGAATATTTTTTTTTTATCTCTCAGTTCACATAATACATGATCAGATAGTTTGATTTATGCTGAATCTTGGAATGGCATTCACCCACTACGAATGTGTATGAATTTGCATGCTTTTCCATTACTCTGTGTGTGGTTTTGCGGTAAGCAGTTTCGGCGGAAGAGTAGATACAACATCATGTGGCCACCAGAGAACCTTAGTGACAGGGGAGCCTTAGCAAATTTATTCTTCTGTTTCATTCAGTCCTGGAAACGTTTGGGTCATTTACAGGATTATGCATAGGGATGTCAAAAAAAAATCGGATCCGGACGATCCGGAAAGACCCAGGCAATATATATTTCATGGATCCGGATTTTGATTTTAAAGACCCGTACTGATCCATTTTCGAACCCAGGTTTACATTATTCCGAATCCAAATACTAGGATCCTATTATTATTTTTTTTAAAAAAAATATATAAAATATAAAATATAAAAAGCAAAAAACAGTAGAAGCACTTTCTTGAAGCAAAAAATAGTAGAAGCACTTTCTTAAAAAAAAAAAAAAAAAGACAGAAACATCAAAATAAGAAAAACAAGAATCTTAAGAAATACAAAATGCAATCCCGGATCAGAATCCAGCTATACCCAGATCCGCATCGGGTATACTCAGGATTAGATTCAAATAATTTTTCCTGGGTCTTGGTCCGGACACGAGAATTGAAAATCATTTCTGGACCCGGACTCGGATCTAATCGAATCCGAGTCCGGAATTTGTCATCCCTAATTAAACAACAATGATGTTATTCTTTTAGGGTGGAGTTCGTAAAGTCTTGTTTCATTTACTGTAATTAAAAAAATTACTATTGAGTGCCATGATTATTGAAGGTGCGGAAAAATAGTGAGAAACCATAATTTTAAAACTTATGGACTTGATTCTCTAGAGAGTTCAGATTCAGGCTTAGAACTTGTTATTTAATGGGTCTGAATTTGTTATTATTACTATTGAGTGCCAATAATAAGGTCCTACAAGATTTTCACTCCTCGGTTTAGAATCTTCCTCTTTTCTTTATAATTAAGATTAATAATTAATCTTCTAAATTTTCTATAGTATACTCTATATTCTTAGAGATTTTAGAATTTTCAGAGTATCCAAAGAGTGTATTTTAGAATTCTTATTGACTTATATAGTCTCATTTCATGTTTTTCATATCAATGGAGGTTTCATTTCTCCACCTGACACTTGTCCATTACTGAATTTATGTAGAGTGCATGCTGAACATTTGTCATGTATCATATTGACATGTAAGATTATGTGTAATTACTCTTATAATTATGCATCTTAAGCTAAACTTGTATATTTAGTTAACTTGATTACCATTAAAGTCCATTAATTTTAGGTTATAGCACATGGCCTCACGTGTTCCGGAGTGCTGATTTTTTATCAGAATATCTCTATTCTATATCCTTATTGATTTGAGGATTCTGGAATGAATCCTCTTCGGAGTGGGTTGACTTCAAAATGGATTGACTTCGTAGTGAACTGATTTCGAAGTGATGTCACTTCGTAGTGACGTCATTTCAAAGTGTTACTACTTGAGTTGTCATGAGTCAACATCTGAATTTCTTCGGGGGTTTGAGGGTTCCGAAAATTATCCTGACTTCTCCGAACTGATAATACTATACATCTAAAGATATTATGACAAGTGTCATGTGATGAGTGGTAAATGTATCACTATTTTCCACTCATTCGACCTAATATTTTGTATAATTTCTCGAGTTTTGTGAATATTTTGATGTGTTTTGTGTTATTTTATAGATAAATAAAGTTTCAGGCTCTCTGGAAGCAATTTGGGGCCAAAACAGTGAAAAATGGACAAAAGGAAAAAATTATAATTTCGTGCGTCGCGACGCGCAAGCCTTCTGCGTCGCGACCGCTAACGTGCGCCGGACATCTGCTAAAATACGTCGGGACACATAAACCAATCAGAGGGGTTCTGCTAAAATATGTCGGATACTAACGTGCGTCGAATCTGCTAACGTGCGCCTGCCATATGTCAACATCACAACAAATCATGCTAACGTGCACCAGACACGTGTCACCATCACATGCTGCCGATAATAACCATCGCCACGTGTCTTCTACTTGTCGGCCATGTGGCGTCCATATCAGTCACATGCCAAGTAAGCTTGCCACGTGTCATCCACGTCATCATCAACCAATCATCTTATGCCACGTGTCACAATCACACGGTGCCGACAATCAACATCACCACATCACAACCACGTCAGCACAATAATTGAGTTGCTGATGCCCTCTGCCATATGTCACCTTATCGCGAATCCAATCACCACGTGTCGTCATCTCCACAAGCCACGTTGCAAATCACGACGCATCGCGACGCGTAGAGGGTGAAGCATCGCGACGCGTGAGGCCTATCAATGCCTATAAATTCAGCTTGAAATTTCAGTTTCAGATGTACCTTCATCTCTGTAATTCCTTGAGAATTCTAAGGAGTTTGTATCTAGTTTGTTTAATTTCAGTTTTGTAATTAATTTTATTTACTTTTTGTAATAGTAATTTACTTTCTTTACTTTTTCAGTTTTTAATATTCAGCAATGAAGAGGTAACTTCCCCCTGCTAGGGTGAAAGGTAAAGCTTTTATTATTGCTATTTAGATTAATCTCCCTTAATTATAATATAATAACTATTTAAAACTTGACTAAATGAGGATACCGCTATATTGGCCGGTTGGTAATTGATATTAAATTGGTTTTAACCTGACTAAGCAAGGATACTGTCCGGTTAGTTTTTTGTAATTAATTATTAATTTGACTTAATCAGGTTACTGTTGGATAATATGACCCATAGCGTCACTATTTGTACAGATCATGGTGTTGTTGTACAAATTAACTATGTGACAAAGGAGATTGCACTCTTATCATTTGTGATTAGATCACCTTAGATGTATAAATGATTAGAGGTCCCTATGATTTGTTCCTGGACGGAGAATGATATGAGACAATATCATTCCACGAAGGATTAATCATTAAATATCCCTAGCCGGAGTATTATCGAGACAGGACATCGATAATGCGGAATAGGCTAGTATTGCACTTGTGCGCGTTGTGAGGGCACAACGGCATAGTTCTCATATATTTAAGTATTGGATACTTATGCAAGTGCGATATGAGGTTGTGTTTCACCGATGGTACGGGAAACAGCTTCGCTCTGGATAGACCCCTCGGAATCCCATTGGTATTATGACTATGTGTCTATGGGAGTCCGACATCAGGGTAGGTGTATTTGGTCTTAACCTGAGACTTGCACCGCTAATGCTTACGACAATCAATATACTTTAGTTGAGGTCGTCTAGGACTCTAACCGGTTCTGTGTACGCCAACTGCTGGGTATATTGAGAATCGTAGAGTATTGGGTGTGATGTCAAGATGTAAGTATCACTTCAGTCATAGTGGAGATGATGTCACGCAGGATACGGTATTAGTGCTCTTAAGTGTTGCGCAACCATCGGGATATTATGACTAGGTCATGCATATCCGATTATAGAGACTAGTTACCAGACATCCGACATGTGCTTCGGACGGGGCAGACACTTATCCAGCCCCAGCCCTAGCACGTGACTATCCGATACTGGGCCGATATACACAATACTTGGTATACTACGCTTGATACAGATCTTAATTATTCTTAGATGAATATGTCCGGAGAATTGGGTAGACTTGGTGCTTTTCTAGAAGCCAACCTTGTCTTGTAAATCGGTAGAACGTAGTACTTGGTACTCACGTGTTCGGATAGTCCGATGACCGATTTGACTACCAACATATCGGGGATCTCATGGGTCGCTTCCCAAAGATTCACCGATGACGTATGACTCGCACTTTTATTAATCTGGGATTAATATGATGAGAGAGAAAATTAATCTGGGATTAATTACAGAGATATTTTATCTGGGATAAAATATCAATTTAAAGAGAGAGAATGATTAATTTGGAATTAATCGAGGAATTAATATATTTGATATATTAAACGAATTGGATTTCGACGCGGAATTAAAATTAGATTTTAATTCGGGCGAGCGGATTAATTTAGAATTAATTCGTTAGCGACATGAATAGTGATTTCGCTAGGCGTAATCATTTAATTACGACGCGACGGAAAATTCGTTAATTTAGAATTAGCGAATCCGAGCCCGAGATTATTTGCGAGCGCATTCGTATTTCGAATTCGAGCGCGGCTCGTCAAATCAAGCGTCAAATCGCTAGTCGCATCTAGCGTCACATCAAGCGTCAAATCATGTCACTTTGAGTGATGTGACAATTGATTAGATTGATTGATTAAGTTGACTTGATGTGACTTGAGTGATGTGTGTGGTTGGCAATTAAAGCCAAATGTGTTTGAAATGAATTTCAAATGAAATTCAAGTGCATTTGATGCATATCAAAACACCAAAAACCGTATACAACACACACACACTTTTCCCTCCTCTCTCTCTTCTTCTCCTTCTTCCTCTCTTTCACGCCATTTCTGTTCTGTTTTGGCTGGGCAAAAACAGTGAGCAGTAAAGGGAAGCAAGTGCGTTTTTGATGCAAAAACAAGAGTGCTAGCACACTCCGAGATCAATGCGAAGGTGATAGGGAAGTATACCCATGAGCCGGGAATCACTACGACGAAGCTTGGAGCTTGTTTTGATGATCAAAATGGCGCAAAGCAGACCACAAATCTGCAGCAGTGGGCGCACATTGCAGTGAGGCAGTGAGCAGTTTTCGGCGTCTTCGTTGCTTCCGCGTCGCTCAACCGTTCGATGTAAGTATTCCGCACTTCCGTCGTTGTATTCGCTTATGATTCATGCTTGAGTTTTGATCTTGGGACCTTTAAAAACTCCAACAATGGCATCAAGAGCTTAGGTTAAAAGCATGAAAAAGTTAGGGCTAAAATTTGGGCAAACTTGATTTTGAGCATGATAAATTAAATTGGATGGATTTGTATGCTTAATTGTGTTTGAATTGAAGATTGATTGGGTCAATTTCAAGAAAAATGTGATTGGATCATTTTTCCCCAAATTTCCTCCTTGGCCGAAAATTGATCATGATTTTAATGTCTTGGGATTTTGATTTTTGACAATTGGATGTGTTGGAAATCATTCGGGAATATGATTTGATGTCGATTGCGGAATCAATTGGATTGAATTCGATTCGGACGTAAAATCCCCAAATTGCCAAGTATGTCATGAAACTTGAAATTGGGTAAAATTGATTTGAGCATGCAATTATGAAATTGGATGATTAAGTATGCTTAATACATGTTTAATTGATGATTGGTTGGATCAATTTGATTAAATATTGTTTGGAACAAATTTCCCCAATTTTGATGTGTTGGCCGAATAGGAGTAGCCCTAAATCTTGGTAATTTTGTTTTTAATTCATTGGATGAGTTGAAATCAATTAGGATGTTGATTTAATGTCGATTGTGGGATTAATTGGATTGAAACAAATTGGATATAAAATCCTCTCCTTGGCCGAGACTTAAAGAGCATGTAATGGGTTTGATTTTAATCAAAATGTGTTGGACATATGATGATGATAATGAGCATGATTAATTGTATGAATTGATGTTTTAGAAATGTTAATTTGGGTGATTAATCATGATATACACTTTAGGTAATTAAATTGCGAAATTGGATTTGTGTAATTTAATTAATTGGGCTAATTTTGGAAATTGAGCTTGAATTGTTGTTATTGGGCTTATTGGGCTTTGTTGTACAAAGTTGGGTTAAGGCAAATTGGATTGGATCCAATTGGGCCCAAAACCGCATCCATAAAGCCCAAATGCAACATAATGGACCTTTGTAATTTAATTGGGCCTAATGGGCCAAAATTAATTTAAAGGCTTATGGGGTAAATCCCGGATTGGACTTTGGTTGCGGGTTTGACCCGAGTTGACCAAAAGTCCACGCCTTAAGAAATTAATTAAAAGCCCATTGGACTTTAATTAAGTTGACGTTGGACGTTAATCGGGCTTTGAGACCCGTAACAATTAAATTTGGAATTTAATTCGTAAAAGGTTTATTAATAAAGTGTGATATTTAATTTGGAATTAAATAGTGAATTAGAATTAAATACAATTGAATTGGATTTAATTGTGTAGTTTAATTTAATTCTAGAATTTGTACTTTAAGTACTTATTCAAAAAACGAGTTTGACTCGAGCAAAATCAAATCGTTGTTTGAACATTGGATGATCACATAATTATCAGATTAATTAATTTGATTAGATTGATTGATAGCATGCTTTTGAGTGAATACATGGTTGTGATGCATGAATAATGTATATCGGATGGATATTAGATGGGTGGGGCAATTTTAGAAATTGTTGTAATAAATTTGATTTATTAATTGGACCTGCGTGTCCAGCCTTATCACCTCATATTCTTTGTATTCTCTTCTCACCTCCTTTCCTCAATGTAAATGAGGTTTCTTTAGAAGTGTAGTGTAACGGGTAGAAGAAATATTTGTGCTAGCGGGAGAGAGAAAGTGAGAGATTTGATCTAGGATCAATGTGTAAAATATCCATCCGCATATCATTATTATTTTATCATATGCGCTTTATTATGTGTTTAGAATGCATGTTTAAGGGTGTATGATGATGAGACCTTAACAAAGATAATAAATTGGTTGCCAATTTGCACACGAAAAACCCTCATCAAATATCATGCGTTTTTCCTTCCATTGAGTGATTCTCACTCAAGATCCGAGACGGCATTGGGTTGTTGGCCAAAGTCAAGCCCTTTGTCTGTCGAAGATGTGTTTGAATCACGAGGCTTTGTTACATGTCAGTGTCTTGTCCAAGTTGTGGTTTGTTGGCCAAAGTCAAGACCACTTCTTGTCCATCGACATTGATTACGAAGCTTTCCATGGTCAATGGGTCGCGCTTGACTGGGATCATTAGGTTTGTTGTGCCAAAGCCAAGGCCTAGTTGATTCAGAGGAAAAGGTTAGGTAATACATTGGATGTATTGGCATATATAAGATATATGTTTAGGATTTGGAAGTCCACCTACTGGATCTAGGAATTGGATTGGATCCAATTGATCTTAGAGATCTACCTAGTTAATTATCATACAATTTGTTGGCCAAAGTCAAGATTGTGTGATATTTAACGGGATCCTAGCCCACTAGGAAACACGGTTTCCCGAGTACTCGACAGAGGGTTGGAGGCTCGCCGAAAAATAGTGGGAGGCAAGAATTGAATTTGCAATACTCGTTCAATTACTCGCCATACGCGCTCATTTAAATTATTTCGTCATTAGATTAAATGTTAGTTGGACTAATATTTAAATTGTTGTTTTATTTAACAGTTGGACTGTATTATAGTTGATTATATATAATTGGATTATATTAATCAATATATTTGAATTAATTAATTTCAGTTTACAGTTGATTTTATAATTGGATTATAGTAATCAATGTAATTGAGGTTAATTAATTTAGATTATATTTGATTATATAGTTGGACTATTATAATCATTATAATAAATAGTACCACAAATCGTTGATTAAATAGTTGGACTATTAGAATCAAGATAGATATGAAAGATTAGTGTTTAAGACATAATCCTGGGTGAAAATGTATTTAAACGACTTTAATTTTCAAATTGGGAATAATTTCAGGATGGTCCTGGAAAAATAATAAGTTATTTTATTTGATAAAATAAGCCTAAGATCGGAGTTAAGCAAATAAGTGGAACATGATATTTGGAATATTCATGTAATGATAACTTTAGTGCTTAATCCATAATACTTGTCATATAGACTCCTTAATTTCTTTATCAGAACTAAGGATTAGATTCTTAAAGTATGATATTGAAATTGAAGGATATTCAAAGATTAGATCTTGGAAGTACTTTTAAAATTGCAATAAATAATTCTTGGAGAATTAAAGACTATTCTCAAGGAGATAAAGTCAAAATTTGCAATTAGGCAAGTAGTGCAAGGCACACCTTACTTCAATATTCTGGAAACCCGAGGCTTGGTCAAAGGCAACTGGAATATTGAAAATGACAAAGGCAAAATCATTATAGTCTTCTTGGAAGATAAATGACATATCCCAAAATGTCTGCACAATTGTGGCAAACGGAATCGCGAAGCGTGACTGTCGTTTGGACAAAGCAGACATGAAGGAATTGAAGACGAGCAAGGCTCTGACTTCAAATATGTTTGTCAAAATTATGTTCATTACTAGTATTAAAATTGGATTTTTAGATACTTAATATGGTACATAATAAATATATATATTGATGTTCAGAATCTGCTATGAGCAGGATTAGAGAACTGTTATAATGTAACTAGTTTGACTAGATACATTATCTCTTTATCAGTGTTTAACCCACTGCGGGTGAACCTTTATATTTTAGAACACTAAAGTGTTTTATTATATAAGGATGATATTGAGATAAACACATTAGATGTGAATAACAGAATTTATATTTTGAATATAAATAAATCTCAAATATATATAATGACAAACAAATAGCTCAAAATGATTTGATCAGAAGAAACTAATTATGGCATTGTTGTCTGGGACACAATCGAACAAGACTCGTATATCCACACTTTCGAAGAGTGGGTACTCGGACTGTTTTGATTCCAATCAAATAAAGTCTACGAATCTAGTTTATTGGGCAATGTGCCTAAAACACTATTTACTTGGTAAAAGTGTAAATGCCACCGATCTATAAGCCCTTGTTCATAATGAAGCAAGTGGGCCCATGTCTAGCTAGGCTAGATATGGATATGAATATTTCGTGACCTATACGGATGTGGCATCGCGTAATGGTTGTGTGTTCTTTTGAAGAACACAAATCGGAAACTTTTAGAGTTTCGACACGAAATAGACAAATAGATCGACTATAGTATTATACCGTCACGGTAAGACCGTAATGGAAAATACTTAAGCAATAAGTTTCTTATATACTTGAAAGAGTATAGTATTCTTTCAAATGAGGACTCCTCCCGGAACACGTCAAAGTGACGGTGTGTCCGAACAGAGTAACCGGATTTGTTGGACATGATTAGGTAATCATGAGTCGCTCTGAGCTACCATTTCCTTCAACGGATAAGTTTTAACAGTGCAATAACTTATTTAGAATAAGGTTCCATAATAATCTGTTTGACAGATTACATATTAGATATGAACGGGAAAGAAACCGGGTTTCTCATTCCTGACCATTTGGGATGCTAGGCATATGTTTGGATGATACCAAACTAAAACCAAATTGGATAAGTGTCAATTGTAGGCTATCCTAGGGATACCATAAGTATTGTATTTATACATCTCACCAGAGAACAATTAGATTGTTGCTCACCATGCAGTTTTCCTGAGAGGAATACAGACATGCAGTGGTAAGTGGGAGGATAGTAAAACTCGATGAAAATCGGAGTAATACTATTCAAGGCACCTATTCCTAATGGAACATAAATAGTTCATCAAGGATGAAACTATTCCATTAATCTTCGAATACACAAGAACCACGTAGATCGGAGAGAGTCAGAAAACAACCTGGGGTATGGGTTTCTGATCTCACCTCATAAAGATGTTAATCTTTTAAGGTATACCAACTGATTACGTATGAGGTAGTGATACAAGGTATCGACTCCCTATTATGACAAAGTGTCATGAGTCCGAAATGGATTCCATGTATATCAACAAGTTTGGATACTAGTTGATGTACCATAAGACATTGTGCCTATTGGTACTTTATAAGTCTTCAAGGAAGACATACATGGAAGGCAACATACCAACGTACTAAGCTAGGCTTGTAAAGAAAAGGTAGAGTTATCAACATTGTGTTGATTCCGACGAAACCTTTTACTGTTGCCATTGTAAATCCATTTGGATAATGCTTGCTAAAGCTGTGTATTTCATTTATGAAATATGACAGCTTAACGGAAAATCGCTTTCCTGAAAAGGAAACCTTTCGGAGGATGTTTATAACATCCTGTCGGTTTTGTCGTACCATAACAAGCAAACAAGGTTTGCAGGTTATTCGATCCATGTTTGGATTGAAGCAAGCATAGGTTCTAGGAATTATCGTTTTGATGTAATCATAAAGGAGTATGATTTAATTCAAAACAAATGATTCTTGTGTATATAAAAGGGTTAGTGGGAGTGCACTGACATGAATGTCATGTAAGATAATGATAATATGTCATTTCTTGGAAATGATATTCCCATAAAATAATCGGTGAAAGCTTGGCTTTCCTGATAACGACTATGAGTCGTAACAAAGGTACTATACAATAGTATAACGGTACAGTGAGCTGGAAATCTTCCAAGCAAGATACTGTTGCCGGATAAACAACAAATGCGGATTATTGCTGCAGCTGAGGCAGCAATAGAAGCCATTTGGATCGATAATAAATCTAATTAGATTAGATATAGTTCTGTTAGCGGCTGAGCTAGGCGTCAGCACAGGCTAAGGAATTAAAGGTCTCATCGACGATCCAGATATATACTTCGATATTCATCTGATTCGTTCGGATCATACATCATGGCGATGTGATGATCGTGTAAATCGCGTCAGACGATAATCATGCAAATCCGCTGACGAAAACCTTTTCTCAGCAATTTGAGCGAACCGTACATAGTTCGGGTGTTAGACACTCGAGTGACTGGCTATGTGCCAAGTGGGAGATTGTTGGACATAATGACCCATAGCGTCACTATTTGTACAGATCATGGTGTTGTTGTACAAATTAACTATGTGACAAAGGAGATTGCACTCTTATCATTTGTGATTAGATCACCTTAGATGTATAAATGATTAGAGGTCCCTATGATTTGTTCCTGGACGGAGAATGATATGAGACAGTATCAGTCCACGAAGGATTAATCATTAATATCCCTAGCAGTATAGTATTATCGAGACAGGACATCGATAATGCGGAATAGGCTAGTATTGCACTTGTGCGCGTTGTGAGGGCACAACGGCATAGTTCTCATATATTTAAGTATTGGATACTTATGCAAGTGCGATAGGAGGTTGTGTTTCACCGATGGTACGGGAAACAGCTTCGCTCTGGATAGACCCCTCGGAATCCCATTGGTATTATGACTATGTGTCTATGGGAGTCCGACATCAGGGTAGGTGTATTTGGTCTTAACCTGAGACTTGCACCGCTAATGCTTACGACAATCAATATACTTTAGTTGAGGTCGTCTAGGACTCTAACCGGTTCTGTGTACGCCAACTGCTGGGTATATTGAGAATCGTAGAGTATTGGGTGTGATGTCAAGACGGAAGTATCACTTCAGTCATAGTGGAGATGATGTCACGCAGGATACGGTATTAGTGCTCTTAAGTGTTGCGCAACCATCGGGATATTATGACTAGGTCATGCATATCCGATTATAGAGACTAGTTACCAGACATCCGACATGTGCTTCGGACGGGGCAGACACTTATCCAGCCCCAGCCCTAGCACGTGACTATCCGATACTGGGCCGATATACACAATACTTGGTATACTACGCTTGATACAGATCTTAAATATTCTTAGATGAATATGTCCGGAGAATTGGGTAGACTTGGTGCTTTGCTAGAAGCCTACCTTGTCTGTAAATCGGTAGATAGAACGTAGTACTTGGTACTCACGTGTTCGGATAGTCCGATGACCGATTTGACTACCAACATATCCGGGGATCTCATGGGTCGCTTCCCAAAGATTCACCGATGACGTATGACTCGCACTTTTATTAATCTGGGATTAATATGATGAGAGAGAAAATTAATCTGGGATTAATTACAGAGATATTTTATCTGGGATAAAATATCAATTTAAAGAGAGAGAGAATGATTAATTTGGAATTAATCGAGGAATAATATATTTGATATATTAAACGAAATTGGATTTCGACGCGGAATTAAAATTAGATTTTAATTCGGGCGAGCGAATTAATTTAGAATTAATTCGTTAGCGACGTGAATAGTGATTTCGCTAGGCGTAATCATTTAATTACGACGCGACGGAAAATTCGTTAATTTAGAATTAGCGAATCCGAGCCCGAGATTATTTGCGAGCGCATTCGCATTTCGAATTCGAGCGCGGCTCGTCAAATCAAGCGTCAAATCGCTAGTCGCATCTAGCGTCACATCAAGCGTCAAATCATGTCACTTTGAGTGATGTGACAATTGATTAGATTGATTGATTGAGTTGACTTGATGTGACTTGAGTGATGTGTGTGGTTGGCATTAAAGCCAAATGTGTTTGAAATGAATTTCAAATGAATTCAAGTGCATTTGATGCATATCAAAACACCAAAAACCGTAACAAAACACACACACTTTCCCTCCTCTCTCTCTTCTTCTCCTTCTTCCTCTCTTTCACGCCATTTCTGTTCTGTTTTGGCTGGGCAAAAACAGTGAGCAGTAAAGGGAAGCAAGTGCGTTTTTGATGCAAAAACAAGAGTGCTAGCACACTCCGAGATCAATGCGAAGGTGATAGGGAAGATAACCCATGAGCCGGGAATCACTACGACGAAGCTTGGAGCTTGTTTTGATGATCAAAATGGCGCAAAGCAGACCACAAATCTGCAGCAGTGGGCGCACATTGCAGTGAGGCAGTGAGCAGTTTTCGGCGTCTTCGTTGCTTCCGCGTCGCTCAACCGTTCGATGTAAGTATTCCGCACTTCCATCGTTGTATTCGCTTATGATTCATGCTTGAGTTTTGATCTTGGGACCTTTAAAACTCCAACAGTTTACGCCTATATGGCTGGTTGGTATATCACACAAGTTAATATATTATATAAGGAGATATCTAAATAGTAGTAATAAAAGTGGATCATTTAACCCTAACATTTTCTTTTATTGTATTTTTCCCTTTTTAATTTCTAGCATTTACTTTTCAGCATTTACTTTATGTCTTTTATTTTTTAGTTTTTACTAGTTGTAAATATGTGTCGTAGCTAAGCCTATTATCTGGGGTTGTGATGAATTCCAATATCACCTATTTATATGGGGTTATTTTATAGTTTGCGTAATATAAAGGTTTACTTATTAAGTCTTAAGCTTAATACGTGTTGTTAATTGGCGACTAATATGTTTGATCGGGTAAACTTAAAATAAACTTGACGAAGGAATTTTAGGTTTCAGCCTTAGACTTAATAGCCCACTATCTTCCTTGAGGATAGATAACCCTTTAATAGATTTCCTTACAGGATAGACAAATACCTGTCTGGTGGGGGTAGCCACAATTGAAACTTAATCTTAATTAATTCAGGTAACTTGGTTGACATAGACATATGGTTTAATTGGGTTACACTGGGTATTTGTTAGGTTCTTAGAACATACCAAGGATCTATTAAGCATAAAATTTGTGTGAATAAACAAAGTACGTTTGCGGAAAATACTTACATTGAGCGGATAAGTGGATGTAGAGAATATAAAAATTTAGCATCCTTGAGAAGTGCTCCAAGCCCTCTTTTGTATGAATGTTGAGCTCCAAGCTCTGATCTTTGAATTCCAAACTCAAGGGGATAGTTTCTCTATCACCTTTGTAGACTCCTTAATGTGCTAGCAATGGAAAATTTTTGCAACAAAATCTCCTTGTTCTTGAGAGCAACTCTCGGCAATGGGCAAGAGAGAGGGAGAGAGTGCAATCGGCTTTTGCAAGAATGAGAGAGTGCAAATGTTATTTTGATTTTTCAAAAACAATTAACCTAATACCAAACTTCCAAAGTTAGTAAAAGTCAATCACACATCAAAATAAAATAAGCTTGTGTAAGAAACAAGCCATCAACCACTACTAACTTCCATCACCATAAAGTAAATGTAGTTGACAAGTGATGTGACTAGTGGACCCCACTTTAAATTCAAAATTCGAGTGGGCCCACTAAACACATTTTGGGCTCGGGGTTCATTAATTCTGAATTAACAAATTTTCCGTTACGACATAATTAAATATTAAAGTCGCTTACGAATTAATTTTAAATTAATTCGTTCGCCCGAATTAAAATCTAATTTTAATTTCGCTATGAAATCTAATTTCATTTAATATATCGAATATATTATTTAATCGATTAATTCCAAATTAATCGTTCTCTCTCTACCATTCGAATTTTATCCAAGATGAATTCTTACCGTAATTAATCCCAGATTAATTTTCTCTATCTTATAATTAATCCCAGATTAATTCTGTTCGAATCAAACGTCATCGGTGAATCTTTGGGAAGTGACCCGTGAGATCCCTGGATATGTTGGCAGTAAATCCAGTCGTCGGACTGTCCAAATACGTGTGTACCCGGTACCACGTTCTTACCGATTTACAAGACATGATTGGCTTCTAGCAAAGCACCGTGCCTACCCAATTCTCCAGAAATATTCTTTTAAGCAATACATAATCTATATCAAACGTAGTATACCAAGTATAACGTATTGCGATCCAGAATCGGATGTCACATGCTAGGCCTTGTGCTGGAATAGTGTCTGTCCCGTACGAAGCATATATCAGATCACTAGCAACCAGTCTATTTAAACGGATAATCATGACCTTGTCAAATTATCCCGATAGTTGCAACATAATAGAGTACCAGTTCTGTATCCCTGCGTGATCATCATCTCCATATGACTGAAGTGATACTTCCATCTTGACATCACAGCCAATACATTACGATTCTCAATAAACCCAGAAGAGGCATACACAGAACCTGTTAAAGCCCTGGACAACCAAAACAAAAGCTTACTAATTGTCGCAAGTATTAGCGATGCAAGTCTCAGGTTAAGACCAAATATACCTACCCTGATTCGGATTCCCATAGACACATAGTCATACTACCAATGGGATTCCGAGAGGTCTATCCAGAGCAAAGGTGTTCCCGTACCATCGGTAAATAGAACCTCATATTACACTTGCATGAGTATCCAATACCCAAATATATGAGAACTATGTCGTTACGCTTCCATAACGCGCACAAGTGTAATACTAGCTTATTCCGCATTATCGATGTCCAGTGTCGATAATACTACGACTATGGATATTTAATGATTAAACCTTTAGTGGATTGATACTGTCTCATATCTTATAATCTGGAACTAATCATAAGGACTTTTATCATTTATGAATTCAAGTAATCTAATTACAAAATGATAAAATGGCAATTTCCTGTCACATAGTTAATTTGTACAAAAACCACAATGTCTTTTACAAATAGTGATGCTATGGGTCACAATTGTCCAACAATCTCCCACTTGGCCTATAGCCAATCACTCAAGTATCTAACACCTGAACTATATACATGTCGCTCAAACTTTTGCTGAGGAATAGCCTTCGTCAGCGGATCTGCAATGTTGTCATCTGATGCAGCCTTCTCGATCTTCACATCGCCATGATGTATGATCTCACGAAGCAGATGGTAACGTTGAAGTACATGCTTGGATCATTGATGAGACCGCGGTTCCTTAGCCTGTGCTATAGCCCTATTATTGTCCCAATACAAAGGAACGGGCTCAGCTGCTAACAGAACTATTCCTAATCCAATTAGGAATTTATGGATCTAAACTGCCTCTTTTGCTGCCTCAGCTACAATGATGTATTCCGCTTCTGTTGTTGAATCGACAACAGTCTATTGCTTGGAAGATTTCCAGCTTACTGCTCCGTTGTTCAAACAAAATATGTACCCGGATTGCAACTTACAATCGTCTTTATCGGTTTGGAAACTTGCATCGGTAAACCCAGTTACCTCAAGTTCTCCATCTCCATAGATTAAGAAAGCATCTTTGGTTCTTCTAAGATACTTAAGGATGTTCTTAACAGAAACCTAGTGACCATCACCTGGATCAATCTGATAGCGACTACACATGCTCAAAGCATACGAGACATCGGATCGCATGCATATCATGGCATACATGATCGATCCGACTGCAGAAGCGAATGGGATCCGACTCATGTTGTCTCTCTCATCTTGAGTTTTAGGACACATGTCCTTAGATAGAGTGACGCCATGTGATACTGGCAACAGTCCTCTTTTGGACTGATCCATGTTGAATCTCTTCAACACTTTATCAATGTACGTGCTCTGGGAGAGTCCAAGTAGCTTTCTAGATCTATCCCAATAGATCTTTATTCCCAGAATAAAGGTTGCTTCTCCCAGATATTTCATGGATAATTTTAATAAAAGCCAAGCTTTCACCGATTGTAGCATGGGAATGTCATTTCCAATAAGCAATACATCATCTACGTAAAGGACAATGAATGTCAGTACGCTCCCACTAACCTTCTTATATGCACAAGGATCATCCCCGTTTTGAACGAAATCATATTCTTTTATGATCTCATCAAAACGTTGGTTCCAAGAACGCGATGCTTACTTCAATCCATAAATGGATTGATTTAACTTGCAAACCTTGTTTGCATGTTTAGGTACGACAAAATCATCAGGCTGTTGCATATAAACATCCTCCAAAATGTTTCCGTTAAGGAAAATGATTTTGACGTCCATCTGCCATATTTCGTAATCGAAATATGTAGCAATAGCAAGCATTATCCGAATGGATTTAATCAAGGCAACAGGTGAAAAAGTTTCATCGTAATCGACACCATGTCGTTGACGATGCCCTTTCGCTACAAGCCTAGCTTTGTATGTTTGTATGTTTCCATCCATGTCGGTCTTCTTCTTGAAGACCCATTTGCAACCAATAGGCTTTACGCCTTCAGGTGCATCAACCAGTGTCCAAACTTGGTTGGTGTACATTGAATCCATTTAAGATTTCATGGCATATTGCCATAAACCGGAGTCGATACCTTATATCGCTTCCTCATATGTAGCTGGTTCGTCTTCCTCAATAAGATTAATATCCACATGAGGTGAGACCAGAAACCCATACCTCTCAGGTTATTTTCTGACTCTCTCCGACCTATGCGGTTCTTGTGTATTAGAAAATTGTGGTACAATCTCATCCCTGATGAACTATTCGTGTTTCGTTAAGAAATCGATGCCAGGAACAGTATCACTCCTATTTTCATCGAGTTCTATTTTCCTCCCACTTACCACTGCATTTAGGAATTCCTTTTCGAGGAAAACCGCATGTAGAGCAACAAATACTTTGTTCTCTTGTGGGTGGTAGAAGTAATATCCTTTGGTTTCCCTAAGATAACCTACAAATAGGCACTTATCCGATTTGGGTTCTAGTTTGGTACCATCCAAATGTTTAACGTATGCCCAACAACCCCAAATCTTCAGGAATGAGAAACCCGGTTTCTTTCCTGTCCATATTTCATATGGAGTCTGTTGAACAGACTTTGACGGAACCTTATTCAAAATAAGTATTGCACTGTTCAATGCATATCCCCAGAAGGAAATTGGTAGCTCTGTGCGACTCATCATACACCTTATCATGTCCAACAAAGTTCAGTTTCTCCGTTCGGACACACCGTTTAATTGAGGTGCTCCGGGAGGAGTCCACTGTGAAAGAATACCATAGTCTTTCAAGTAATCGAGAAACTCATTGCTTAAGTATTCTCCACCACGGTCCGACCGTAATATTTTAATACTTTTACCGGTCTGTTTTTCTACTTCGTGTCAAAACTCTTTGAATTTCTCAAAGGTTTCCGACTTGTGTCTCATAAGATACACATAACCATAACGCGATGCATCATCCGTAAAGGTTACGAAGTATTCATAACCACCTCTAGCCTGGCTAGACATGGGCCCGCATACGTCACTATGAACGAGGGCTAACAGTTCGGTGGCACGTGCACCTTTACCGCTAAAATGTGTTTTAGGCATTTTGTCTAATAAACAAGATTCGCAGACGTCATATGAATTTGGATCAGTTCCGTCCAAGTACCCACTCTTCGAAAGTGTGGATATGCGAGTCTTGTTAATGTGTCCCAGACAACAATGCCACATATAAGTTTCATCTTTGTTACTTAATTTAAGCCTTTTGTTTATTACGTTATATGTTTGAGATTGATTTATATTCAAAATATAAATACCATTATTAACATCAACACTACATATCTCAATATCATTTTTATAAACAAAACACCCTGTATTTCTAAATACAAAAGTATGCTCATATTGGGCTAAACAAGATACATAAATAATATTCCTAGTCAAACTAGGTACATAATAGCAGTCTGATAAATTAAGTAATGCCCCGAGGGCAGTTCCAAAATATAGGTCCCAACAGCCAAAACGGCAACTCTAGTCCCATTTCCAACTCGGAGGTCTATCTCTCCTGAAGTCAGTCTCCTGTTAATCTATAGATCCTGCACATCAGTACATATATGAGTACCACAACAAGAATCAAAAATCCAATTTTTAAAACTAGAAATAGACATGTTTATTTCAATAACAAACATACCTGAAGCCGGTGCCTTGCCCGCTTTGATTTCCTTCATGTACGTCTTGTACTCATGATAGTCACGCTTCCAGTGACCTCGTTTGCCACACTGTAGGCAGACATCTTGGGATTTGTCATTTACCTTCCCAGAAGACTTTGATGATTTGGCCTTGCCCTTTCTCTTCTTCTTCTTCTTCTTCTTCTTCTTCACGCCTCCAGTAGCCTTTGGCCAAGCCTTGGAAGACTGAGATGTCGAAGCGAAGTGCACCTCGCGCTTTTTGCCCTTTAAAAGCTCCTTTTCTGCTTCTCGCAACATTGCCATCAACTCTCTAAGAGTATGGTCTTGGTTCATCATATTATAGTTCATGATGAACCATCTCCATCTGTCAGGAAGAGACTGCAAGATCAAATATATAGAAGTCTCAGCCTCAAAGGTTATGCCTAGCTGACCTAGCTGTTCGATGTCAACAATCATCTACGACATATGGTGCTCGATAAATGTACACTCTGACATTCGAGAGCGAAAGAGCTTCTTCTGCAATTCATACCTTTACGATCTAAGGTTAGATCGATGAAGGTCCTTCAATTTTTCCATCATAGTATAGGGATCCAATCCCTTAATCTGGCGACGAAATTGAGGGGTCATTGTAGCGAACATGACGGATTGAGCAGTTGAGTTGTCATCACTGTGAGTCTTCCAAAGCTCAAGCTCAAACGGCTGCTCAATTCCGGGCTTAGGCTCGAGAGGTCTCTCTATCGTATAGAGCATCTTCTCGGCCCCAGGACAATCCTGAGGTTCATATCCCAGTCAGGAAAGTTCGCACTATTAAAGACATTTTCACCCATGATAATGTCCCTAACGTTGATCTTTCCAGCCATCTTAATTGCAATAGTCTAACTATTCAATTAACGATTTTTGGGTACAGTCCAACTGTTACAATAAAAATAATAAAATATTAGTTGAACTAATAAATATATAAAATGACAAAATAATTTTGAAAGCGCGTATTTGGAAAGTATTTGAATGAAATTGTAAATTCAATACTGGCCTCCCACTATTTTTCGGCGAGCCTCTAACTCTCTGTTGAGTATTCGGGAAACCTAGTTTCCTAGTGGGCTAGGATGTAGTTAAATAACACACAACCTTTACTTTGGGCAATAAGTTGTATGATACTTAATTAGGTAGATCTCTAAGATCAATTGGATCTCATCCAATTCCTAGATCTGGTAGGTGGACCTCCAAGTCCGAAACATATATACAATATATATGCCAATATATCCAATATATTTTCCTAACCTTTTCCTATGAATCAACTAAGCCTTGGCTTTGGCTCAACAAGCTTAATGATTCCAGTTAAGCGGTACCCATTGACCGTGGGAAAGCTTCGTAATGCATGTCGATGAACAAGAAGTGACCATGACTTTGGCCAACAAATCACAACTTTCCCAAGACATGCGATATGGAACAAAGCTTTTGTGGTTCAAACACATCCGCGATGGATATTGATCTTGACTTTGGCCAACAAACCAATGCCAATCTTGGATCTTGAGAGAGAACCACTCAATGGAAGGAAATTTGCTTAATATTTGTTTGAGGGTTTTTCGCGTAAATTGGCAACCAATTTATTATCTTTGATTAGGTCTCATCATACACCTTAAGCATGCATTCTAAAAGCATATTAAGGCGCGAAATAAATAATAACGATATGCGGATGGATATTCAACAAATTGTTCCTAGAACAAATCTCTCTCTTTCCTCTCCCCGGCTAGCACTATTCTAACTTCTACCCAATTACATAATACAATAAAGAAACCTCATTTACATTGAGGGGAATTGGTGAGAAGAGAAGTACAAAGAGTCAAGAGATATAAGGTTGGACACGCAGGTCCAATTTAATAAATTCTAAATTTATTACAACGATTTCCAAAATTGCCCTCACCCATCTAATATCCATCTGATATACATTATTCATACAATACATCCATGTATTCACACAAAACATGTTATTCAATCAATCTAATCCAATTAATTAATCTTTGAATTAATGATCATTGTAGGCACTGCATTTTTTGATAAAAGTCCCGATGATGAGCCTTGTACATAGACACTACTCTTTAAGTTGTGGAAGTCGCGGGAAACGGACGTCGGAAGGGAAAAGTCAGAAATCAATACCCTGTTGGATTTAATTCGTTTGTTTAGCTTCGGGTTTGCTCTTTAGGCCTCTGTTTTAAAAATTATCCTTGGCCCAAAACCCCCGCAAGCCACACATCAAGCCCATACACCACCAAACCACACACCAAGCCCACCACAAAGAACCAAACCCACGCCCAAAGCCTCTAATTTACGCCTAAAGCATTCCAAAATAACAAATCCACACATTAAACACATGTTGAAATCTAATTAAATCACATTCCTAAATTATAAAATCAAATCAAATCCCAGAAATTATATTCCTAATTAAATTAAATCCATTTCCTAAACTAAAACATTTACCTTCCTAAATTAAAAAGATCTTTTCCTTATGATACACAAATTAAAAGATATCCCCATAATTACACAATATTCTTTCCCTATTCTCATAAGGTAAAACCCAACCCTTGCCTATAAAAAGAAGCATAAACCAACACATTCAGGGCTAAGCATTCACGCCCAAGCTCTCATAAGTTCCCCTCATTACCACACAAACACCACCAAAAATACTCCTGAAACCAAACCCCAAACTGCCGCACACAGCCCCCATCCACTGCACCGAATTGCACCTTAAACCAGCCCTCACGTTCACTAAAAATCACAGCCCAACCAGCCCTATCATTCACCGCAAAACAGTCCCCAGAAACAGCCCCCAATACCGCAAATCACAACCCCTGAACTTCACTCCAAACCGCATCAAACAACTCCCAGAAATAGTCCCTAAAACCGCAAATTACAGCCCATGAACTACACTGCATCACCACCAAAAATACCTATGAAATCTACCCCAAATTACCGTAAATCTTTCTAGAAAACTGCACTTAATTACCGCAAAAATAGTGACAAAAAACAGCAGTAAAACAACATTAAAACAGTGAGCAAACAATAGCCCAAAACAGTGAGGCAACGAAGGAAAACAACGAACCAGTAAATCGGAAAAGTTGCGGAGCATTAACCCTTCTGACAACCGCGTAGCGCATTTCCAAGAGACGACTTAAGAGGTTAGACCTGAGGGCACCCTTTTTATTTATTCTCCTTTATTTATTTATTTATTTTCTTAGTTTACTTTGCATGAGTATTGTTGATTGGTGTATGCTATGACTATGGGATGAATGAAATATGTTTTATCTCTCGTGGTATATCGGATGGAAACCCAGATGTAAATTTCGTAGCTGAATCCGTATGGACGGTAGTGCGGTTTATACTTGGGAAACAACTCCACGTACCACTTGAGAAACACATGTATTTTGTTTCATCCAATCTAATGTTTATGCATGATTTAGTCGTTTAGTATGTTATTTATTTTTCTAAGCATGATTTAGTCGTTTAGTATGTTATTTATTTTTATGCATGATTAGGTTGTTTAACATGATTTTATGCATGATTTATTTATGTTTCCGCACGTATTAATTTAACGTATTCATGAGATTGTTTGCTTGCCGTTATTCCGACTTACTTTTATGCATGCAAACTTAGATATAGGTTTTGTTTTCATGTACGTAAACTTAGATATAGGTAGTATGCAAACTTAGATGTAGGTTGTTGTTGCGTAGACTCGGTTATATTATTACATAAATCCATTCATTACAAGTGGCATAAGTAAGGGACCATTCTGAACCCAACGGTTTGAGGTCTTCCCTTGCGAGGGGTGAGTGCGGCCTTAAATCATTTTCCCAGTTCACACTAGGTGGCGACTCCATGTTATTTCTCCGGTTTAGTTCCCCCGTGGGCTACTCCGTACTCCCGACTAGGCCGCGAGCTTGGAACAGTGTCGCCGATTTCTGTGTCCTACAGTCTGGCGACTCCGTTGGGGATAGATAATCGGCCCCGAAATAATGCCTTGTAATGTTTGTGATATTTTTTTTAGTTAACCGTGTCTACCGTGGATTGAATGGGTTTAATCAAAGGCACTATTAGAGCTAAGTAATGGTTTGGTGTGTTCCTTCATTCACTACCTTTCTATAAGGAAAAGCTATGAAGGCACCTATATAATCATTTACTCGAAACTTACCACGATGGACTAAATTTGGAGGACCTATTGTTTATTCCTGTCACCAAGGCGATAAGAGCCTAAGAGGCTTGGGTATTTAAGAGAGTCCGCTCCACCCTCCCTCTGGGGAATCTTCAATAGGAAATCCATCTGACAGTCAGTCATGCATCATAACTCGTTGGCACGTACCTTAGCGTATAAAAAAGGTGCGCTCACTTGGTCGCCCGGACCCTTGAGTGGGGAGACCTAGTTTTGGGGCAATCCTTCACCGACGAGAGCCTTTGTCTATACCTCTATAAACCCGCATATAAATTGTAGTTGTAGGACCATTAGGAACTAGTCCTTTGTGCTTGCGTTTAGGACCATCGTCATTTGGATTCAGTTGGACCTTTTGTCATGAGGTATGGGCTTGTTGGGCCATTTAAACTGGGACGGGTTCGTGCCTTATGACAATTAGGCCAAAAGCTCCGAAAATGCCAAATGGGCCATTTTGTGTTTAGGCCCCTCATCATTTGAAGTTGTTTAGCCATGTTATCGCAAAAATGTAAACCTGTTGGGCCTTTTTCAACTGGGACAAGTTTGCACCTCGCAATAGTATGATTGAATGCTTTAAAATGATAATGGGCCGACTTATATATTCCATGTATCGCACGCATACATGCTAACATAAAGTTTTAAAAGACAACATAGATACCCTTTGGGTTAGGGAAGATGGAAGACTTGTCAAAAGGCCGTCAGCAAACATGAGCGAATAAGAGAATGAGGTATCCCGTATTGATGAGCTGGAAACAAGTCTCACTAAGATTACCAAGCAACTGCAAGCTTTGACTGCTTCTATAGCTAATATGGCCGTGCCCCGCGCTGGGGGAGGCTCTGAGAATGTGAGGCGTGAGGACCCTCCGAACATGTTGAATGATGACATCCCTATCTTCGATGATGATATGGCTGAGTATGTCGCGAGAAGGATAGTCGGGTCTCAGGCTGAATTGCAAAAACTCTGCGATCAGTTAGAATCAGTTACCCGCAAGATGAGGGGCAAGCATGAAGATCTGCTAGACTATGAGGCAATGACGTTTGAGGAACAGTTGCCGGCCCAGTTTAAGATGCATGATATAGCCAAATTCAATGGGAACGGGGATCCGAGGGTCCATCTCAGACAGTATGTCTCTGTGATGAGTTCAGTAGGTTTGTCGAAGCGTCAGGTCCAGAAGATGTTCGGGATGTCGCTTGAGGGAGCACCCGTGGTATGGTATCACGGCCTTGAGAGGAAAGTTAGGGACGACTGGAAGGCATTGGCAGAGGCCTTTCTGAATCAATACATAACAGATTCAGAGATCGACTTGTCGCTTCGCGACTTGGAGAACACCAAACAGAAGCCGGATGAGAGCTTCAAAGATTATATGGATCGCTGGAGAATCCAGCTTTGGAAAATGAAAACTCGGCCCTCGGAGAAGGACCAAATCAAAATGATCATCAAGGGCACCAAACCCTCTATCTATGGTAATTTGAGGAGGATGACCTCCAAGATTACGGATTTTCGACAGTTAAGGGAGACTGTCATGGATATCAAGGAAGATGAAGCTGAGAATAGGAAGTTCTATGGCCTAAATAGGAGGATTGTCGGGGGACCATCTGGCGCCAAGCCTGTTTCTACTGAGATTGCTGCCATCAAGAACCGGCATTTCTCCAACCTGGGTAGACCTTTGTCTAAAGTGCTTGAGAAGTTAGCAAGACAAGGACTCCTAAAACCCTTAGAGGCTAAACCACTTCCAAATCCCCCACCACCACACCTCAAAATGAACCGTTATTGTCACTTCCACCAGTAAAATGGCCATGACACTGACAGTTGTGCCCACCTCCGACATGAAATCCAGGACCTCATAGACTCCCACAAAATACCCGACCTTGAGAAAGAACAGCCCAACACACACCGAAACCCCCTACCAAATTATCACTCTGTCCCACCACCTACCTATATGATAAGCTCTAGCCTACCCGAAAGCCTTGTCCTCAAGTCCTTTGACCATCAAGCCTTTTGCCTGGGGATTTGGAATAGCAATAGTGAGGATGAAACAGAGCAGGGGAATAATTTTTGGGAAGACTTCTCCAGTAGTGATGAAGAGGAGGTGAGAGGGATGACACGCAATGGGCGTTTCTACAGTGATACTGCAGAGAAGGGTAAAGAAGTGTTGGAGGAAGGTAGAGAAGTGACGGAGAATGAGGATAAAATGATGGAGATGTAGTGCTGCGTCAGTTGAAGAAGACACGAGCATATCTAAGCATTTGGGAGTTGTTGTGTGCATCGCTTGAGCACAAACGTGCCATGGTTGAGGCATTGAGCAAGATAAGAGTACTAGAAGATGCCAACCCTACGATGTTTGTGGGATCGGTGCAGAAAGAAGCTTCACAGGTGATAATATTTTCTGAGGAGGAACTCCCGGCGGAGGGAAGGAATCATAATAGGCCTTTATTCATAAGGGCTGAAGTGAGGGGTAAGAAGACATCTTGTGTAATTGTGGATGACGGCTCATCTATCAATGTGTGTCCTTTGAAGATCTTGAAAAGGCTGGGTATGAAGACGACAGATCTGAGTCCCTCTAATATGACTATTAAGGATTATGATGATAGCAAGCGAGGAGTTGAGGGTACTTTTGCCGCAATGGTCAAAGTGGGCCCAATAGAAGATGAGGTTGAGTTCACAGTACTGGATATCCCGGCCACTTTTACTTTGTTATTGGGAAGTCCATGGTTTCATAAGCTTGGGGGAGTGCCCTCCACTCTGCATCAGGTCATCAAGTTTCCATACGGGGAAGAGATTGTCACTATCAGAGCTGAAGTAGACAATGCCGTGGTCGCTTTGGAAATACAATCTTTCACGAGGTTCCAAGCGTCGGCAACCTTTGAGGAGTGGGTAGATCCTAAGGTAGCTAGGATCATGGAGAAGATGAAGTTCGAACCAGGCACAGGCTCAATTGTTGGAGGAGCATTTCCCGACTCCAAGCAGACCACCAGGAGAGGTTTAGGATACAAGTCCGACGAGGATAAGCCAAAGACCAAAAATAAAGGATTGAAGCTGACAGAATACTTCATGAGAGCAACGGGGTATCAAGGAGAGCCTGAACCAGTGGAAGTCAACAGGGTCATGGTGCCAGGATTTGAAATCTTTCAGGATGTGATGGGCGAGAAACCCTTGGCAGTGGAAGTTGCAAAGGAGGAAGGCAAATGGGAAGAATAGCTGATGAAGCTGGAGAGCCTGACCCTCGAGGAGAGTAAGGAAATCGAGGAAGACCCGACTGTGGGGGATGAAGCACCTGTGGAAGATGAAGACATTTATCTTCCTGATTTATTCGAATGTATTTCTACATCTGCTAGCAATAAAGACATTTATTTCACTTACTTGTCTGAGTCTCTTCCCTTCAACTTACATGACTTGAGTATATTTGACATCAACTCAACCAAAACAAACGCATTTAATCTTGGTACGCCTGAAAGCCCCAAGGAGATTCTAATCACAAGCGAGGTTACCTCCGAAGAGCGGAATAAATTAGAAGGGATGTTAGTCAAATATGCCAAAGTATTCGCTTGGTCCTACGAGGACTTGCCTGAAGTAGACAGAAGCATCGCCCAGTATACGATACCGACTTATCCGAACATGAGGCCGGTAAAACAGAAGCTCCGAAGGATGAGACCTGAGTGGGCTGGGAAAGTTAGAGAAGAAGTCAAGAAACAGATAGATGTGGGATTTCTAGAAGTGGTGAAATATCCTGAGTGGTTGGAAAACATCGTGCCAGTGCCGAAGAAATATGGGAAGGTTAGAATGTGCGTGGATTACAGAGACCTTAACAAAGCCTGCCCGAAGGATGATTTTCCTTTACCCCATATAGATGTGCTTGTTGATAGTGCGGCTTTATCTGTCATGTACTCGTTCACATATGGGTTCTCAGGATATAATCAGGTCCTTATGGCTGAATAAGACAAACATAAGACTACCATTGTCACTGAGTGGGGCACATATTGCTACAAGATGATGCCGTTTGGGATGAAGAATGCAGGAGCCACTTATCAGTGGATGGCCACCACGTTATTCCATAACTTGATGCATAAGGAGATTGAGGTATATGTGGATGACATGATGGTGAAGTCAGAGACAAGAAGCGGACACATAGAAGCATTGGAGAAGTTCCTTCAGCGAGTCGACAAATATAACATGCGACTAAATCCCAAGAACTGTGTGTTCAGAGTAACGTTAGGAAAGTTGTTAGGCCACACGGTGGGAATGGGAGAATAGAAGTAGACCCTGAGAAGATCAAGGCAATTACTGAGATACCAGCACCGAAGACAGAGAAAGAAGTCAGAGCATTCCTCGGGAAAATTCAATACATCAGTCGGTTCATCGCCAAGTTGACATCAGTATGTAAACCTATCTTTAAATTGCTGAGGAAAGACCAGCCAGTGAAATGGAATGAGCAATGCCAATAAGCTTTCGACAAAATCAGGGAATATTTGGTGAAACCTCATGTCTTGAAACCTCCAAGACTGGGCAAACCCTTGGTACTATATTTGGCCATTGAACCCGAAGTGCTGGGGGCGATGATGGTACAAGCAGATGAGACGGGGGTAGAGCATGCAGTCTACTACCTCAGTAAGAAGATGCTTCCGTATGAAGCCCGCTATCAAGAAGTAGAGAAGATCTGTTTGGCAGTAGTATGGGCATCCAGAAAATTACGTCATTACTTCCAATCGTACAAAATCCAAGTAGTAGCAAATGAGAATATCTTGAAGTATCAACATTCGGTGCCTTCGCTAGTAGGGAAGTTAGGCAGGTGGTTGGTATTGCTGACAGAGTTTGATGTTGAGTATCTCACTTCTAAAGTAATCAAAGGGCGAGCTGTAGCGGAGTTCTTAGCATTACAACCTATAGAAGGAGATCAATACGAGTTTGAATTCCCAGACGAGGAGATCCAGGCAATAACAGTCCAAGGATGGAAGATATACTTCGATGGAGCAGTGAACTGCAAAGGAGCCGGAATTGGAATCGTAATAGTAACCCCCGAGGGAGAAACCTTGCCCATGGCCAAGAGGTTGATGTTTGGAGTAACCAAAAACATGGCTGAGTATGAAGCATGTGCCTTCGGATTGACGGTATTGATAGCCCTGAAAGCTAAGAACGTGGAAGTTTACAGAGACTCGATGTTGGTAGTCCGAGAGATGCAAGGAGAATGGGAATTAAAGGAAGAACGGTTAAAACCCTACTTATTCTACCTGAGAAATCTGACACAGGATATCTCTGACTGCAAATTCCAGCACTTGCCGCGAGAAGAGAACCAAATGGCAGACGTGTTGGCTACCCTAGCCGTAACTTGGGAAAATCCGGAGAAGTTGGTAATGAGACCTCTAGTGTTGACAACAGCAAGCAGACCTATTTACGAGATAGAAAAGGTATTGGAAGTAGAGGTCGATGATGGGAAACCCTGGTACTATGATATTCAGCGATACTTAGAACATGGGGAATTCCCGGAAGTTGCAAGAAGAAAGGACAGGATAGCCATCCAGAAGTTGGCTTCCCAATATGTGAGTCTGAAGGGAGAACTATACAAGAGACAAGCGAATGGCATCCAGCAGAAATGTTTAAGAAAAGAAAAGGCTCAGAAGGTAATGGAAGAAGTACATGCCGGAGTATGTGGACCGCACATGAATAGGTTGAATTTATCTCGCAAGATAGTAAGACAAGGTTTTTACTGGTCGACCATGGAAGCTGACTACGTAAAGCTGGTAAAGCATTGTCACGATTGCCAAGCACACGGTAACTTGAACCATTTGCCGCACACATAGTTGCATGGGCTGTCAGAGCCGTGGCCTTTATCAGCATGGGGAATTGATATGATCGGAGAAATTCGACCGCACGCATTGAATGGACATCGCTTCACAGTAGTGGCAGTAGACTACTTTTCAAAATGGGTGGAAGCCGAGTCATTTCGTAATGTCACAACAAGGCAGATGGTGAATTTCATAGCCCGGAATCTCATATGTCGATATGGAATGCCGCATCATGTAGTAACAGATAACGGAGTCCTGTTTCAAGGAGAAACAAAGGCAATGCTACATAAATATGGAATAGGACATCACAAGTCGTCACCCTACAGGCCGCAGGCAAATGAGGCTGTCGAGGCAGCCAATAAGACAATAAAGAGGATACTAGCCAAGATGACGGAGAATTACAAAGATTGGGCCGATAAGCTACCGTACACCCTGTGGGGATACATAACTTCTATGAGAACAACAACGGAAGACACACCTTACTCTTTGGTCTACGGAATGTAAGTGGTATTACCAGTAAAAGTTGGGATACAGTCCATGTGGGTATTAGCATAAGCAGAGTTACCTGAGCAAGAATGGGCCTCACAGAGATTTGAACAGTTAGCACTGCTGGATGAGAAGAGAATGAAGTCCTTGCATCACATGCAGATATACCAGAAGAGGTTGGCTCGAGCCTTCAATAAGAAGGTGCGTCCTATTAAGATCAGAAAGGGTGATCTGGTGCTTAAGCAATCGAAGCCCTCGACAACAGACCCGAGAGGAAAGTTCAGACCCAATTGGGAAGGACCCTACATAGTCCAGAAAGTAATAGGAAATGGGGCAGTAAGACTGTCAGATTTAGAAGGGAATGAGTTCACCAAGCCGATCAACGTAGACAGATTGAAGCAGTATTTTGCCTGAGGAAGAGAAGAACGAGCGATCACCAGGAAGACTGGCGGAAGACCTAACCCAATGGAATAGGAAATTCATTCATGCATGCATGCATACACGTAACGTATTTGCATTCTTTTTGTGTTTTTTTTTTGTTTTCTATTCACAGGTTTCAAAGAAGAAAAGAAGAAAACGGCAAATGTAAGCCAACCAGAATCAGCAACACATCATTATCAGTTTCGGGAATGGATCCCAGGGTTGAGGCCCATATCAATATCAGTTTCGGGAATGGATCCCAGGATTGAGGCCCATGTCAGTATTAGTTTCGGGGATGAGTCCCAGGGTTGAGGCCCGCATCAGTGTCAGTTTCAGGGATGAGTCCCAGGGTTGAAGCCCGCATCAGTATCAGTTCCGGGGATGAGTCCCAGGGTTGAGGCCCACATCAGTATCAGTTTTGGGAAGGAATCTCAGGGGGCGAAGCCCACATTATCAGCGGTTTAAAGGAAGAATTACAATGGAGCGAAAAAGAAAAAGAAAAAAAAGAGAAGTCCTTGATAGTTAGGCATATGTCCGGTGATGACATTGTTTGCTGTAGGAAGAAACTTTAGAAACGATAAGTGCGAGATGTGCTATCATCTGGTATTCTGAGTGGTTGATCTCGACTAGAATCGCGAGCACTTGATTACGGGATCTTAGTAGTAGAAGCCTGAGTAGTCAGCGAGATGACTAGTTGAAGAGATGGCGGATCAGTGAATGACCGTTTGCCTAGATGTCCATCCCGGTTTACTTATGTTACGATATATGATATGGTTGGAAACAAAGAAAAAGTCTCTGAAAAGAAAATGAAAAAATAGACCACCTATAACCGATAAGCGTGAAGCTACCCATGGGCGAGTATTAGGACCACCATGAGAAGAAATGCTACCTTAAAGGGTAGATGTGTCGAAAAAAAAGAGAGAAAGAAAGAAAAAAAAAAGAGAAGAGAAAAAAAAAGTTCAAAATGAAAAGAAAGAAAAGAAAGAGACAAAAGTAAAAGGAAGAAAACCATATCATGTTGAGTAGGAGGAAGTAATCACAGAGTATGATCAAGACATCTCGGTTGGTTAGACCCACTGATCCAATTCTCCGAGATAAAATCATCGAGTTGGCTTACTTAAGGATTAAGCTGCGAAAGAGCCTTGGCACACACACACTAGGAGTCTAGTTCAGATTACTCATTCAGACGAGCGGATTTGAGTGTATTAAGTACTTTGAAGGTTCTCTGGTTTCGACGAGAAGCATCCATTGAAGACGAAAATATGTTTAGCTATCAGGATTATCTCATGAGAGGCAATATAGTATATTGATATGCAACATCACACCTGGAGATCTACCTTGATCTAATGAAAACATAAAATGATAGAAAGATGAATCGAGACTAGGGGCGACCAGTCTACCATTTCTCATACAGCACGGTTCGGGAATGAACCACCACATCAACAATGCCTCGGGGATGTGGTTCAGTATGCCGGGAATGGCATTTCGAGGATGGAGCATGGGTCGAGGCCCACATCGGTATCAGTTTTGGGGATGAGACCCAGGGTTGAGGCCCGCATCATCAGTATCAGTTTTGGGGATGAGTCCCAGGGTCGATGCCCACATCAGTATCAGTTTTGGGGATGATTACCAGAGTTGAGGCCCGCATCATCAGTATCAGCTTTGGGGATGAGTCCCAGGGTTGAGGCCCGCATCATCAGTATTAGTTTTGGGGATGAGTCCCAAGGTTTAGGCCCACACATCATTAGAATGCCGGGTATGGCACTCCGGGTATGGAGACACAACCGCGACACCTCGGGTATGGGGTTTAACACGCCGGGTATGGCACTTCGGGTATGAAGACACAACCGCGACACCTCGGGTATGGGGTTTAGCACGCCGGGTATGGCACTCCGAGTATGGGGACACAACCGCGACACCTCGGGTATGGGGTTTAGCACACCGGGTATGGCACTCCGGGTATGGAGACATAACCGTGACACCTCGTGTATGGGGTTTAGCACGCCGGGTATGGCACTACGGGTATGGAGACACAACTGTGACACCTCGGGTATGGGTTTAGCACGCCGGGTATGACACTTCGAGTATGGAGACACAACCGCGACACCTCGGGTATGGGGTTTAGCATGCCGGGTATGGCACTCTGGGTAAGGAGACACAACTGCGACACCTCGGGTATGGGGTTTAGCATGCCGGGTATGGCATAACCAGATCAACTCAGTTCGAAGCAACATGTAAGTCAAGTAGCAGCTGGTGAGCCAGGTAAGTAAAATTGCATGCATAACTTTGATAGGATTGTCATTGTCACACACTGCACAAGTCCCATCAAAGTGGGGGCGACTGTAGGCACTGCATTTTTACATATAAGTCCCGATGATGAGCCTCGTACGGAGGCACTACTCTTTAAGTTGTGGAAGTCGCGGGAAACGGACGTCGGAAGGGAAAAGTCAGAAATCAATACCCTGTTGGATTTAATTCGTTTGTTTAGCTTCGGGTTTGCTCGTTAGGCCTCTATTTTAAAACTTATCCTTGGCCCAAAACCCCCACAAGCCACACACGAAGCCCATACACCACCAAACCACACACCAAGCCTCTAATTTACGCCCAAAGCATTCCAAAATAACAAATCCACACATTAAACACATGTTGAAATCTAATTAAATCACATTTATAAATTATAAAATCAAATCAAATCCCATAAATTATATTCCTAATTAAATTAAATCCCTTTCCTAAAGTAAAACATTTACCTTCCTAAATTAAAAAGATCTTTTCCTTATGATACACAAATTAAAAGATATCCTCATAATTACACAATATTCTTTCCCTATTCGCATAAGGTAAACCACAACCCTTGCCTATAAAAAGAAGCCTAAACCAACACATTCAGGGCTAAGCATTCACGCCCAAGCTCTCCTAAGTTCCCCTCATTACCGCACAAACACCACCAAAAATACTCCTAAAACCAAACCCCAAACTACCGTACACAGCCCCCATCCACTGCACCGAATTGCACCTTAAACCAGCCCCCACGTTCACTACAAATCACAGCCCAACCAGCCCTATCATTCACCGCAAAACAGTCCCCAGAAATAGCCCCCAATACCGCAAATCACAGCCCTTGGACTGCACTCCAAACCGCATCAAACAACTCCCAGAAATAGTCCCTAAAACCGCAAATTACAGCCTTTGAACTGCACTGTATCACCATCGAAAATACCCCTGAAATCTACCCTAAATTATCACAAATCTATCCAGAAAATTACACTTAATTACCGCAAAAACAGTGACCAAGAACAACAGCGAAATAGCAGTAAAACAGTGGGCAAACAGCTGCCCAAAACAGCGAGGAAACGAAGGAAAACAACGAACCAGTAAATCGGAAAAGTTGCGGAGCATTAACCCTTCCGACAACCGCGTAGCGCACTTCCAAGAGACGACTTAAGAGGTTAGACCTGAGGGCACCCTTTTTATTTATTCTCCTTTATTTTTTTATTAATTTTCTTAGTTTACTTCGCATGAGTATTGTTGATTGGTGTATGCTATGACCATGGGATGAATGAAATATGTGTTATCTCTCGAGGTATATCGGATGGAAACCCAGACGTAAATCCCATAGCTGAATCCGAATGGACGGTAGTGCGGTTTGTACTTGGGAAACAACTCCACGTACCACTTGAGAGACACACGTATTTTATTTCATCCAATCTAATGTTTATGCATGATTTAGTCGTTTAGTATGTTATTTATTTTTCTAAGCATGATTTAGTCGTTTAGTATGTTATTTATTTTTATGCATGATTAGGTTGTTTAACATGATTTTATGCATGATTTATTTATGTTTCCGCATGTATTAATTTAACGTATTCATGAGATTGTTTGCTTGTCGTTATTCCGACTTACCTTTATGCATGCAAACTTAGATATAGGTTTTGTTTTCATGTACATAAACTTAGATATAGGTAGTATGTAAACTTAGATGTAGGTTGTTGTTGCATAGACTCGGTTATATTATTACATAAATCCGTTCATTACAAGTGTCATAAGTAAGAGACCATTCTGAACCTAACGGTTTGAGGTCTTCCCTTGCGAGGGGTGAGTGCGGCCTTAAATCATTTTCCCAGATCACACTGAGTGGCGACTCCAAGTTATTTCTCCGGTTTAGTTCCCCCGTGGGCTACTCCGTACTCCCGACTAGGCCGCGAGCCTGGAACAGCGTCGCTGATTTCTGTGTCCTACAATCATCCAATGTTAAAACAACGATTCGATTTGCGCGAGTCCAACTCGTTTAAGAATAAGTACTTAAAGTGCGAATTCTTGAATTATATCGAACTACAATATTAAATCCAATTTAATTGGTATTCAATACTAATTCATATTTAATTCTAAATTAAATAATTACACTTAATTATGTGCCTTTTAGACTTAGATTCTAAATCCAATCTAAATGGTGTTGGTTTCTATTAAGGTCCCAAGATCATAAACAAGCAAGAAATAAGTGTGAATACAAATCAACGAAGTTGCGGAATACTCACAATGAATGGTTGAGTGATGCGATTGACAACAAAAACTTCATTTTCTGCCTCCTCCAAGCTCGGCAGTGGGCTGTTTTCTTGTCCTCAAATTCGGCCATTGATGGTCCTCCATGAAAGCTCCAAGCTTGAGTTGATTCCTTGCTCATGTAGTGAGTTCCCTATCACCTTTGTATATCCTCATTTGATGTGCTAGCACTTGGTGTTTTTGCCACAAAAACACCATTGATTTCCCTTCACTTTCTCGGCATTTCTGGACAGAAAACAGAAGAGAAAACAGAAGGTGAAACCGCGTGAGAGAGAATAAGGTTTTGCCTCCAAAACCGTATGCCAAGAGAGAGAGAATGAAATGTGTAATTGTTTATTTTTTTTCCAAAAACAAATAAAACATATACCAAAAACTTTTTCCAAAAAGTCAAGCATTAAATGCTTTCAAATCACATCAACTCACATCAATCAATCAATCAATTATCACATCACTCAAAGTGACATGTGAATTGACGTTTGATGTGACTAATGATTTGATGCTTGATTTGACTTGCGTACCGCACTCGAATTCGAAATGCGAATGCGTTCGCAAACAATCTCGGGCTCGGGTTCGCTAATTCCAAATTAACGAATTTTCCATTGCGACGTAATTAAATGTTTACGCCTAGTGAAATCGATATTCGCGTCGCTAACGAATTAATTCTAAATTAACTCGTTTCCCCGAATTAAACTCCGATTTTAATTCCGCGTCGAAATCCAATTTGGTTTAATATATCGAATATATTAATTTATCGATTAATTCCAAATTAATTGTTCTCTCTCTTAAATTGATATTTTATCCCAGATAAAATATCTCCGTAATTAATCCCAGATTAATTTTCTCTCTCATCATTAATTAATCCCAGATTAATAAAAGTGCGAGTCATACGTCATCGGTGAATCTTCGGGAAGTGACCCATGAGATCACCGGATATGTTGGCAGTAAATCGGGTCGTCGGACTATCCGAACACGTAAGTACCTCGTACTACATTTATACCGATTTACAAGACAATGTTGGCTTCTAGCAAAACGTCATGCCTACCCAATTCTCCAGAAACATGCTTACAAGAATAAGCGATCTATATCAGGCGTAGTATACGTGGTATTGCGTATGTCGATCCAGTAACGGATGATCACGTGCTAGGCCTGGGGCTGGAATTCTGTCTGCCCCGTACGAAACACATGTCAGATGTCTGGTGACTAGTCTCTATAATCGGATAAACCTAACCTTGTCATTTTATCCCGATAGCTGCAGCATTTAAGAGAACCAGTCTCGTATCCTACGTGACTATCATCTCCACTATGACTGGAGTGATACTTCCGTCTTGACATCACACCCAACACACTACGATTCTCAATATACCCAGCATTGGCGTACACAGAACCTGTTAAAGTCCTGGATGACCGAAACCAAAGTGTATTGATTGTCGCAAGTATTAGCGGTGCAAGTCTCAGGTTAATACCAATACACCTACCCTGATTTCGGACTTCCATAGACACATAGTCATACTACCAATGGAATTCCGAGGGGGTCTATCCAAAGCGAAGCTGTTTCCCGTACCATCGGTAAAACACAACCTCCTATTACACTTGCATGAGTATCCTATACCCAAATAAATGAGAACTATGCCCTTGTGCCCTCACAACGCGCACAAGTGTAATACTAGTCTTTTACATATTTATCGATGTCCAATCTCGATAATACTCTGACTAGGGATATTAATGATTTATCCTTCGTGGACTAATACTGTCTCATATCATTCTCCGTCCAGGAACAAATCATAGGGACCTCATATCATTTATACATCTAGGTGATCTAATCACAAATGATAAGAGTGCAATCTCCTTTGTCACATAGTTAATTTGTACAATAACACCATGATCTGTACAAATAGTGATGCTATGGGTCATAATTGTCCAACAATCTCCCACTTGGCCTATAGCCAGTCACTCGAGTGCTTGACACCCGAACTATGTACTGTTGGCTCAAACTATTGAGAAAAGGCTTTCGTCAGCGGATTTGCATGATTATCATCTGATGCGATTTATTCGATCATCACATCGCCAAGATGTATGATCTGAAAGAATCAGATGAATAGTCGAAATATTTATCTAGATCGTTGATGAGACCATTAATTCTTTAGCCTGTGCTCAAGCCT